>CM060677.1:198927700-199357700 GCA_030686995.1 Artemisia argyi
GTTAATATTTGATCAATGTGTTACTAGAAGCTAAGATTGGAACTTTTTTACTGTAGTAATATGACACAATACGCATATACTTGGCCATAATATGATGCAATGATATATAATGCATGACATTTCCAGAATTTTGTCATTTACGTTATTTAAGTACTTTTTTCAAAAAATAAAACAAAGATTAGACTCGGCAAAACAGAAAAGAATAGAGAGAATTATTAGATTTATTGAACTATTCGAACTATGACTAGTTCATAGTCAGTTAAGAGTTGAATAAGTCTAGAGATATTCTAGACGTTATGGGTCCTGTTTTCTCGTTTGAGTATGTTAAGTTAGTTGAGTCTATTTAGCCTAAGTTTATTTATTTCTATGAGTTAGGATCAAATAAGAAGAAAACTTAAAATAAGAATGATAAGAAGAAACCACAACCACTCATTTCAGATGCATCTACAAAAATGGATGCATCTCTCCTTAAAATTCTCCCTCCTATTTAAAATGTGTGGCTAGAAATCCTTCTTATTCTTCCTATTTTAGTTTTTCTTCTTATTGGATCCCTACCCTATTTCTATTGTATATCTTTCCAATTTAAAGGCTACTAGTCAAGCTAATAAAGGTAGAATAGCATTAGTTCTTTTTTACTGCAAAAATAAGCTTTGTTTGTTAAGTTACCCAGCAAAGAATAACGGATAGGGTTTTTTATTTTATTTTTTAAGCATGGTTTTCAACCTTTTTGCATATTAATCCATGTGGTTTGAACCTATCGGCATACAAATTCAAACCAGGTAATAAACCCTTTTCTTTTTCAGGAGGTTGCCGTTAACAGCTTGTTTGCACTTAGCATGAATTGAACTTGAGACCTTAACCTTTTTAGTGTGATAGTCTCAAGTCTTTATGACGTGAGTGGCATGGTTAACAGATAGGATATTGTGGTCCATCCTAAACCAGGAAATGGCATTTAAGTTGATCATGCCTTGGATAAGAGGTAACTTAAAAAAGAACCAGAAACTATTGTAAGCAGTCAGGTGATCGCTATGGATCATTTATGAGGATTGTATAAAAGTGGAAAACTGACCATGTTGATCCTATTTGTAATATACAGAAAAATGTAGCCATATGCTGCATGACAATGTCATGAAGTTTCACCTTAATATAGGGGAAAATGTAGCCATAGTCTCAGATTTATAATATTTGTGATCTTATGCTCTACAGTCAATATTCTTGGATCATTATGAAATACCTACAACTCTTTTTCCAAACGGCTGCAAGAAAAATCCTTATTAGTTAGGGACTAATTTAGGTGAACACGTTACTAATAAGTGGTAAGTACGTATTCGTTCACATGCCAGGGAAAAATTGTTGTCAGTGAATTGTGAGGAGTGACTCGTGACTACATAGTGATGACCGGGAGAAGGTTGTGATGAATGCAGGGTCGATGCTAGGTAGGAGTTATTACTGACTAAATATATAATAGTCCCTATTTGACAAAGATTATGGTATGTAGTACTTATTCCTTGTTTCAACAAATCAGCTTGAAGAGACACCATTGTGGATGACATAAGCTCTTCCCGGTTTTCACACTCTTGGAAAACTAACAAGAATAGCGAAATTCAGCGTGCAGTCGTGGTTGGATTTGATATGTATGATCCTATTTTAGCTTGTAACAACTCTGTGATCTCTCTTTATTCTAGCTTCTTGCTAGTGTTAATAGAATCCACTGTTCAAATTAAAGCTAGTTGGTAAAATAGCTGGATATTAATAGTAACCAAAATTAATAGTATAAAGTACCTCTCAAATTTAACTCCAGTTATATATAACCTAGTTCTTCTGCATTAGTTTCAACAAATATCTGACACAAACCATTCACGTACATTTCTTTTGGGACTTAACTTAGATCAGGGTGCTTTAGTGAAAACTGAACGTAATTAAAAACATCATTCAAATCCCAAAGGCACACATCTAAACCACTGAACTGATCGATGAAGTGTATGGTGCTTAACTTTGAAGGCTTTTATTCCAGTAACATAAAAGTAACATGATGGAATAAAAATAATCGTCATGAGATTATGATTAGAGAAGTATTTGCAACATAATTCACTTATAACACTGCAAATGATTGCTTTTACAACAGGAAACTTCGTTCAAATTTCACACTGTAGAGTTAAAAAACCTTCTGTGCCAAACTAGCAGTTTGACAATACGATCACCAATGAAATAGGTAAAGTTGCATAAAACATATAGATCCCTTCAAACCAGAAGTTCCAAGGAAAATCCAAAATACAAAGTAGTGAAGCCATGAAGCTAGAAGCTAAAACTGACGACACCGCCTCAAAAAGTTCCCATAAAATATTTAATTATTTCTACTAACTCACTTGATCAGTCACTAAACTATAGTAATGAAATACTAATTACTCCTTTGAGCACACTGGAACTTATCAAAATTCTTGGACATGTTTTTCGGCATTTGACCTAAGCATGTTGACCCATTGGACATCAAAAAAGAAGCTGCAACTTCTTTCATGCCTTCATTAATGACATTGGTTTCTTCTTCGTAAATTGTCTCTAAAATCCTAGAAGCTTGGAGTCTTGAGATATGAAAAAAACGAGATGTTGCAACGGCAGAGAATGGAGTCCTGTGTTGTGATTGTTTGGTTGTGGGGTTGGATTTAGGTAGCGAAGCAAAGAGAAGCCTTGTTGCCATGTTTGAGGAGAGGATAGACCACAGAATGAGATGGATATATGAATATTTCACAAGTGTTCTTGATCATTTATAGGGCTCAAAACGGATAAATAACCACATATATTCATTTATTTACAGATAAATAACCACCTATAGCCATAATTTTTTCTATTGCCATCATAAATACGTAATGATGCATCATCCTTAATCATTGTTTCGGAGAGTGTTGTTTCACTTAACAAATTTTGCACTCTCAAAAAGTAAATCTACTTCAAAATATAAGTCACAATGTATATACTTTGCTAGTAAATTAGATTCATTTTCAAGTGGATTAAATAAAAGTAATCCATACATATTACTACTAACTAGTTATGTTTAATTTTGAGCATGTGTGCATGTGAAAATCTTTTTGACAGCTTATAAATATTTAAGCTTTACAAATAAACTACTAGTACCTTCTAACATGTTCAACTCTTCTAAAGTTATTTTTTTAGGTAACCACGGCGTTCAACTTTTCCGTCGACTTATCCATGGGGTTTGAATTCACCGTCACATATACTCAAACCGAGTAAAGTCTTAATTTTTTTCAGGAAGTTGGTGTGCTCACTTCAAGGTTGTTTGCACTTTACATGAATTTAACTTGAGAAATCTTCACATTTTATGATGATATTCAAAAGCCTTATTTTACTTCTTAGTTGATCCTAGCTCTTATTTATATCTTCTTAATTAACTTGTGTCAATCATATAGGAATTTCCTTTTATATGTCTTAGTCGAAAACTACATATCATGAAGAAATATTTGCAAAGGAGTCATCTTGATCTTGTAGCAGTAAGGCGTGCTAGCTTTTTTATTTAAATTCTAGTGACTCAGCTTAGACAAAAATGGGCCGGCACCGCAAACCTCACACAAATCCAAAATTGTGCTTTATGGAGTGACTGAATTTAATGCCTACACACGTCTCCTTTTTAAGTATGCCCTTTTCTACACGGCGAATGTACTATTTCTGGCTTTGATAACAAGTGAGCACAACTGATGACTTGGTCCTGGTGTTTCCAGGGGTTGTGATCAAGGAATAACGCGCTTTTTCCAGAGTGACAACTGACATTTTGCTTATGTAATTAACAAAGGCTGCTTGTCGTCAATTTTCACACACATTTAGAACTACTAAGGATCGGAGTAACAGAGCAAGTATGTGAACTAAAGGAAGCACCAATTTGTAAATATTTCATATAATTTACCTTGCAGTATTAGCTTTAGTTGTCTAAAAATGTTTCCTTAAGAGCCAGAAAGCTATGAACGTACGTAAACAAAAATCATATAAAACAAAGTTCATGCACAAAACTGAAAATGATAAAGAGAAAACAAACAGCCAAATAGATATAGCACGCGGTCCATTATATCTCGTTAAAGAAAGAACAACATAAACTTGATGAAGATTGTATGGACACATAATTTGTTTGTTCAGTAAATGTTGAATACTCAAACTGGCCAAAAAAAAATTTAGTTAGAGTTAGCGTTGTATATACATGTCACTAAATTACCACATTTCATGTTTCAGTCACACGAAATACAGGTGATATGTTGGGAGCTAAGTAAATTTTCTTCTATACCATAAAATTATCTCATATGTGTTAGACATTACTTGAACCAACAATCATTTGATTGAAAAACATTCTCACAAGAAATGGGATATATTAGACTCCGAGTCATTTGGTAAAATTCTTATTATTTACCCACACGCCACAAAAGGGTTTTACGTACCATGTAGTTTAGTCATTGTTGGTGCGTTACGTCAAATATCAACGCAAGATCTTTCACATGATGCATCACCTTATAAACTGAAAAGTGCAAAACAAGAAATTTTCGATGCCAACAAAAACCATATCATAAACGGGATTTACATACCGTCTAATACACAGACACTTGGCTCCATTTGAAATGTCATGTTGCATATCTTCATGAATGTATTAAAATGCATTTAATACATAAAGTTATAGTCGGCAAGAAAGTTTTAACGTCAATAGCGACTCTTAAGATCAAGACTAGTGACACAATATGAACCGTAACGAGTTACCTTTGATGCGTATCTTGCTATGAACCCCCTAGAAAAGCTTTTTTTTTTTTTTTTTTTTTTTTGTAAGCATGGTTTTCGACCTTTTTGCTTATTAATCTACGTGGTTTGAACCTATCGCCATACACACTCAAACCAGGTAATAAACCCCTTCTTTTTTTCGGAGGTTGTCGTTACCAGGTTGTTTGCACTTAGCATGAATTGAACTTGAGATCTCGTGATAGTCTCAAGTCTTTATGACGTGAGTGGCATGGTTATAGATAGGATATTCTGGTCCTTCCGAATCCAGGAAATGGCATAATTTGATCATGCCTTGGATAAGAGGTAACTTAAAAAAGAACCAGAAACTCTATCAAGATTGTAAGCAGTCAGGTCATCGCTGTGGATCATTTATGAGGATTGTATAAAAGTGGAAAACTGATCATGTTGATCCTACTTTGTAATATAGAGAAAAATGTAGCCATATACTGCATGACAATGTCATGAAGTTTCACCTTAATATAGGGGAAAATGTAGCCATAGTCTCCGACTTATAATATTTGTGATATGCTCTACAGTCAATATTCTTGGATCATTTATGAAATACCTTCAACTCTTTTTCCAAACGACTGCTAGAAAAATCCTTATTAGTTGGGGACTAATTTAGGTGAACATGTTACTAATAAGTGGTAAGTACGCATTCGTTCACATCCCAGGAAAAATTGTTGTCAGCGAGTTGTGAGGAGTAAATCATGACTACATAGTGATGACCGGGAGAAGTTAGTGACGAATGCAGGGTCGACGCTAGGTAGGAGTTGTTACTGACTAAATATATAATAGTCCCTAATTGACAAAGATTATGGTCTGTAGAACTTATTCCTTGTTTCAACAAATCAGCTTGAAGAGACACCATTGCGGATGACAATTCTCTTTTCAGTTTTCACACTCTTGCAAAACTAATAGGAATAGCAAAATTCACCCGTCGTGGTTGGATTGGATATATACGATTCTATTTTAGCTTGTAACTACTCTGTAATCACTCTTTATTATAGCTTCTTGCTAGTGTTAACAGAACATGTCGTTCAAATTAAAATAAAGCCAGTTGGCAAAATAGCTGGATATCAATAGTAACCAAAATTGATGTAAAGTACCTCTCAAATTAAACTCCAGTTATGTATAACCTAGTTCTTCTATGTTAGTTTTAACAAATATTAGACACAAACCATTCACGTACGGTCGTACGTTTCTTTTGGGACTTAACTTAGATCAGGGTGCTTTAGTGAAAACTAAACTTAAAAACATCATTGAAAGCCCAAAGGCACACATCTAAACCACTGAACTGATAGATCAAGTGTATGGTGCTTATTGCTTAACCTTAATTTAAGGCTTTTATTTGGTCGGGCTAATTCAGTATCATGAAAATTACATGACTGAATAAAAATAATCGTCACAAGATTATGATTAGAGAAGTATTTGCCACATAATTCACTTATAACATTGATAATGATTGCTTTTACAACAAGAAACTTCGATCAAATTTTAATTTACACTACGGGTAATTTAAACATAATTCCGCTAAGTCAAATTAGCAGTCTGACTATACATTAACCTCTAGAAGAGGGTAAGTAGCACAAAAACATATTATTAGATCCAAACCAGAAGTTTCAAGGAACATCCAAAATACAAAGGAGTGAAGCCATGAAGCTAGAAGCTAAACCCGACGACACCACCTCAAAAAGTTCCCATAAAAGACTTAATTATATCTACTGACTCGATCAGTCACTAAACAATAGTAAAGAAATACTAATTACTTCTTTGAGCACACTGGAACTTATCAAAATTCGTGGACATGTTTTTTTGCATTTGACCTAAACATGTCGACCTATCGGACATCAAAAAAGAAGCTGTAACCTCTTTCATGCCTTCATTACTGACATTGGCTTCTTCTTCGTAGATTGTTTCTAGGATCCTAGAAGCTTGAAGTCTCGAAATATGCAAAAAACGAGATGTTGCAACGACAGAGAAGGGAGTCCGGTGTTGTGTTTGTTTGGTTGTGGGGTTGGATTTAGGTACTGAAGCAAAGAGAAGCCTTGTTGCCATGTTTTTGGTATATGTTTATAGGGTAAGTTTACTATTTGAGGAGAGGATAGACCACAGGATGAGATGGATGTATGAATATTTCACAAGTGTTCTTGATCATTTATAGGGCTCAAAACAGATAAATAACCACCTATAGCCATATTTTTTCTATTGTCATCAATCATCATAAATACGTAATGATGCGTCATCCTTAACTATTGTTTCGAGAGTGTTGTTTCCCTTAACAAATTTTGCACTCTCAAAAAGTTAAATCTACTTCAATATATGTCACACAACGTATATACTTTTGCTAGTAAATTAGATTCATTTTCAAGTGGATTAAATAAAAATAATCCATGCATAACATTATCTAGTTATGTTTAGTTTTGAGTATGTGTGCATGTGAAAATCTTTTTGACAGTTTATAAAAACTTAAGCTTTATAAATAAACTACGAGTAGCTTTTAACATGTTAAACTCTTCTAAAATAATATTTTTTTAGGTAATTAATTAACCACGGTTTTCCACTTTTTCGCCAATTTATAAATGAGGTTTGAATATCCACCGTCATACATACTCAAACCGAGTAAAGTCTTATTTTTTCAGCAAGTTGGTCTGGTCACTTCAAGGCACGGACGGCGCCATTCTTAGAGTGGAGTGCGCCACGGCCAACCCAAAATCTCTCATTAGGTGTATATCTCTTATGTTATTGGTATTATGTTCTGCATAAGAAATGATTTGGCCCACCTAGTTAACATTCAAACTTGTTTTTATTTCAATATTTTACTTCTTTCTTTTATATATGTTTCCCGTAAATTGTTGCTGTCCCACTGATATGTCCAATGAAAAAATAATTTGTTAAGATAACAAAACTAATACAGTTTCAACCAACGTCATTTTCCGATCTATTGTTGTGGTACTGAATTAGTTTGATATTTTAGCGGCAACATTGTTTTTCGATCTATTGTTGTGGTACTGAATATTGATAAGTGAGCGGCATAAATGTATAATTTATTAGTTTACAAATAAGCATATTGAGCAGTATAACTTTATTAATGAGAAATTATTTTGGCCCATCCAACATGAAAAATCCTAACTCCGTCACTACTTCAAGGTTATTTGCAATTAACATAAATTGAACTTGAGACATCTTCACATTTTTGATGATAGTCACAAACCTTTTGTCATAGCTAAACTTTTATTTTAACTTATATCTTCTTAATTAACTTGTGTCAATCATTTAAGAATTTCCTTTTATAGGTCTTAGTCGAAAACTACATATCATCTTGATCTTGTAAGCTTAGACAAAAATGGGCCCGCACGGCATATACCGCATACAAATCCAAAACTGTGCTTTATGGAGTGAATGAATTTAATGCCTACACATATCTTCTTTTTAAGTATGCCCTTTTTTACACGGCGATTGTACACTTTGATAACAGTGAGCTAGCACAACTGATGACTTGGTCCAGTTGTGATCAAGGAATCACGCGTTTTCCAGAGTGATAAATGACGTTTTGTTTTTGTACAAAGCTACCTGTTGTCAATTAATTTTCCCACACAGTCAAAACCAACGATCGGAGGAACAGTAGAGGAAGTATCCGATCTAAAGAAAGCACCAATTTGTAAATGTTTCGTATAATTATTTATCTTGCAGTATTCCCTTAATTTATCTAAAAATGTTTCCTTAAGAGCCAGAAAGCTATGAACGTTGTTAAAAAAAGAAAGCTATGAACCTAAACTCAAACTAGATAAAATAAAGTTCATGCACGCACAAAACTGAAAAAGATAAAGAGAAAACAAATAGTCAAATAGATATTGCATGTCATCCATTGTATGGACACATAATTAGTTTGTTCAGTAAATGTTAAATACTCAAACTGGCCAAAAAATCTTTAGTTAGAAACGGGAAGCTGTCACTTAACCATATATAGGTAGGTATATCTAATTGACAAAGATTATGGTCTGTAGAACGTTATTTCTTGTTTCCACAAATGGGGTTAGAATTAGAAGAGAGTTACGAGTACTACAATTTTACCTACATTTTTTTGCAAGTGCGCGCAAATGTACCTAAGTTTTCCATTCATTGAATTTATTTTTGAATGTACGTATGAGTAGTAAAAAGACTGTGCGGTGTGGAACCTCTTTCACATATATAGTTGGTAAAATAGTTGGATATAAATAGTCACCAAAGTTGATGTAAATTGATACGGTCAAAGCCATTTTGAAGTGTATGGTACTTAACCTTGAATGCTTTTATTCGGTGGGCAATTTCAGTAACATGAAAATTACATGGTGAACAAGAAATAACAGTCATCAGATTACATGATTGAAAAAGTAATTGCCACATGATTCACTTATAACACTGAGAATGATTGCTTTCACAAGAGGAAACTTCGATCACATTTTACACTGCAGATTTAAAAAACCTTCTGCTAGCCAAACTAGCAGTTTGACAATACGATCACCTATGAAATAGGTAAACTAGCATAAAACATTTAGATCCCTTAAAACCAGAAGTTCCAAGGAAGATCCAAAATACAAAGGAGTGAAGCCATGAAGCTAGAAGCTAAAACCGACGACACCACCTCAAAAAGTTTACCACATAAGATACTTAATTATCTCTACTGACAAACTTGATGTCTTGATCAGTCACTAAGCATTAGTAAAGAAATACTAATTACTTCTTTGAGCACACTGGAAGCTATCAAAATTCTTGGACATGTTTTTGGGCATTTGACCTAAGCATGTTGATCTATTGGACATCAAAAAAGATGCTGCAACTTCTTTCATGCCTTCATTAATCACATTGGTTTCTTCTTCGTAGATTGTTTCTAGGATCCTAGAAGCTTGGAGTCTCGACATATGCAAAAAACGAGATGTGGCGACAGCAGAGAAGGGAGTCCGGTGTTGTGACTGTTTGGTTGTAGGGTTGGATTTAGGTACTGAAGCAAAGAGAAGCCTTGTTGCCATGTTTTTGGTATATGTTTATAGGGTAAATTTAAATATTTGAGGAATTGAGGAGAGGATAGAGCACAGGATGAGATGAATATATGAATATTTCACTAGTGTTTTTGATCATTTATAGGGCTCAAAATAGATAAATAACCATCTATATTCATTTATTTACAGATAAATGACCACCTATAGCCATATTTTTTCTATTGTCATCATAAATACGTAATAATTCGTCATCCTTAATATTGTTTTGGAGAGTGTTGTTTCACTTAACAAATTTTGCACTCTCAAATAGTAAATCTACTTAAATATAAGTCACAATTGTATATACTTTTGCTAGTAAATTAGATTCATTTTCAAGTGGATTAAATAAAAATAATCCATACATATTACTAACTAGTTATGTTTAATTTTGAGTATGTGTGCTTGTGAAAATCTTTTTGTCAGCTTATAAATATTTAAGCCTTACAAATAAACTAGGAGTAGCTTTAACATGTTCCACTCTTCTAAAGTTTTTTTTTTTAATAGGTAACCACGGTGTTCAACTTTTCCGCCGACTTATCCATGAGGTTTGAATCCATTGTCATACATATTCAAACCGAGTAAAGTCTTACTTTTTTTCAAGAAGTTGGTGTGCTCACTTCAAGGTTGTTTGCACTTAACATTAATTGAACTTGAAAAATCTGCACATTTTACGATGATATTAAGCCTTAATTTTACTTCTCAATTAATCCTATCACTTACTTATATCTTCTTATTTAACTTGTGTCAATCATATAGGAATTTCCTTTAATATGTCTTAGTCGAAACCTACATATCATGAAGAAATATTTGCAAAGGAGTCATCTTGATCTTGTAGTAATAAGGCGTGCTAGCTTTTTTATTTAAATTCTAGTGACTCGGCCGGGCTTAGACAAAAAATGGGCCGGCACGGCATACCTCATACAAATCCAAAATTGTGCTTTATGGAGTGAATGAATTTAATGTCTACACACATGTTCTTTTTAGTATGCCCTTTTTTACACGGCGATTGTACTGTTTCTGATTTTCATAAAGGGTAAGCACAACTGATGACTTGGTCCTGGTGTTTCCAGGGGTTGTGATCATGGAATCACGCGTTATCCAGAGCGATAAATGACGTTTTGTTTTTGTAACAAAGGCTGCATGTGGTCAGTTTTAATTTTACACGCAATCAAAACCAATGATCGGAGGAAAAGAGGAAGTATGTGAACTAATGAAAGCACTTTGTAAATGTTTCATATGATTTATCTCGCAGCATTCGCTTTAGTTATCTAAAAATGTTTCCTTAAGAGCCTGAAAGCTATGAACGTAAAGTCAAACCATATAAAGCAAAGTTCATGCACAAAACTGAAAATGATAAGAAAATAAATAGTCAAATAGATATTGCATGTCATCCATTGTATGGATATATATAATTTGTTTGTTCAGTAAATGTTAAATACTCAAACTGGCTAAAAAATCTTTAGTTAGAGACTGGAAATGGCCACTTAGTTCAGAAGAACTAGTTACGGTTTACTTGTCACAAAGTAAGAGTTGTTAGCGATGTATATATAGATGTCACTTAATTACCACGTTTTATTTTTCAGTGACACGAAATATTACTTGAACCTTACTTATCTCATATGTGTTAGACATTACTTGAACGATTGAAAAGAAGCATTATTCTTACAGAAAATGGGATCTATTAGACTACGAGTCATTAGGAAAACTTATTGTTTACCCACACGGCACAAAAGGGTTTTACATACCATTCATTATTGGTGCGTTACATCAAATATCAATGCAAGATCTTTCACATGATGCACTAACTTATAAACTGAAAAAGTGCAAAAAAAAGGAATTTTTGATGCCGACAAAAACCATATCATAAATGGGATTTACATACCATCTAATACACAGACACTTGGCTCCATTTGAAATGTCACGTTGTTTATCTTCATGAATGAATTAAAATGCATTCAATACATAAAGTTAGAGTCGGCAAGAAAGTTTAAACATCAATAGTGACTCTTAAGATCAAGACTAGTGACACAATATGAGCCATAACGAGTTACCTTCAATGTGTAGCTTGCTATGAACCCCCTAGAGTTCCTTCGAAACAACTTTTAGACCACAAAATATTTGCATACATCTCTGACACGTTGAAAATAAGAGGATATAGGATGCCATATTCAGAAAACTAATAATACATACGGACTTACATGCCAAATATTTGGTACAAAGTTTGGTCATAAATTAAAGTTAGGAGAAAACGATTTTTTTTACACAAATTTTGTATAAGATGAAAAATCAACACATTTGTATAAATTACACATTTGGTTTTTTACGAAACTTGAACTCGCACTCACATAGCTGATACCACCCGGCTAGACCGTAAACCCTTGTCAAAAGCTACGACCATAAACAAAATTTAGCTTTCAAAATAGTTGTCTCGGTTGCCCACCTATTGGTATGACAGCTTACATGTTGGTAACTTTTATTTTCCTTTTTGACATGGTACATGAAAACCAGCTACAGTAATATACAAGATTATTCTAAATCTTAATAGAAAATTTATTAAGATAACTGAACGAATATCATCTACACCTTTTATTCTTCTTTAATTACGCATGCTTACACTACATTTTTTATTCTTCTTTTGCCATAATATCATCTACACCTTTGTAGCTTAACATAAGCACACAGGAACGTATTCTCTCATTCTTCTCTCCCTAAGTAAATGGCAAACTCAAGGATATCATCAAGGTTTGTAAGCGAGGTAGCCCCACCGCAGTACATCAGTGTGACGAGACAACGGAAAACAAAAACCTTGGAGACAATAACTGAAGATGAGAAGGAAGCTTCTATGAATGAGAGCGGAGCAATGATCACTTCTTTCAAATCGTCATTTTCTTCTGCTTCATATCATCAAACAAGTAGGAGTGAATCGTTGTTCATTTCCAAACACTCTCAAAGGAACGTTCGCTGTAATTGAAACTTGTGGAGTTAGATTATGTCGTGCAATACATATCTAGTCTTTTTTTTTCCATTTTTTTTGTTCTCGCATCTCGACAACTGTTTAATTGAGCATTCATGTCGATCTTATGAGTAGATTATATATGTTACATAAGTAATGAACTGAATTATGAGCGTATTTCATACATAACGTAAAAGTTTGCTCTAGCTTGTTGCAATATCCTCAACATGTTATTGTGTATTTTGCTATTTGGCAGACTTGTTTATTAAAACACACTTGTTTTGTTTCGAAACTAACCTAAGTGATTCACAAAATATAAATTCTCACAAGAACAAAGCATACTAATTAGACTCTTTAATATAATTCTACATTTTATAAATTAAAACTCTCCCCAATATGACAAAAACCTTATTCAACGAAGCTTTACATGATAAAACTGAGTATTCATGTGTGTCCAAAAATACGGGACTACATGAGTACATGACATGGTACCACCTATGGGTCTCCATTGTATTGGAACCAGAGAGAACGGGAACCAAAGAGAAATGGAACTAGATGAACTGAGAACCGAAAATAAGAAAAAAGTGGAACCCAGAACCATACCAAGTTTTTCGGTTCGGTTCCGATACGGGAAATTTCGGTAATTTCCAAACAAGTACAAAGTGTGTTTAAAAATTTCACAATTCTTCGTCGATCATTCATAAAAGACAAGTTATAACAACACACACAAAACAGGTCTCCAACAATGCAGATCATTTTATAAATTCCAATTGTTCAAATTAGCTTAAACAAAAACCCACCGACATAAGTTTATAATCGTTTGAAATCATGTGCACTTCATATAATTAATCTAGTTAATGTTGTTGTTTATAATACGATAAAGACTCTAATAAATAATTCTAAATTCAATTCACATGATCAAGTTAAAAAAG
Source organism: Artemisia argyi (assembly GCA_030686995.1). NCBI lineage: Eukaryota > Viridiplantae > Streptophyta > Magnoliopsida > Asterales > Asteraceae > Artemisia > Artemisia argyi. Next base: position 198,941,371 of record CM060677.1, read on the forward strand.
AAAAAGAGATTTTAAATAACTTACTTCCATGTTGATGAATAATGTTGATATTGATATTCAATCTTTGAATGCTATTAGTAATTGAAGAAAAATACTACTTGTTTGATGTTATTTTGAATTATTAAAAGGTTAGGTTTTTTTATTTTTAATGAGTGTTTGGGTTTAGGTTACAGAGTTGCCGATTCATATATGGGAAGGTGCTTTTCTTTTTACATTTTTTTAAATCGTATGTACACAAAGTCCAAAACAGCCCCTTGAAACTTCATACGTTCAAAAGAGTTTGTTCTTTTCGGAAAAGTACCAAAACTGGACGGTTCTGACTCAAACTGTCTCGAGAACCGAAATTTTGATATTCTAGGAGCCGAGAATTGGACCATTTTTCTAATATTCGGTTTGGTTCCTAGTCGGTTCAGATCTTCGATTCTTTTGGTTCTTCGATTTTTTTGGACACCCCTAGTACCACCACACCACCTTTAAGCCTATTTCACTCAGGAGAAGCCCATCACGATTGTCCAATAGCTTGTTTATTACATGTCGAAGTCCATTAAGTAACCCATTTAAATACAATATTTTAAAATACTAATTCTACCTTTTTATTGTTATCATGCGCAAACAATTGCACGTCTAGTTTTAAGCATGTTAACCCTAATTGCAGTTTCACATAAATCAATTAAAATTAACAGATCTATCAAACACATGCAAAATAATAATCATAGAACTTGTGTTCTTGTCAAATCTAGATCTTTAAGGAATGGAGATTTTGGTTATAGGGTCAAACGACCCAAAAACCCTAATCATGGTTTTCGACCTAATTTGAAAAAAAAAAAAAAAAAAAAAAAAAAAAAAAAAAAAAAAAAAAAAAAAATTAAAAAAAGGGCACGTATCTAATCTTCACATGACATCCCAAGTTATATTTGACAAACAACTAAATTTTCTCTAATTTAGTCAAACCCAAATCTTCCTCGAATGTCATTTCACTCTACCAATGATTATCCATACTCCATTGATACCAACGATTAATTCCTCCATATGTTGCCCTCTCTCTTTATTAACATTGATCTTCTTCCAACCACTTTCTCATACAATTTGTCCAATCCACCAATCATCTACATCTTATGTCTAATTTTTTATAAATTTTCGGTTAGATCTACTTTTTTATACATACATTTTTCGGTTGGATCATTGAATCTATATGAAAAATCAATGTTTGTGTGTGATTATTACATTCTATAGATGTTTATTTTTAGTATTTTGTTTGGTTTGTACAATAACACATTTGTTAGTTGTATTTTTAATTGAAAAGATGTTTTATGGATTATGTTTATTATAGGTGTTGACCAGTCAATATATTTGTGTTTTGGTGCATAATTTACTTGAACATTTTGTTTAAAGGAGTGTAATTACTTAAAATTTAATTAAGTGTAATGGATGTAACATCTTTAACTTTTCATATAGGAATTCCCTTTTATGTGTCTTAACTTTTGGCAATCATATAGGAATTCCCTTTTATATGTCTTAGTCGAAAACTACATATCATGAAGAAATATTTGCAAAGGGGTCATGATCTTGATTTAATAAGTTGCAAGCTTTTTGAATTAAATTCCAGTGACTCATTATTGCTTAGACAAAAATGGGCCGTCACGGCATACAAATCCAAAATTTTGCTTTATGGGGTGGATAAAATGTCGACATACATCTCCTTTTTGGTTTATTTACACGGCGAATTTACTGTTTCTTATTTTGATAACGAGTGAGCTGTGAGCAGACCTGATGACTTGATGGTTTCAGGGGTTGTGAAAAAGGAAAATATTTGCAAAGGGGTCATGATCTTGTATTAATAATAAGTTGCTAGCTTTTTGAATTAAATTCCATTGACTCTTAGACAATAACGGGCCGGCACGGCATGCAAATCCAAAATTTTGCTTTATGGAGTGGATGAATTTAATGTTGACATACCCTTTTTTACACGGTAATTGTACTGATTTTTATTTTGATAACGAGTGAGCACGCCTGATGACTTGGTGGTCCTGATGGTTTCACGGTTGTGATCACGGAATCACGCAATTTCTAGAGTGATAAAAAGACGTTTCATTTTGTAACAAAGGCGGCTTATCATCAATTTTCACACACGATTAAAACCAGTAATCGATCCAGGAGCCATTTATACCATATAAAACAAATTATGCCTGGGATAGTATACGTAACTAAAGAATGAAAACCACAAGGGGCGAAGATTGTACGCTGACAGTTGGTGTGGCCACATAGTTGTTTGGCTAGTAAATGCTCTGAAACTGGCCAAAAACCTCGACGTAAAGATGGAAAAGTGGTCACTTAGTTCGGAAGAAGTCAAGAACTATTAAAGCTACGATTGTCAAAAGGTGGGAATTTTTAGTGATTAAATTAAGGGTGGTCACTAGATGGCAAAAATTCAAACATCTATACGATATGTCTTATTTTGAAAAGAAAAAAGAAAATAATAATAATAATAATAATAATAATAATAGTAGTAGTAGTAGTAGTAAATATTTTCCTCAGTTTTCTTACAAGTGGAATTGAGATTCTTCTAATTTCCCACACGTCACAAAAAGGTTTTGCGTAACATTTAGTTTGTGCGTTACATCAAATATTAATGCAAGATCTTTCACATAATGCACAAATGTATAAACTGAAAAGAGCAAGAAAAGGAATTTTTGATGCGAACAAAAACCCATATCTTATACGGGATTTACATACCATCTGATACATAGACACTTTGTGACGATCCCATGTCGATCAAGTATGAGATTGGTTAGTGGTTTATAAAGTCTTGGTGCCTCTTCCTCCATTGAGACTTTTTCATGTTCATTATTATGTTAATAGTAGAATATTTAGTTTTCTGGATTTGTAGGAGATTTCCAAATTGTTAGGTAATATTAGCAATTAATTAATGTATATATTTAGGTAATTAGTTTCTATTAAATAACATTCTTTTGCCTAGTATTGACCTATTGGATTGTTGAACTTTTTCTAGTCCACAAACCTACCATTGTTTTTTGAATGTTGACTCTTTCTAATTCGATCTTTGCTGGTTTTGTTGCTATTTTGCAAACGTATGAGCGATCATCTATTCAAAAATGGCTCGACGCAGGACACAAAACATGGTCAAAGAGTCAACAAACATTGCTACATACAACATTGACTCCAAACTGCGCCTTAAAGAGTCTAATCGCTTTATGGTGTGAGAGTAATGGTGTCAAGCTCCCAAAAGCCAACAACAAAGCAGGACGTAGGGGTGCATAATGTGATCAGACAGTAATTGGTTCGCTACCCCAAAAACTCGTGATCGGGGACTCAGACGAGCAAAAATCAGCTGTTAGAAAATCTGTTGCAGAAGTTCCAAAACACTCCCTGCCTTTCTTATGATATGTAAAAGGACTAGGTCTTTAACCATCCGATAGAACATTTGACTTTTGGAGTGAAAGTTGTATCATTCAAAGTTAAAGATTGTTGTGAAAAATGAAAACTATTTTTCTTTGTATCATTCAAAGTTAAAGGGTGTTGTAAAAAAATCTTTGTATCATGTATAAAGTTATAAAAAAGGTAAGTAAATGGTTCATTTGTGTTAAGGCCTTAACACAAATGAACCACTTAGAAACCACACGCCATCCGTGGGACTCGAACCCACGACCACTCGGTTAAAAGCCACGCGCTCTACCAACTGAGCTAGAACGGGTTCTTGAGTTCTTAGTGGCTTTCTATCTTGTAATTCTTTCCATTCTGCTCCAACACAACCCGACCAGCATAGGCGGAGCTACATGAGGACCGAGAAGGATCCGTTAGTGTAATTATTGGATATTTCATGTATAAAAAAAATTCTTTTCATCTCGACCCCCCATCTAATGTTTTTCTGGAAAAAAAATCATTTCAGCCCTCCCACAAATTTTTTTCTAGCTCCGCCACTACCGACCAGTGAAGAATGATGACGCCAACAAACACAGTCACCTCCTATCTCGTTCATCACAATTCATTACATTATCACCATTAGTAACTAACAACAACAAACTAGTTATTGTACCTACCATGGATGCACCAAACACGTCATTGCTGAAACAGGTACGACGAAGAAACCTACGTCAGAGTGCGAGAAGGTTTTATAATGAGAATTTTAAGGAGTCTTCTTCTCAAAGGCTTAGTAAAGTCTTACATTTAGGAGGTGTTTGTTTCGGCTTATGGCTTATTTGGTTTTTAGCTTATATTTCATAAGCTCACTTTTTGTGGCTTATGTCCAATTTGCACTTTACCCAAAATATATAGGGAAATTTGATCGACTTTACCTTATAACACTTGAAATCTTAATTACAAAAATCAGTACATATTAGTATGAGTCTGTCCAAAAGGTCGGAAACCATGGTTATCAAAAGAAAACTTTTGTTATGTTAAAAGTAAGCAGTAATGATTATATTTTTCTTAAATTCCGTGTTATTTTTTATTTGGCAACATGATTCATAAGTTAGTATTATATTATACAAGAGATAGATATGTTATTTAGGAAGGTTAGAATTAACATAAGATGTTGTTACTCATGACTTGTGATTTTAGAGGCTTATGTGAAGCTATATACAAGCAACTTATATATGCTTGTGAATATCGGAATTCTGCGTGGTGTTTAATTGAGCACTCGTGTCGATCTTTTGAGTAGATTATACATGTTACATAAGTGATGAACTGAATTATGAGCGTATTCATACGTAAGGTACAAGTTTGCTCTAGCTTGATGCAATATCCTAAACATGTTATTGTGTATCTTGCTAATCGGCAGACTTGTTTATGGAAACACTTTTTTTGTTTCGAAACTAACCTTAAGTGGTTCACAAAAATATAATTTCTCACAAGAACAGAACAAGCTAATCAGACTGTTTTTTGCAAATTCATTATTCAAAGAAGCTTTCAATGATAAAACTGAGTGTTCATGGACCTTTAAGCCCATTTCACTCAGGCGTAGCCCATTAAGATTGTCCAACAGCTTGCTTATTATGAGTCCAAGCCAGTCACATATCCAGAATCTACAAAATCAATATAATCACAAATTCACAATACCTTACATAATTGGTCATATAATTATTGTATATTATTATTATTATTTTTAAAGGCAGAAAAAAACTATCAGTTGTCTGCTATCAGCTTGTATAGCTAATAATATAGTGATGCAACTCTTATTTTTATGATTAATAGCTTCTTGCTACTTGCTAATAGATCGGTTTTATATAAAATTCATCCATCTTTTAAAAAAGGCACAGATAAGGTGACAAATCTGAATCTGACAACATAGTATTATATTTTGATATCATAATTAGCTTTTGGATAATTTTGATATTTAATAATCAAATATTTTATTTTGGGTACGTATTACAGTATTCGAAAGATTATAATTAGAAGCATGTTAATTAGTATCTCCTCCAAAAACTATTTTGGTTGTTTAATATAATCTCAATAACTCAGTATCTTTGATTTTGTTGCTCATACATAGTGACAATCTTTTTTAACTTATCTAGACTGAGTCGTCGCATACCAGATACCACTAAACCGGTGACAAAATGGGGTGATCATAGTATAGTCCAAATATGTGGCATGACACGAAATTTGACAATGAGAAGTCTAGAAAAAATTAAAAAATATTCATTGGGTTGTTATCTACGAAAATGCACACTTAATTAATTTCTGTTTTTAACTAATGCTATAAAGAAAGGTCTGTAATTCATCATTTTCTCTATAATGCATGTGTTAGACTTTTTCGTCCCATCATACTATTCTTGTAATATAATTTGCCTCCTATACAAATAGGTAAATTATAAATCGAAAAATATAAAAACATTCCTAGTTTATACAACCAGACTTTTATGACAACCTGTTAATGGCAAGTTGTCGGTTACACTTACAAGTTTGTTAAAATTATAAGTACTATCTAACATGTATCGACTTTTACTAGTGAAAATCATGCATAACATAAGATTTTATAAGATATTTTAGTTAAGTGTTTCGTATATCATATGATAATTCAACTAAAATAACAATTTTTCAAAAAAACATATAAAAACATTTGATGAAATTGATGAAATCATTTTTTTAATAGGTTTTGGTCATAAAATAGCAACGTACTTCTTCAAATGTATCAATTATTACTTGTACTATTTTCCGTTACAATTAATGTTATGTACTTTCATATTTTGTTCTAATTTTACACACTTAATCTTGTTTAACCAAAACCTAACTCGTTAATGTCACATGTACTGCTACATTGGATTTCTGCTAACATAAATTTATTTAAAATATTAAGAGTAAATTACGTGGACCGTCCTCAAGGTTTGTCTAGAATTGCATCTACAGTCTAATAGTTTTTGTAATTACCAAAATATTACAAAATAGAATTTACAAAATCTTTTAGGGTAAAAATTATGGCTAAAAGTTAGGGTAAAAAGCTACAAATTATCAACGTATTTTTCAATTTGTGCCGACTCGAAACGCATACTATTTTATTCAAGGACTTCAACAACGTACTTTCAAATTATGTTCTGAGATAACCAATATAACCCTGAAGTGACTATATTACCATTGTACGGCCGCTAATCTTGCATCGGTTGTTTTTGTATGTTTTCGTCCATTTTTACAAGTTTAGTTTGTTTTTGCACGTTGTCGTCTGGTTTTACACGTTTTCGTTCGTTTTTACATGTTTTCATCCGTTTTTACACGTTGTCAACCGTTTTTCCATCTTGTCGTCCGTTTTTACACTTTTTCGTCTGTTTTACACGATTTCATCTGTTTTTTTACGTTTTTGTCCTTTTTTACATTATCGTCCGTTTTTACACGATTTCGCTCGTTTTCGAACATTTTCGTCTGTTTTTACATGATTTCGTCCATTTTTATAAAGGACTAACGTAGACGAAAACGTGCAAAATGACTAACGGTCGTTAGTATAAAGGACTAACGATGCAAAAGAACTAACGGCCGTACAAGTGTAATATAGCCACTTCAGGGTTATATTGGTTATCTCGGAACATAATTTGAAAGTACGTCGTTAAAATCCTTAAATAAAATAATATGTGTTTCAAGTCTGCACAAATTTGAAAGTACGTTGGTAAATTCTAGCTTTTACCCTTAAAAGTTAATTAAGCAAAACGAGGTTGTATTTTTAAAAATTTTGACGAATAATTTCATTTTTTATTTTAATACTAAACTTTATAAAATTTATCACTAAAATTTGAAAACTTTTATTTTGGATGATACTAAAGAACTGTAACATATTCATTACAATTAAGTACTAGTTATAATACCCGTGCACGCGCGGGTTTTTTTTTTTTAATTTTTTGAATCATTTATTTTTATTTATTAAAAAACAAATAATTTAATCTTTGTTTTGTTTGATTTATGATGTTTAATTATAGTTTTTTATTATTAAAGATAATTATTTAAAAATTTTAATCTTATTGTTAATTGTATCTTATCTATATTTTTTGTATTTATCTTCTATTTATGTTATGGATAAATATAAAATGTTACCTAATAAGAAAACAATCTTTTTTTTTAAATAATATTATTACTAAATAAGGTATGGTTTAGTTTTTTTGAAATGGAAAAGTCCCTACTGGAGTTTTGTTTTAAAATATAAAAGATTTTTAAAATTTATAAAAAGTTTCTATTGTTAACTTGTTTTTAATCTTTTAGGTTTTTATTTTTTGGATAGTTACAAAAAAAGTTTGAATTTTATGTGATCATTAATAGTTTTTATAAATTATTTTTCATAAAAATTAAAAAGTTTCATTTTAATTTAAATAGATTTAAAAACAGGTTTAAGTAAAAAAAATGAAAAAAAAGTTTATAAAAAAAATCGTAATTTTAAAAATTAAAGTGATAAAAAATTAGTAAGAAATTATAAAAATTCAAAGAAAATGCTAAAAGAATATTCTACCCTCATGTGCATGGCACATGAGGGACTTAACGGGGCAAATTAACGGATGGTTAAGTCTAAGGACTATGTGTGTAAGTTTTTTGCAAAATTAATGACTATCAATGCAATATGAAACCCTTAAGGGACAATAGATGCAATTTGGGACAAACCAGAAAGACAATCCATTTAATTTACTAAAATATTAAATATGTCACATATGCTTTTTTATGGTTTTATACAAATTTAACTGGTAGTCTATAAACGTTTGTGCAAATTTGAACAAAACATGAAAGTGCATAATATTAAGTGGAATGAAAACTAGTACACGTATCAAATCGATACATTTGAAAAAGTATGTTGTTATCGTACGGCCAAAACCTTTTTTTTTAATTGTATATAGTTCGAGCAACATATAACAACTCTTTCTTAAACATAAGTCAACTTTTTTGGTAAGATAAAAAATAAAAATGTAAAATTTAAAAACCATTAAGATTAATTTTAGACATAACAATTACTCACCTTTTAAGTTTCAAACTTTAAAATGATGATGATGATGATGATGATGCTGATAAAAGTTTATATATACTGAAGATTAAGATTATGTAGGAAATTCAAAAAAAAATACATATATATATATATATATATATATATATATATATATATATATATATATATATATATATATATATATATATGTGGTTATTTACCTAATATTAAATATAAACTCATCTCCATATTTTCATCAACAATATCATTAAAATGTTTTGTATATTTTCTTAATATTATCTTTAAAAGAAAATAAAGGATAAAAGAGAAGAAAGACAATAGCAAGAAAAAAAAAATAGAGCTAACAATGTGCTAACTTCATAATAAAAGGATAGGTTTTATTCATTAAACCAACATCATATAACCTTATTTGATCAATTTGATGTAGTTTGATATATTCGAAACACCGCGATATAATTTTAAGATAATTTTTAAAGATTAATCATAAAACTGAAAACTTTGTATATTCACGAGATTATATACATCAACATAAAAACACAAAGTTATTGTATTGTGCAAATGAATAGACGAAGCTCTTGTATTATATTGTTTGTAATTTGTTATTTAAATTTTTACATATGCTTATAACGGGTTTTAAGAACAACCTTTGAATGGGGTTATAATGCAAAAACTTATGATAAATATTAGTTGCATTCTTCTTTGAAGTTTAAGTTTAGATATCAAAAAATTATTACTTTTATAACTTATTTTTACACGCGGGATTTAAAACTAGTAATTCTAATATTATTAGGCCAAAGTTGCCAAGAAATACCAAAATCTTCAATTACAGGAAGAAGAAAAAAAGAAAGCGAGAAAACCTCATGTTTGAGTGTTCATAGTCTTTATTCAACACAACTAATTACAATGTGCCATGTCACAAATCATATAGGCGAAGCTAGTAAAGTGGGTAAAAATACTTTCATAATCACACCCAATCACTTATCATATCAACCCAATATCATCCATTTTCTGTTTTATTTCTTCTTACGCCATACTGATTATTAGAGCATTGGGTATCATAACATTTTGATTGCGATATTCCAATGTAGACACCAAATGGCTTGACTCATTCCCCCATCACCCCCCCCCCCCCAACCACCACCACCACCACCACCACAATCCCAAAGCGCCATTCTCCAAACCATTCAAATGGCGTAATCAGTTTTTTTTTTTTTTTTTTTTTTTTTTTTTTTTGGTTTGTATTTTAGTTGGGTATGGTGGGTCATAAAAATATGGGAGGTGATTGGGACACTCACACTTTTAATTGAGACACTCAATTGTACAAATAATTAAAGCACACTGTAAGCATTGTACAAATATGTAATGCACATAGTGAAATGTCCCAATCAAAAGTATGAGTGTGCAAATCATTTCCCTAAAAATATGTTTTGGCTTGAGTTATGAGCGAGCGAGTATTTTTGTGTGTGGCATGGAAAGAGAGAATATTGAAATGATGGTGATGTGACAAAATAACTCAAACCAAGATAGCCGATGCTTTTATATCGAAATTGTTGTAAAGAAAGACGTAAATGTCTATATTTATCAAGAGTTGAGATCTATGAAGAACCCATACATGCCATAGAACCTATCAACCATTCATATCCACCCATTTATATTTTCTACCTTTTTTTTCCAAACAACATATCTTGCAAACGGTAAATCTTCAAGCTACAAAAAAAATACCATCGCGACGAGAATTAAATAATCTTTCTATAGATATGCATTATTATATACTTTTGACGAACTTTTTGTTTTTAGTTTCCACCCAGAAAGAATCATATATGATTCGTAAAAATCATATATGATTCGTAAAAATCATATATGATTCGTAAAAAATCATATATGATTCGATTCTTACGAATCATATTTGATTCTTACGAATCATATATGATTTCTTAAGAATCATACATGATTCTTAAGAATCATACATGATTCGTAAGAATCATATATGATTTGTTAAAATCGAATCATATATGATTTTTCTGAGCGAAAAAAAAAATCATCGAAAAAAAAGTTCGTCGAAAGTATATAACAATGCATATCTATAGAAAGATAATTTAATTCTCGTCGCGATGGTATTTTTTTTGTAACTTGACGATTTACGGTTTGCGAAATATTTAAGTTTTAAAAAAAATGGTGGAAGTTTATTATTTTATTTTGATAAAAAAAAAATGAGTGACTAAGATTACTTGATGGATTTTATGGTAAAAGTTATATCTATAAAGAACTTTTGGATATTTATCAAAATGCCAAATATCAGGCAACTATAGTATACAGTCTTTATTTATTACCATACCATAAAAATACAACTCAACTGATTGCATTTTAACACTAGTTTATTTCCCTTTTAAAGCAAACTTCTTAATAAAATAACGCTACTTATCTGTCTCCACCTCTATATGTTTATCCCACTTTGTCCACTACTCTTTGCATTCATTTGATCAAATGGTTAAGTTATTACTATATCATATGATTGATGGAATGATGGGTGATTCAACCACGTTTCATTAAATAAATAGGTACATAACTACATAAGCTTAGCGTTGTCTCTAGTGGGACTGATCAAGATTATACGGAGTATGAAAGAACGAGTGCGTAATCAATAAGTATTTTTTTATTCATGATTAAGAATATAAGATAAAAATAATTATGGCTGCAATATTCACATGCTTATCATTCATAGGTGCCAATGAACACGGATAGTACGCGTAATTAGTGAGTACGATTGTAGAGGTACAAAAGTGGTTATTATATTTTTCCATCGACGTGTATACGAAGACTTATGATATAAAAACATTGAATTCAGCAATTTTTAAAAGCGATTATTACTGCAGTACCCCTGCAGAGGGGTACTGTGTCCCATTCTACCCCAATTTTACGCCGTTTTCACATATACCCCAACATTCCCCACATATTCATACGCGACATACATGAGATACAAGTGTCAAGTTTCAAGCTCGGACAAAAAAATAATAATAAAGTATACATGTCGCGTACCAATTTAAGCGACATGTATATATGGTACACGACATGTTTGAAAAAAGACAAAGCTATGTGTAAGTTGAAAGGATTTAAAAAAAAAAAAAATTAAAAACTTACAAAAAACACCCTTTAACTTTTTGATATTTACAACTTTTTTATATAACAAACTTTATTTGTCAAATATATATCAAATTTGTTAATGAAAAAAATATCATTACGAAGAGCTCTGAATTACGAACAAAATGAGCCCAATATTGATATGCTTTTGACATACGTACGATTTTATAAAATTTCGAAATACCGTTTATAGGTTTAGAAAATTATACCGTTTTTAATTTATGAATATGATATTCATATTTCATAGAATTGTACGTCTTTGTCCCTTATGCTTTAAGCGTATGTTTTAAAAGTTTATAAAATCGTACGATTCTATGAAATATGAATATCGTACAATTCTATGAAATATGGATATCGTACAATTCTATGAAATATGAATATCGTACGATTTTATAAACTTTTAAAACATACGCTTAAAGCACAAGGGACAAAGACGTACAATTCTATGAAATATGAATATCATATTCATAAATTAAAAACGGTATAATTTTCTAAACCTATAAACGGTATTTCGAAATTTTATAAAATCGTACGTATGTCAAAAGCATATCAATATTGGGCTCGTTTTGTTCGTAATTCAGAGCTCTTCGTAACGATATTTTTTTCATTAACAAATTTGATATATATTTGCTAAATATTTGACAAATAAAGTTTGTTATATAAAAAAGTTGTAAATATCAAAAAGTTAAAGGGTGTTTTTTGTAAGTTTTTAATTTTTTTGTTTTAAAATCCTTTCACCTTACACATAGCTTTGTCCTTTTTCAAACATGTCGTGTACCATATATACATGTCGCTTAAATTGGTACGCGACATGTATACTTTATTTTTATTTATTTTTTGGTCCGAGCTTGAAACTTGACACTTGTATCTCATGTATGTCGCGTATGAATATGTGGGGAATGTTGGGGTATATGTGAAAACGGCGTAAAGTTGGGGTAGAATGGGACACAGTACCCTCTGCAGGGGTATCGCTTTTTAAAAATCATATCTAGGGGCGTTTGGAATCGTATATATTTTCGCTTATCTGCTTTTAAAATTGTTATCTAAGGTGTCATTTGTTTTTTAAAAGGTTTTAAGTCTGAATCTGAATACCAAGTCTGATTGTTAACTTTGGTTAAAAAGTCTGAATCTGATTCATACAAAGCTGTTTGTTTTTGTAAAAATGTCTGATTGGTTTAAAATATTAATTTTGTAATTTAAATGTAAACCGATGATAAGTTAAAGTCGTTTAAACCTAAAATATTCCATTTTCATGTCCTATAACTTAATTGGGATTGTCTAACCAATGCCCTAGGGCATTGGTTAAGAAGTCATGGACCTTAAATAAAATAACACAAGACCCACACACAAAGTACACTATTTAAATTAAAATATATATTTTTTAGTCCTTTTTTGTAGGTCCATACCTTTCTTAACCAATACCCTTAGGGCATTGGTTAGACAATCCCTTTCTTATTATCTCTTTTGTGGTCACCATCCACATACTCATGTAACTAAACGACAACATATGATTGATTTTGTATTGGACATGATTAAAAATACTCACATGCAGAAGAAATACAACCATGATAATGATGATTGTTAATAACGAAAAGATGAACATAGACTTTAAGTCTCTACTTCCGGCAACGGCGACAACATTTTCCGGCGAAGGAGAAGGTATCGGCAGGAACAGCGAGATGGGTGGAGAAGGCTCGGACATGCCAAAGGTTGAAGAGGAGCGGGTAATAAAGTTGCAGGAGTGTGTTTTTTATGTTGAAGATGTAATCAGAGGTGAAAAAGAGATATACCCAAGTCTAACTAAATCAGAGAATATTCAGACATTTTTACCTCTAAATCTGAATAAAAAACAAACACCCAAAAGTCTTATAATGTCTGATTCGGTCAGAGATCAGAGATATTCAAACATATTCTTAAAAAACAAACACAACCTAAGACCGGAAGTAATGGTGACGTCTTTTCACAATTCATTTCAGCGTCATTTCAACTTTCTTTCTTCATCACTTTTATTTCACATTTCATCCGTATTGGTCACTACCCCTCACCTTTCATTAAATACTTACTTTATACAAAATAACTCACCAACACTCACAAACCAAATGCAGTAAAAAATAATAAAAGCACCCCATGAGCCCCAAGATTCAAAGAATGTACATAAACCAAGTAGTGTGAAGGGTCACCACTTCCCTCCGATTTTACTCTTGCTCACACGTGACTATGCACCCAATTAATGAGGCTCACGAGTAAGGATGCACCTCAAGAGTGACAAACTCATACCATTACTTCTAGTCTTAGTTGCTTTTGGTTTTCTATTTATTTTTAGTAAAACATCAAATGTATATAAGCGTGTAATGATATGTTTTTTAATTTTATTTTTTTATTATTTTTTTAATCTTTATCTTTAATGTAGCAATAGTTATCTGTATAATATAGGATATTACCAAAATTATTATTATTATTATTATTATTATTATTATTATTATTATTATTATTATTATTATTTATTTATTTATTTTTGCGTCGACTTATTTTACCTACCGATTAATTATTTAACCGTAACCTTGATGTAGTTTAATCGATCATTAATGCTTTTAGGCTGCTCCCATCGTAAGCCAAGTGCGATGTTGGCAAGCATGCTCACGTAACATGCATGGCTGGGAGGTTAGGCGTGAGGTGATGGCAAGCAAACGAAAAGTAAGTTTATCACTTTCGGGGCAATGTGTTAGTGGGTTAGTTTTTTTATTTATTTATTTTTAGTTTGTGAGTGTGAGAGCACTCATATACATATAAAAAAGTTACACACACAAATTGATAACTACTATACATTATCGTCGTTATGTGCGACTAATCTAATTTAACATAAAGGCTAAATTGCAAATTCTGTCCCTAATGTTTTCCGAAAATGCAAGGAATACTCTGAGATGAAATTTGTTGCAAAACAGCCACTAATGTTTATGTTTTTGCAAAACAGCCACCGAGGGCCACTGTTTGCTAACGAGCGTTAGTGCTCTCATTAGTCAAGGTCAAAAGGCATGTGAAATGACTAATATACCCTCACCTTCTTCCTCACTTTTATATATTTATTTATTTTTTTGAATTGGAAGCTTTGTTATTGTCCAACCACATCACAACACAGCCACCACCACCACCACCCTTTACCACCACACAACCAACACCACCACCCTCTAGCGACCACTACCACCATCTACCGCCACAAAAAATAAATAAATAAATAAATAACATCAAAACTAAATCTATAAATCTTGACATCTATACAATTGCCAGTTTTTCTCGGTTGTCACATAATTATTATATTTATTAAACTCTCATTAAGTGATTATTAATTTTTTTAGATATTGCGTTAAAAGTTTTGGTGGCCTACCCAGACATTGCTACTAGTACGAAGTTTTGTAACTACTCACTAATCGCTTTGGTTCGGAATCCTGATGCACTTGATACAACAGAATCAAATAGGATTTCGAGAATCACCGATCCATGTACGCAACACTATGATTTAAACACCATTAGTTAAAGCTTGACATCATTACGATTATATGTGCACTTCCTATCTGGTTTCATCTACTCGATCGGAATCTTAATTATTTGTTATTATTTTTTCTATCAGTTTTGTATTCTTTCACAGGAAGAATAGATTTCCTGAAAAGGATAATGAAGCCTTGAATTTACTAATAACTATTTTGAAACTCTATCCTCGACTCAACAAGCCAGTATCAATAACGAATTGTTCCCAGACATCAACGAAGATATGGAGCTTTCTCAAATAGTACTTAATGCTGTGAAAACAGGAAACATAAGATTTGTAATTCAGGCTATCAAAATATATCCCAATATGGTGTGGGTGTTTGATAATGATAACCGTAGTATGTTTCACATAGCTATTATGCACCGTTATGAAGGTATATATAATCTATTGTATGAGATAGGCTCAAAAAATGGCGGAGTAATTGCACAAACAGACAAAATGAAGAATACTATGCTTCATTTAGTTGGGAAGACATCAAATAAAATGCAACACCTCTAAAAAGGCTCAGGAGCATCTCTACTAATGCAACGAGAGTTACTCTGGTTGTGGGTGGTGGTGATGCTGGTGGTATAGGGTGGTGGCTGTATTTGTGATGTGGTGAGACAATAACAAAACTTCCAATTAAAAAAAAAAATAATAAAAAAGTGTGTGTGGGGGGGGGGGGGGGGGGGGACATGAGAGTATATTAGTCATTTCACATGCGTTTTGAGAGCACTTACGCTCGTTAGCAAACAATGGCTGTCTGTTGCTGTTTCAAAAAACATAAACATTAATGGATGTTTTGTAATAAATTTCGTCTCGAAGTATTCCTTTAAAAAAGAGAATTGATTTGCACACCAATTTTTTTGATTTATACACACCCATCAGTGCATTAGACAGTTGTACTATATATACATCAAGCTTTACCTACTTATACATATTGGTATGCAAATTAAAAAAGTGTGTGTGCAAATCACTCCCATTTAAAAAAACATTAAGGACATAATTTACAATTTTCCCCCTAACATAAAACATACACATATTGGTCATCACTGCTTTACCAAAACAAGCACATTTTGACAAAATTAGTCAACATTGTTTATACACTATTTTAGATTATAAATACTAGGTTGTTTCTAGGGGAGAATTCACCCAAATATTATATTTTAAGTAATCAAAATTTAATACGCCATTCAATTACTACAATTAATTTTTTAACCTTCAAAATTTTGTTTTTTTGTTTCCATTCTCCACATTTTTTCTTCCTTCTTATTACAACATCAAATCAAATAAATTCCCAAAACCCCAAAATTGAATGTTCTTTTTTCACAAATTCAACAACCCTTTTCACCCAATTTCATTCTTAGCCAATACCCATGTCGAATTAATCCTTAAATTTTTCGATTCATACGAGGTTATATTGTTTTAGGTTCTTTTTTTTCTTTAAAAAAAAAAAAAATCAGGGAAGATGAGTGTGTCAAGATCTCAAGTATGGCAGCCTTGTAAAAAGAAGCGATTTTGATTAGGAAATAATAATAATTTTTTTCTTTAAATAAATGAGTAATTTTGGAATAAAGATTATATCATATTTGGAAAGATCTTGAAAAAAAAAAAAGATCTATATAATAATTAATAAAGATTATCCATACTTGTATATTTATCTGTATACAGAAAAGGGTATTAAAAAAGATATACTTTTTTTTACAGTTTAAGGTTGTTTTAAGGTTTAGGAATTAGGATTAAGGTTGTTTTAAGGTTAAGATGGCGTCTAGTAGACCGTCTCGAACCCGAGTGGGGAGATATGAGCTAGGTAGGACATTAGGTGAAGGGACATTTGCAAAAGTGAAATTTGCTAGGAATGTTGAGACTGGTGAGAATGTTGCTATTAAGATTCTTGATAAGGAGAAAGTGCTTAAGCATAAGATGATTAATCAGGTATATATGATCCTGTTGACTTTTTCGCCGAAAATATTGAACTGAGTTGACTTTTTGTTGATATCTGATCTGAGAGATGTTAAGAGAGTAGTTTTTTATGTGATGTTTTGTTTTTTTCGGAATTTTGCAGATCAAACGTGAGATATCGACTATGAAACTGATTAGACACCCGAATGTGATTCGGATGCACGAGGTTAGTTAGTTTGTGTTTTGAGTAAATTTTCGCCACTGAGTTGATAACTGATAAGCATGTTTATTTCTTGATCTATTTTAGTTTTGGTTTAGATGCGTTTTTGATGTTAAACTTATGTAAAGTAGTATTTGACCTAGATTAGGGTCTTTTGTATTGGCTTGTATCGACAAATTATGCAATGCTTTTGTAGCTGAAACTGGTTTTGGAAGCCCCCTTTTTATTGATGGAACCACGGGATTCACTTGTTTCATGAGAGTTTATTTATTGTTCTCGTCTTCTTCGTCTTCTTCTTTAGTTAACGATATAACTAAGCAATGAAGAGATTAGCTACTTCTCGAGATAGATATTAGGGGAAATTGAAAAATATTCCTTTTATTCTAGGGCATGTCGAGATCAACTTGCGTGCAATTTTTTGAAATCTTCGTCTAACATTAGAGAGATTAGAATCGTGTCATTAATTACGCACATACATGTGTATCGCACTGCAGTTTAGACTTAAGCCCTATAAAGCGTCAATAGTTGGTAAAACTGGCTTGCGTTTATCGACCTTCCTTTCTTGCCCATTTTTTTGTTAGATAAAGTTGTCAGTTACTATCTTGAAGTTGCTTGTTAAGTTTTTACAGATTAAACTTCTAACGTCATTACGTATTTATGAATGTTACATGTGTAGTCACTAACTCATTACGTATTTATGAATGTGTGATTTAAGCTGCTATATTGTAGGTTATGGCGAGCAAGACAAAAATATACATTGTTTTGGAATTTGTGACTGGTGGTGAACTATTCGACAAAATTGTAAGTTTACTGTAACTTGAAATTTTTCATGCACTCACAATCGGGCCATTGGCATACTAATAATAAATCATTATGCCTTATTTCAGGCAACTAGAGGCAGACTTAAAGAAGATGAAGCAAGAAATTACTTTCAGCAGCTCATTAATGCAGTCGATTACTGTCATAGTCGGGGTGTTTTCCATAGAGATCTCAAGGTACTCTTTTTCTTTATCCTGCTTCACCCTTCCATCTTTTCAGCAAAGACGGGAACTGGTCAAGTCGGTTGATTTTCAATATACAAGCACACCTTGACTGTTAAAGTTCAAATGATTGTATTTTTGCAGCCTGAAAATTTACTGTTGGATGCAAGCGGTTGTCTTAAGGTTTCTGATTTTGGATTGAGTGCACTCCCGCAACAAGTTCGAGTGAGTTGTCGTATTTCCCTTTATCTCGAGTCTTCAACAAATTAACTGCAACCTGAGTTGATTAATTACTGCTTTATATACCATATAATAAGATAGGAAGATTGAATACACTTTGCGGTCATTCTTTTTGTAGGAAGATGGGTTACTGCACACAACATGTGGGACGCCAAATTATGTTGCTCCTGAGGTAAGTTATAGAATGCTCCCGCATATGTGAATACTTTAGTGATCTTGATTTCAGCCACTTTTCTCAGGGTTTGGTTATGTACTCCACTAGGTAATCAACAACAAGGGTTATGATGGAGCTAAGGCTGATCTATGGTCATGTGGTGTTATTCTTTTCGTTCTTATGGCTGGCTATCTGCCTTTTGAAGAGTCAAACCTCATGGCATTATACAAGAAGGTATCCTATTTTGACTTTTTGACTTATAGTAGTATCAAATTTCAAATAAACCTTTGTAATTAAGTTTCATTTTTTTGGCAGATATTCAAGGCTGATTTTTCATGTCCTCCATGGTTCTCCGCAAGTGCAAAGAAGCTAATCAAAAGGATTTTGGATCCTAATCCCGAGACTGTATGTCTTCTTGTCTGTGCGACAACTTTTGAAAAAGCTTTGAATTGAATACACATATTTATCTGTTATCTCGGTGACAGCGGATCACAACAGCTGAAGTCATTGAAAATGAATGGTTCAAGAAAGGATATGTGGCTCCTAGGTTTGAACAAGAGGAAATCAGTCTAGTCGATGTGGATGCTATCTTCAATGAAGCCTCGGTAACTTTTGCTCACCTTCTACTTTTACAATTATACCCTTTTGATGGTGGTTATATCGGGTTTTTTTTATTTTATTTGCTGGATTATAGGAATCTCCAATCCTTGTTGTGGAGAGGCGGGATGAACGGCCAGCTCAACCTGTCACTATGAATGCATTTGAGCTTATTTCTAAATCTCAGGGTCTCAACCTCAGTTCTCTATTTGAAAAACAAATGGTATGTTAAATCTGTCTTTTAAATGGCCTGTTTTATTGCTAATCATGCTATAGTGAGTGTTTGGTTTTGCATTTTGGACCTGATTCTTAATCAGAATTTAAAATCCTGTTTGGTGGACAGGGGCTTGTCAAACGTGAAACAAGATTTACATCAAAATGTCCTGCCAATGAGATTATCTCTAAAATTGAAGAAGCTGCTGGACCTTTGGGATTTGATGTGAAGAAAAACAACTACAAGGTAATAAACATGTTTCTTTTGAATGTATCTAGGTTTCTGATCCCTCGTACTTCAACTAGAAAGAAGTTAAAGTCTATCTGTTGTTGAAGCTCTAATGTTGAACCACCAATTGTTTGCACTATAGTTGAAACTTCAAGGCGAAAAGAGTGGACGCAAGGGCCACTTATCTGTTGCAACCGAGGTATGTTACTTTTTAAAGTTTAGATTTATCGTTATCTACAAAAGCTTCAAACAACAGGAAAGAAGCGTTTAAGAATCAATTTGACCCGAACTCGTTTGATATATTACCTAAACAGCTTGACTCATTTATTTTGCCACCTGTGAAAGAACTTTGGATTTTAAACCTCATGTCAGTGTTTTTTATTTATTATTTTTTTTACGGTGAAAAGGTGAAATATATTAGCTCAAAAAATATATACAACATACAAACTGCTTACTGCAAGGACTTATACATGCATAAGCACCAAGACAGTGGCACAAACAACAGAACATAAGCTAATAACAAACAGCCTATGACTGATACAGAGCTTTTATATTCACCTATTATGGATTCACCAATAATGGCCAAGACTCAGCTTTTAAACATTTGCTCATGTCAATGTTAACTTTACCCTTTACAGATCTTTGAAGTGGCACCTTCGCTACACATGGTTGAGGTTCGCAAAGCTGGAGGCGACACATTGGAATTTCACAAGGTATGTTAAAATTCACGTGTGAATTGGATTCATATTTAAATTAGTTAGATATTGTTTGGGTGACAAGGAAATGAGAAATATTTTTCAAATCTTCTAACCTTCTATTTTGTTAATGACTTTGCAGTTTTACAAGAACCTGTCAACGGGATTGAAGGATATTGTGTGGAGAAATGGAGACGAGGCAAATGGAGATTTGAATGGTTAGTTTTAATCACATTTCATTCAATAAGATTCCTCTTTTTTACCTAGCATGTAATTTTAATAGTATTGAACCATCGGATGGATGAAGACCGATGTCTTTAGTGTAAAGAATAATTGACGTTTGGGTGTGCATTATCGAGCTCGTTTTCTGATTTCTCTGACTAGAAGTCGTAATAATTGATCTTTAGTGTTTGGATAAACAAACTCTTTTTTGAAATATATTCGATTATTTGGGGGGTCAAATGGTCATGTTTGGTTAACTAACTTCACTTTAAATTAAAATTTACCTACCTACCAGTCTTTTTAAACTAGTTTTTTGTCCATTTAATTGTGGTCATTATCCAAAGAATACCTTTTACATCCTGTTTTGTTACAGTTGAGTATTTTATTTTTGATTATCGAATATCATGTGACTGATTTTAAAGTGCACATCCAAACCCCCCTTATTTGAAGTCCCATCTCGTTATGGTTTCATAAATAGTACTCCGTAACTGATCTTCTTTTATGTTTACTGTTTTATTTTTCATCAGCAGGTGCTCCATTACCTTCGTAATTGGATTTTGGATGGTTAGAGGCAAATCTTGTCTGCCCAACTATTATTTCCATTTTGAATTTTATTGTACATTAGAATGATCCCCCAAGTGTGGATTTTTTCTTGTTTGATCATACATTACATCGCCTCAATTTGAACAACAAACTTCGTAATGTAATATTATTCAAACTTCCGATGACTATTAGTGTTGTTCACTTGTAACAATCTTCAAGTTATGATATAGGGGTATGTTTGTGCCATGCTATCTGGTATATCATTAACAAATCAATAATAGAGATTTCATTTTTTTCAGTGCCGGTTTACGAGTCTTTTAGCTAATACTTTGCTCATGTTGGCATTACAAGTTTCCAAATAACAATGTCAATAAACATGAGTGATTTTCCAATACTTACAAAGAAATAGAATTTACATAACAGCTGATTTTGTTCTCTGCTTTAATAACTCTGCAAACTCTTCATCAGTGGTTTTGAGTAAAAGCTGTAAAGACATCTTAACCCCACATTCCATAGCCTCCAAATGCCTTGGCTTGATCCTCTTCTCCAAACTAAATGCAAAATACTGTGGGAACTCCTTCAATTCTTTCATATCCCTTTTCATCTCCTGTTCAAAAAACTCGAATTTCGGCTTATAATTGTTGTCAAGACTGAAAGTAAACAACCCGGGACACCTCAAAACCATCTCAACCGCCTCCGGTTTTGAAAAGCCAAGACTAATCAAGTAATCCAGCTTTGGCATCAATGTGTTCTCCACATTTGACACCAACAGAACACAGTCTTGATAAGCCAATGCCTCCAAATCGCGAAAGCCAAGCCTTTGAAGGTAAAAAAGTGCAGGCTTTAGCTGGTTTTCGACGCTAGAAACTAGCAATCTGGGACATTTATTGATCACTTTTCTAAAACTATGATCTGGGACTTTGAGGTTATGAGACAAGAATTTAAAAACTGGATTAAGTTCATCTGTTATATTAGCTGTTAGGATCTTGGGACACATGCCAATGATTCTTGGAAGGTCTTTTTGGAGAATGCCTTTAGACTGTAAGAAACTGACAGTGTCATGGATGGAGTCAAGTGTAATTGAATGTATCAAAGGGTTTAAAGAAAGAGCTTTGCCTGAATCAATTCCCATAACTTCAAGGCACAAGATTTTTTCTCTGAACTGCATGGAGAGTTTTGTATGGACAGGTGTGTAAAGAGGGTGTTTATGAAGAAGGGTCTTTGGTTTCTTGGAAAGTTGAGGAGTGTCTGATGTTTGTGGTACTTGTGTTTGTTGTTGTTGTTCTTGAGGTGAGTATGAGTGGAATGCTGTCATTGTTGCTGCAGCTGCAGCCATGGTGTTTTTGTGTTGTGTGAAGAGAGTGTGTTTGAATGGTTCTTTTTGGTTATATTGATTTGCATAGATATTTATTTATCTTGTGAAAACAGTGTGAAATGAGTTGCTAGAAAGCTATTGGCTATTGGATGATTTTATGGATGAGGTTACTACCAATCTTTTTTGTGGAATGAACCACTCATCACTCAGCTTTGACTTAATGCACATGTAAGCCCTTTGACTTTCCAGTTTTACATTATTAGTCCCTGCATAAAGCTTAGTGATACTGATAGGAATTTTAATTGTAATTTAGAGGGTGTTTGGGATTGCTTATTTAAACTGCTTAGCTGTAAAAAGGTATAATATATAAGCTAATGTTTGGATTTGTTTATGCTCTCACAAAAAACAATAACAGAAACATTGGTATAATGTTTCTAAGCACATAACGTATCATCAGAGTGATCGAGTAGATTATTAATCATAGCATTTGGTCTGAAATGGTCATTTGCCTTATAATTTAGCTTATGTTTTGGTCATTACGTTGGTTCATGCTTTGCTTGGACGTCGGTCATGCATGCTTGACTTGCCTGGTGCAAGTCATGCTCTAGTTCCTAAAAGACTTGGAACTTGAAAACCTTCCTCATTCAAGTGTGATCGCCGTTATCACAAGAACTAGATAAAAAAAACACCATCAAAATCATAAAGTAATAAACACCGAGGAGAACCCAAATAAGGTCAAAAGTAAAGACATTTCCAACACAAAAAAAGCATATTAGTTCAAAGTTCAAACTAATAACTCAATATCTCACTGAACACAATAGAAAACCGCACCATTCAAAGAAAAGGAAACCGCAAAAATTATATCCAACATGTCACAGTCTTAACCTGATACAAGCATTTACTATCAGCATCCACCCAAAAATCACAACTGCTGCAAATAGTTCTGGTGTCGTTTTCAGAAGATATATATGTTTCGCTTTGTATCAGTGATGGCTCATGACACCTCCCCTTAGATATATATAGTTATATACATCTCTAAATATGTCCACGCAGATTCTTACATACTTGCATCCCTTTTTCATGTTAAAGATGAACGAACATCTTGAGATATGAAAGCGGCCCATGCATCCTAACCAAAAACATGATAAAAAAAAGTCAATCACAAAATGCAACACACCTGGCTCACATAAGCCTTAACTTGTGGGTTATTAATAACTTCCACAATGGTTTAAGTTGATTTAGGAGCTTTTAGTAAGAAATTTACCTGTAGGATTGGAAATGCTTTCTCAGCAACATACTTTTGCGGGGTTGTAGCACCCCGTTGCTGCAATTTGTCAGGGTGCAGACATAATCGAGCTTTTTGATAAGCCTTCTTTACATTTGAGCTTTCCTTGAGGTTTGCATAAGGTATCATTATCCAGCCACTACTCGGCCATAGAATCTACATTCAGCCAGGATTAAGAATTTATTCAATCAAGGCTAGGCCAATTTGTAGCTGTTTGGATACGTGTTCTGAACATTCAAATAATCAGTATTAGATAAGCTATGATATTCACTTACGTGATGTAGTGTTGATAAAAGCAGTCGGACATTTGCTTCTTTTCCCTCAGACCACAACTTTATGTCCTCATCCAGTAATTCTAGTTCCATCTGTACTAATGCATAAAGAAGGAACGCTTTTACGAAGAATGTCAGAAGAAAGAAGCTATATTTTGAGGTTTTAGATTATATATAAAGTTTACTCCTAAAAACCTAATTACATATCCCATCCTCAGTGTAAATAACTTTCCTACCCCTGGAAAATTTACCTGTACACGTGGGCTTTCATCTATTTCTAACTCTAGTAATGGTTCTTCCGTTATCCATTCCTTGCGTTTATCTAGCTGAGAGTGAAACAAAGTGACAGGAAACACATATTATGGATTATCCCTAAAGGCACAAGAATTAAGAATCTTATGAACAATTTAATTTATATAATCTCGGCACACAGTTCCACATAACGAGATAAATGTATATATCTATGTCGGAAATAGCATAATCCAAGTAATGAATGTTCCCACCAAATAATGTGGAAACACATAAATGTATCTATTGTGACTTCAAATATAGAGGTTAATAAAATCATGCACTCTTCTAAAATATTACCAAAGGTGATTCTCGTGATCCATGTCTTGCTATTGGAACTTCAGGAACCTTATGTACACCGGGAACTTCTGCAAAATAAACAGAACATATGAGCCTAAACCAAATCTGTAGAATCTCACGTTATAATGCTATGCGCATCTTGATAGTGATCATGTAATACTAATATTCAAAATCAGGTAAATCAACTATTTAGGAGATCCGGTTTAGATGTACTATTGTTTGAAATTGAAATAGACGGTTGTACGTATGAATGTTTGACAAATTCAGAAACCAGTTCCGTCACCTTCTACTCCAGGAAACTCGTGTTTCTCATCTTCCCTATTGTTCCATCCTTTTTCTGAAGTACTTGTTTGACACTTTTGTTTAGCCCAAGCAATTGCCTCATCTACACCATGCCCTTCATGGATTCTTTCCCTATTAGTAGGATTTATTTCAATAACGTACGAGCTCATAACTTCATCATCTTCTTCATGGACTGTGGTTACTTCATCCTCTTGATCCTGATTAAGCGAGGACACTATGGACGCTGGAGAGTTTACTTGCAGATCCTCGACTGACTCTCTGAAACTTGCATATGAATGAGGTTCATAACTAGTCATTCCTGGGGATGAAACTCTTTGTGAGAATCCAGGGTAGCTGCCTTTAAGGTTGTGGATATAATCGCTTTCAAAGGACTGAGAATTGCAAGGAGAGTCTGGTTGTTTATTTGCCGTTTCATGTACCTCGTGCATCTTTTGTGATGTGTTCCATTTAGATGCTACATTTATCGGCCTACACAAAAATGTAATTTCTATAAGTAACTTGTGAATTGTGAGAGCCAGAGTGAGCAGTTTAACTATATTATCACTCACGCAAACACAATATAATACTTTTCTTACGCTTTTTAGCAACTATAGTACTCCGTAATTGGTTAAAGGCTGAAAATATTTGTAAAAGGCAATCATATATGGAGGAAGGATCAACTAATTAGTTTCTAAGATATGTGAACATTATTAAACTTTATGTCATTATCTTGACACACACCAAATAGGATAACAAAACCATCAATTTGGTTTCATCAAATTACAGTTTTGCTTCGGTTTCTTGCTCACCATTACTTTGGGAGTGTATTCTAAACACTGCATAGCTATGGTCTATTAGTTAAACAATAATTCGACTCGAAAACATATCAAACAAACAAAGGTACTAATGAAATTTCACTTAAAAGTTAAAACAAAGGCTCCAAGTAATGATATTCTTAAATAATAGGGGACATACAACATAAAATGGAAGTCATATACGGGTACAAATCTCGTCCCCATGATGCCCTTTTAAGTTTTAATCATGCATGCTATGGATAATAAAAATAGGGTCAATAATAGTCAAATCCAACCAATTGTCAAATTTTTTTGTCGGTTTAAACAACTTTTTCTTTCTTAATTTGTAATTAGTCTCTTTTGTTTTTTTTCCTGCATTATTGTTCACTGTTTTTCGGTCACGAATAATAAAAGTTTTAGGAGGTTAAGTCATTACTTAAAAAAAAGGTTAGAGACTTACTTGATGAAATGACAAAAGTTAATTGGATTATGCTATTCATACACCACTTTTATAGGAAGTCTAACTATTCATAGGAAGTATGCTACATGAAAATGAAAAAGTTATAGGAAGTCTAACTATTCATACACAACTTTTAGTTATATATGGAGTAGTGTTGTATATTATGCTGCTTAACTTAAAAAAAATGTCTATGAAACAAATTAAATGGTGTGCAACTTTATCTCTACTACCTCCTTCGAGTTTTATTCTCTATCTTTCCTTTTTAGTACATTTTAAAATTATTGTTCACTACTAAAAATAATAGTTGAAATTATTTAAGTTTACAATATTGCCTTTAATCAAAATTGATATTTACAAAACTATAAATACACATTAATTAATTGTCAAATGGTAAAACCGTTTTTTGTTTGGCTTTGTAAAAAACAAATCAGTAATTAAAACATTTCACTTAATCTGTGTGTTTGTTTGTCTAAGGACAATAATTTTGAGACAGAGCTGATTTAGGGTAATGAATATTAAAAACAATGACCGTTACAGTAAGATAACGGTCACTGCATAGCATATACCTGAGCTTAGAAGCAAAAGAAGCAAAGGAAACATCATCATCATCATCCACACCCGCATGCCGAAACGGACTCAAATCCTCAGAACTCAATATCGAAGAAGAATTCGACTTCAAACTCGTCTTGGACTTGGATCTCGATCTTGACAGCCTTGAACTATTACTACTATCACCAAATATATCACTATAAAACTCCTCATGATCACTTCTCCTCCTTCCACTCGCAGGAATCTTAAACTCTGGCAACATCCTATCATTTCTTTCCATGCAAACTTTTGGTTTTCTAAACACGATGTCTTCAAGTGTTATGTTTTTTGTGAAATGATCGTCTAGAGAGTATTGGCGGGTAAGTATGCTACGTGGGGCCCCACCAAATACGTCATCAAAGTTGACAGGATCTAGAATAGTTTGATGATGATGTTTGTCTTCTGTTGATCTTCTTGGAGGGAGGTTTGTTGTTGTTGATGGTGTTCCGAGTCTTTTTCGCCATGATTCGTCCATGTTTTTCAGTCACCAGAAAGTAAGAAATGTCTGTGTTGTGTGTTTGTCTGTGCTTCTTGGACTTAGTGTGTGTTTTGGTGTCTATGCATGTTTGTGTGTTTTCTTAAGACTTAGGTGTGCTTTAGAGTGTTGTGCTGTGAGAAATGTTTGTGTTTTAATGTGTCTTAAGTGTGTGAAATGTGTGTGTCAAGAGTGTTTAGAAAGTGTGTGTTCTTACTTGTTAGTGTGTGTATAGTTGCAAATACAAACATTTGTACAAGGGTGTTCAGTTAGTTTTAAACTCTTAAAAGCTTAAAAAATACGCTCTCCATCTCAAATTAATAGTCTACGTTTCTTTTTCCGAATGTCTCAATTTAGTTGTTCACTACCTAAAATATATTTGAAAGTGTGATCGAGTTTATCATATCAACCTCGGTTGAAATTAAATTTACAATATTTAAAAAAGACATTAATTAACTAATTAAGAGTAAAATTGTCATTCTGCAAAAAAAAAATAAGAGAGAAAATAATAACAATTATGTTTTTTTTTGGATAATTATTTTGGGACAGAGGGAGTATACTTTTACGGCCTTAATTAAAGCGTATTTATGTACATTCTTTCTGCTGTAAGTATGTCTTTGTGTACATGTGTGTTAGTGTGTGTTTTGGTGTGATGGGGAAAAAAGAAAGAAAGAAAACATCTGAGTTTAGGTGTGGTTTGTCTGGAAAGTTGGTTGATAGGGCCATATATCATCATTGATGTTTTTCATGCTTTTAAAACAGTGGAGTGGAATGTATCATACCATAAAGATTGCTTTCTGATTTTTTTTTTGGTCACCACTTTTTTATGATAGATTATGATAATGGTATTACTAATCTTATGCTTTTTGCTACTCCTTTTTTCCACGAAAACTGGCTTTAGTTTTTTCAGATTGGTTAATTAGTTAGATAACATGACGAAATGATTATAACGTCCAAATATTGAAACATTTATCAGCATGTTACACGTCTCACCCGTTTTATCTAAAACTAGAAGAGTACCCGCGCAATGCGGCGGCGGGTACCCAATGACTATTTTTATGGCGAACAAATGTTTTTCATGTCATCTTTTAAGCATAATAAGCCGACCAACATTTTTTTTTTTTCAAC
This sequence comes from Artemisia argyi, assembly GCA_030686995.1. NCBI lineage: Eukaryota > Viridiplantae > Streptophyta > Magnoliopsida > Asterales > Asteraceae > Artemisia > Artemisia argyi. Next base: position 198,969,642 of record CM060677.1, read on the forward strand.
CATTACCATAATAATTCAAATACATCTAAAACATTACAAATAAAATGACTAAACTACTAATCTATCAACACATTTACTATAACTTTTAGGGATAAAATTACCAGCCCATGTGGATAAACCCATTAATGGTCCAGATTTTCGATTAGTCCAACTACTAATCCATCAACACATTTACTACATGATGATGATGGATTAAATGAACTGTTACAACTCAAGTAAATGGGTTTTATGAATATTAAAGTTGGCAAAATTAAAGACATTTAATTTACATTTGAAGGTTGGCTTGTTAATTTCAATTTCTTAATAAAGAAATATTTTTGGTCTTAAAATTTTAAAACTTCTAAATATAGATGTCCTAAATACATTATAAGGTAGTATAGATCTTTCATATATCAATGTGGTTGAATAGAAAGAAGATGATATATGAGATGAAGTAACGGAGCATTAGTCCAATGGTTGGAGTACTTGTGCTTGAGTCAATAAACTCAGGTTCAAGTCTCATCCTTGGCATTTGCTTCATATAGGTACCCACCTCCGCAAAATCTATGGGCACACTGGAAAGACTTTGTGGAATAAGAGCTTAGGGGTCCGAGTCGTCTTGGCTCGTACTCACTCCAGTTGATGCCCCACTAGACCAGGAGAGTTGCCGGAGCAATTCCTTTGTGGGGATCAGGTGTTCCCGCCAATCTACACCTTTTGTGAAATCAAACTACTGTACTAAACATGGGATTAGGTAAACATGGGATTAGGTTTCTTAACAATAAGCAGTTGGGTGATGTTTTGTTAGATCAGATCTAGGAACCAAAGAATGTGCTTCATTTATTGGTCATTAGTCTCTTACTATGTTCATTCTGTCCTGTAGATTGTGTGTGTGTGTTTTTCTTCTGGTAATCATACTTGTAGTCATATTATCAAAAACCATACACATAAATTGCAAAACAAACACCATATCCACCAGATTGGCTAAGATACTTTGTAAGTGAGTAAATCTTTGCCGAATCTGACGGAATTAATTCTCAAGAAGTATGAAATTGTTTTAACAATGTTTTTCAATAACATTTTCTGTGTATAGAAACAACTAATAGAAAAGCAACCCAAACTTCAAAGACTCTCTCCAAAAGATTTAAATCAACAGAAAAACCCCAACTGTGTACACCTTTTAGTGTCGACAAACCCCAACTGTGTACACCTTTTAGTGTCGACTGACCCTTTCCCAAGGACCAGCCCCAAGCAATGTTCAGTTGTCTCCTACTAGCGGGGGAGATGGGATTAAACTTCGAAGACTTTAAACCTTCATAACTAAAGACTTGATAAGAAGTTTATTGTTAACATTTAATTTGTATATTGATTGATAACTTTTACGGTACAACTACATCAAGTCCCACCTCACCCATTTTCCTGTAGTGCTAGCCGCCCCTATCATTGTCTCCTCCGGCCCTCCGCTCCCATCACCCATTGGTTGATGGTCTTCATCGATGAAGACAAAAACAAAAAGAATAAACAAAACAATAAAGGCGTATAACATCATATGGCCACAACGCGTTTTAAAACATATTCATCATGCAGAACAGTTTTGCTCGAGGAGCTAGTACTCATATTCATAGCTGTCGTAACCAAGGATATGACATAAAGTTTTGTCTGCAACAAATATTGCAGTAATAAGATGTAGCCCACAAGGCGCATAACAGCACACACATACAGTCGTAGTCCCGTAGACACATGTATAATATGTGGATACGATAGTATGGAAGAATACACAACAGTTGCATAAAAACAGTGTGTGATGAATGTACTTAAGTGGAAGCAAACCAAATAGTCTCTTCATTTTTGTCAAAATAGCACTGTAGTACTTTTTGTAAAATTAACATACCATGAACTTTTTCATGATATGTTCAAAATAATTATTGAAACAAATTCATTGTACAGATTCATTATACATCAGTAATTAATTAATCATGAGAAAATCCATTGAACCTTTTGAAACAGTCTAGTTTCGTATATATTGATGCAGACCCGTAATAATGTGATTATTATTGATGCATTCGATTGTATTTAGTGGAGATTGTCTATAAAGAACCCTCAATTGTCCTGTATGGATTTATACCTAATCCTTATGATTTGTTACATCGGAATATATTGACTGTATCATTTTGTCAATTTCTTGAGGAGAATGGGAAGGTCCCCTAGACATACCAAATGATAAGATAATTACTAACCCCACATAGCCTTGGCTTGTCTTTTGGCCCATTTTATTTAATTTTAAAGTTCTCAAACGTGGAGTTAACACCTTGATAACCCGCAATACTTTAGCTATAGACAGTAGATAATTTGCTACTATAATTATCAAGAAAATGATGTACGTTTAACCTTACCTTCCTGGATTCTTGAATGCACTCACAGCAGTGTCAGCAATAATTATTTGACCAGAGATTCTTTATCACTTTTTCCCTTACTTATGACTTCTGTTCCCCAAAGTATTGTTTAAGATTATTCTTTGGAGGGTGTTGTATGTTAGTTTTGTTCATGGATTCCCAGTTTCTCTTGTTGACGAGGCGGAACATTTAGTTTTTAGCAAGTCCTTTTCTTCAGAAGTAAACAGTCACGATAATGGTGATGGCTTTGATCTGCTGCCCGAACAACAATGCTGCTGCTGTAATTCACCCGATGTTACTGCCATGGCTGTGCGGCTGCAGTCCTGTTGGTGAAAAATAAACAAGTGAATTCGGTTAAAGTCTCAAAGTTATACACAGTAATATAAAAATCTCGTTTTATTTGGATAGTCAGTTTGTTGCAGCTACTCCTAAACCGAATATACGACCCCTAATGATTTGGTAATCATAAGCAGTTTCAGAATACCCAATACAAGAATATAGTTATAAACTACTTGAAAACACGATAATCAGAATATCACCTTCAAAACACAATGCCAAACACCCTCTAATTGGTTTTTTTGGGGGGTTGGTAGCTTTTGACAGGGATTTGGGTTCTCTGACAGTGCGAGTGTTCTTGAGCAAAATTAGTTGTTTCAAGTTAACTAATCATCGTTTTTTTTTTTTTTTTTTTTTTTTTTTTCTTTAACATTAGTAAAGAATCGCTACAAGAACATGTGCATTTGCATCACCAACCAGTCCGTCAAAAAACCATTCAATTTCTCTATGGAAGAATAATACACAATACATGAAACATTCCGTTTTTGTATGTGGCAACAAGTCAACAACTACCACCACGTCTAGAATGATCTAAGGTTAACCAAATAGAATAAACACAAACGTACATCAATGAAGACTAAACGAGGAAAAAAAAAAAGAAAGGGAAAGAAAAGAAAAGGAAAGGAATCGTCCGGGCATTAAGACTTGTTAAAACGCATACATCATCAGGCCCAAACAAGGATATGATGTTAAATTTTTACACATACGCATTAATAAGGTCTAGCCCACATTCCACAAGACGCACTGTTGATGAAAAAGAAATGAGATTAGGTTAAACAAGTCTCGAGGATTTAATGCATTTATTATACAATTTTTGTTTTTGTCTTGAATTATCAGTTTTGTTGACCTACTATATATAGTAAGATAGCAGTAACAATTACTTTCACTATAGTCAAACTCTAGAAACCAATAATCAAAGACTTTAAAACATAAAGATCAGATAATCACTATCAACTATCAAGAGGCAATACCAAATATCCCCTAATTGTTTTTCATAATTAATTAGCATATAAAAAACATAATTACAACAGCTATTAATACATTGACTATTCATAACTTTGGACAAAACAAACTGGTATACAATTTGGGTAAACTTAAGTATTCTGATATATTCTTGTTAAACTGTGTTTTTAGTCTTTACGTTACATCACTTGTCAATCAAATCCATCTCAAATGACATAAAAACTGATGGGTTAAAGCAGTCCTGCCTAAGGATGAGTTATGAAGACTTGAACGCTTGAAGTGGATGTAATGTTTGATGCTTCTGTCGGTTAATAGGTTGGTTATACGTCTCTTTATAAAGACAGTGACTGGGAGGGATAGGGTCGAAAAAGGTTAGAATCAAATGGATTTCAAATCAAATAGTCTGTTCATGCTTTAACAAAATATCAGTCATGTTCAATCAAGTCCACAAATAATATTAAGAAACAACCAACAATTATTAGAAAAAATAAATAAATAAAACAATTATTAGAAAAAATAAATAAAACAATCATTGTGCCAGTTGAAATGAAGAAATAACATTCTTAAATGATGCTCTAAGAGAAGGGATGCAACATTCCAATTCACTAATAACCACTAATATAAATTTTCAGATTCAGGTCAAGAGAATTATATCATAAATAAATTTTACTTTTAATTTATTACATCTGGACTTTATATAAACTATTCTACTTCCTATATCGGAATCAGGGGTGTGCAATGGGTTACAAGTGAACCAGAACCCGATAAAAAAATAATGGGCTGAAACTCAAAGCAACCTAACTAGATGAGTGTTTATTGGGGTTAGGTTTAGAAAGGTTTGATCCGATACCTAAAACATCATTTTGATTTAAGGTATAGAGAGACGATTTTGCTGACCTAGCTGAGAATCAATTTCTGTGAAACGAAATCCTAAACCAAAAACCTAAGAAAGAGATTTTCAGAATCTGAAAAAGAAAACCACACCGAATATTGCTCATTCCAGTCCTGTCCCTTCCCTTACGAGTTGCATCTCTGGTTTTGTTTGACGGAACAAAACTTTTAGGTTTTAGCAAATCCCTTTTCTTCAGAAGTGAACAGAAACGAGAATGATGAAGACCTTGATCTGCTGCTATCTGCTCAGCGATATTGCCGTAGCTGACTGACTGCGCACTGCTGATGAAAAGGAAATGAGAAGTGAATTAGGTGAAAAGTCTTGGATAGTTAGATGCATGAATTATAATTTTTTTGTTTTTGCCTTGGATAATCAGTAGCAGTTACTTTCACTAAAACCAAACACTAGAAACCAATTATCTGAGACTTGAAAACATAATGATCAGATAATCACTATCAAGACGCAATACCAAACATCCCTTAATTGCTTTACAGGGAGATTGGTAGCTTTTGACGGAAATTTGGATTCTCTGATAGCAGCACTATTTTTGGATAAAATTGGATTACAAAGATACACCATAGACTAGGTTCTTGTTTATAAAACCTGAGACCCAGAATAATTTGTTTACGCAACGTATTCAATCGTCGATTGCATTTATCAAATCCTACAAACGCGTCAGTACTTGAAAAAGTTTATGAGTTATCACATAAGGTTCAAGATTGTTTATATCTTTCTTAAATTTCATCATATCAGTCTGAATATCAATACGAAGACTACAAATTCAAAACCAACCATGCCCCATTCCCAACAGGCCATCATCCCTAACACATGGAAATATAAAACATATAACATGAAATCAAATTCGAGGTTTTGAGCATTTCTTTTTTGTATGTAACAAACAACAGTACCACTTATTGAATGATCGAAGATAAGGCCATAGAACATAAAAAGTTCATGAATCATCAATTATTAGGTGATGCATCGGATTATCATTGTTAACTAATAGTTGTACCATTCACCCATATCAGTGTAGACTACATTAGTTCTAACTTCGAGATATAAAACTTATACGGTCCAAACAACAAGTAGCCGCATCTAAGTTCAGTTTCTATTTGGGTGCTTTCATCTAATTAGTTGCTAATGTAAGACCGGCAAACTTTAGACATCAGACCAGAAAAGACCCTTCCAATAAGAACACAAACGTCTGCTACACGCAGTATACTCTTAAAATTACGGGTTATAGAATTGCTATATAGCAACTTGATCAATTCAACACACTTGCCAAAAAAAGAGATTGGAAGTATTTCACTTGTAAAACCTCAAATAAACACTAATTTTAGTTTTACCCTGCTATTAATATTGTGTGGTTAAAAGAGAAACTGCCAAGCAAAAGATAAGAGTGTATAATAGATGAAATAAAACCTAACAAGCGACGATTCAATAACTTGGTTGTTACATCACAGCAGAGCCTACTGGTTTTTTCTTAAAGGCTGACCATCATAGAAACATTTTACTCATTCAATGTCTACATGGGAAGATCGCATCAAAGCCGCAAAACTAAAGTTGGCAATTTCAATCTATTTACATAAAATGGGTCAACTTGGTTAATATTCTATATTCGACAGGTCAATAGGTAAAGTCTAAAACTCGCCTAAACATAAGAGACCAAACAGGGAACTTTACCCTTCTATCAATACTTAAAAATTAATCATTTTTACTTAAACTTTCTGTGACCCATTATACCGAACCCCGCCCATTTTGCCACCTCTACAAGAAAAACCATTATACATAACTGGTCCACAACACCTCATTTTATTTCTTTTGCAGATGTAGCTATAATCAAACATATTATAAGAGTGGCCCATGACACGTAGGAAAACTTGTGCTCAGGTCAAACATCATACATTTCAGAAACTTTGAAATTGAGAATCAAAAATGAGAGAGAAATAACCTTGTTAGTGTGGTGGCTGCCGTTCAAAATGAGTAGATAAATATCATCCATGTACTTCCCCACCAAAAATTTCAAGCGCTGATGACTTTGTTAAACTTGTTTTTTGGAGAAATCTTTCCACGTTCAACAAATCGTAGCATAAGCTCATCTGCCTCGTGTGATTTTCCATGAACAACCAAACTTTTGCTGACCTTCTCACATAATTTCAAGTCAGGAACCACGGACACATAGAAAAACTTGTACTGAATTCAAGCATCATACATTTCAGAAACTTTGAAATTAAGAAAACAAAAATGAGACAGAAATACCTTGCCAGTGTGGTAGCCGCCCTTCAAAATGAGTGGATAAATATCACCCATGTATTTTCCCGCCAAAAATTTCAAGCACTGATGACTTTGTTAAACTTGTTTTTTGGAAAAATCTTTCCACGTTCAACAAATCGCAGCATAAGCTCATCTGCCTCATGTGATTTTCCATGAACAACCAAACTTTTGCTGACCTTCTCACATAATTTCAAGTCAGGAACCAGATTACGACTAAACATTCGACAAGCCACTTTATATGAAGACAAAGGATCTCCCTTCCTCAAATAACGTTCCATAAGCATATGACAACTATTGGCATCGATTCTTGAAGCCGTCCTTAAAACTTTACCCAAAAGTTTATAGGCCTCATCGAGGTTTCCAAATGAACAAAGCTTTTCAATAACTTGATTATAAGCCGTCTTGCAAGGTTGCCTTGAAAGCATCTTCTCTAGTAGAGATAACAATTCGCCTACTTTACCGTGTTGACAGAATCGGTGTATGACAACCCTGTATGTAACAGGGGTCGGGATTAAACTCTTGTGGAGCATTTTCTTAGTCATTTGAACTGCTTCATCTATGGACCCTTTTTTTCCTAATGTGTCTATAATCGCTGTGTATGTAACTGCATCGGGTTGTATGTTATTTAAGTACATATCATCAAGGACCGAAAAAGCAGAGTCTAAATCTTTAGTTTGGCAAAAACCATGTATAACAGTCGTGAAATTAACTACATTTACGTCACATCTATTGTTAAGGCATTCCTCCATCAACTTCTTAGCGTCAATAGGTCTACTTTCTTGACAGAAAGATTGGATTAACAGATTAATTTCGGCTGGTGTTGGTGAAAACCCTTTTTCAATCATTTCCTTAACAACCTCATGGGCCTCGGATAGCTTTTTTTCCCTTATAAAACCGTGCATCAAGACACTATACGTGATCGAATTTGGGACCCACCAGTCCTCCTCACTCGACTCCAACATCTCTTTAGCCTCTGATGATTTCCCGTTACGACATAATCCATTTAACAAAGCTGTATATGAAACAGTATTCGGCTTGCAACCAAGCTTCCACATTTGTTGAAGCAACTCTTTCGCTTCGTCCACTTTCCCAATGCTACAAAGACCATTCATAACATCAGTATACGTCACTACATCAGGAACACAACCGTTACCACACATCTCATCAACAAGCTCTTTCGCTTTATCCATATCCCCTTTTTCACAAAACGAATGAATAATCGCACTATACTCAACTTTATCAAAACTAAAACCTCCTTCTCTACCTTCTTCTAAAAAACCTATCGCCTCATCTCCATAACCATACTTCGCCAACATATGAATAAGCATGTTATAAGTAACATGATCCGGAATCACCTCACTTTCGTTCACCATCTTATCCATCAAACGCCTAATCTCGTCAACTCTACCCTCTTTACAATAAAACCCCATAACCGTATGGTAACAAACCTTATCCAGACAACAACCATTCGCCCTCATCTCCTCAATCAAACCCATCACCTCCTCTATCCTACCCGCATCACAATACCCTTTAACCAAACAATTATACGTCACAACATCCGGCGCCACATCCACCAACCTCATCCTATCCAACATCTTAACCGCCAAATCCATCTCACACGCCTTAACCAAAACATAAACCGCAACATTAAACACATCCACCCCCACCTCAACTCCACACCTCTCCATCGTATCCAAAACACCCAACGCCTTCCTCCACTCCCCGCCCCTCCCATAACTCACCATCAACCAACGGTACTCACACGCCCCAACTCCAACTCTCCTACGTCTCATTAACCTAATAACACGCCTAGCACTATTATACAAACTAGTCCCCCCTAAAATCTCCAGCATTGTCCTATAAACTACCGGGTCATGCCTATATCGCCATTGCCTATCTCCCCAATGGAAAAAATCCATGGCGAGACGCGCGTCGGACTGACTACGCAACACTTGGCATACGTGTTTCGGTTTCAAGGCTCTAACTAACTGTTTTAGGTCAAATTCTAAATTTGGAGTCCATTTTCGGCGTAAATCGAGTATTCGACATACTTCTTTTACTAATGGGTGCTTAGTTTCATCATTACTTAAAATTTGATTTTTAGGGTTTTGTGATGGGAGTGTGAGTGTGTGAATTAAGGGGGTTTTAGGTGTTAGTTTTTGTAATTGGTTATTAAGTAGCATAGTGATTAGTGAGTGATGGTTTTATATAAAGAAATTGAAATGAATAAAATTAGGGCTTACGTCATTGTGATTGAGTCAGGTGAGTGGTGAAGATGACCGGAGCTCCGGTGGAGAAACAACATGTGTGTGTTCTGGGGAACAAAGTGGTTAAGGTTATGCAAATGGTCCTTTTAGTTTAGTTTTTGTTGTGTGCACGACTCGAGTTTTTGTTGAGTAACTCGAGCTCGTTTAAGGTGAGTTTTATCGAGGCTTGAGCTTAAGTTAGTGTTCTTGAAATATTTAGCAAGTCGCGTGCGAGCTTTTATAAGTTTTACTCGAGTTATTGTTGAGCTTTTAACTGACATATATGTTTTTAAAGTATTTTATGTATACTTAAAAAAGCTTAAAAAAGTTATGTTTGCCAAAGTTTAACTTGATTCAATTGGTTCTTGACAACTCACTTCTTACATATATTGTTTTAGTTTGGACAACTCACTTTGTTATTTTAATTTATTCATCATCAAGTTGTTTGCTAATGATACTGGGAGATACCAGAAGTTCTTGTAAATTACTCCAAGTTTATCTAGTTTTTTGAGAAAGAAGCTATTCTTACACTGCAAAAAATCTTTCAAAAAAAGACAAAATAATGGAAAGTCGTCGTAATTCAGAAGCTTTTGCATTGAAGATGTGCCTAAAGCATAGGGTAGGTAACATGTCCATGAGTTATTCCATAACTCATTACCACGTCAGTGCCACATCAGCTTTAACCTTTTAACTTTAACTCGTCACTTTCCACCATGATACAATAACTCACTTTCACCTCAATTATTTTCAATTTCAACCCCAAACTTTAACTAATACTTCATTTGTTTAAAACATAACATTAATTTGAGCAACACATTACAATACGAAATTTAAAAAAAAAAAAAAAAAAAAAAAAAAAAAAAAAAAAACGCTAATAAAAGAAGTACGAAATAAATAAAACACAACATCACACAATTATTCATTCTTCACGAAGAGGTAACCCAAATTTCTTGATAATTCAGTTCTTTTCCATATTAACCAACGCCACATACTGTGGATCTTTACCGGTAGTGTCGAGCATCAAAAATTCAAGCTCCCTCAACCTCTGTTGTGTGGCTTGGTTTTCCGCAGTTGCCTGATACGCCCTGACCGCATCTTCACGTTTTACCCGATACTCTTCGCGCATAATCTCCCCGAAATTGAACGAAGAAAAGGAACCTCAGGTGCTAGCCGTGCCTCCGGTGCTTGTCGTTTTCTCGGATTTTTGTTTCTTCAAAGCCCGCTTTTTTCCAATAGGCCGTGGTATTTCATCATGACCAAACAACGCCTCGTTTGTTTGGCTTGGGACGTCGCCGGTTAAATCAATCGGCTCTGGCGAGTTCCATTTGTAATGTTTACACAAAACGTTCCAAGCATCTTCATTCGAGAACGGCATCTTGCCATTTTCTTCACGATATAGCGGCTAGCCCGTTGTAGGATATCAACTTCACTTTCCTCACTTTTTTGGTCGCGTTGCGCCCGTTTGTAAGCAGCGTTGAACTTAGTGCAATCACAGTTCAACGTTTTCCACTTGGATTGTAGCATATCTTTATTGCGGGGTCTTGAATTCACTCTATTGAACTCAGCTTTTATACGTTGCCATAACGTATCGCGAGATTGGGAACGGCCGACACACGAATCCTCTGAACATACCACCCAACAATCGGCAAGTAATTTTTCCTCACGTGACGTCCAGCGTTGCTTCAACTTTTCAGCTTGTTCTTCATTGCCCTCGTCTTCTACAAGTTCTTTTGATTTTTTTGCCTTTTGTTTACCCCGGCTTTTCGATTTTATAGGAGAAGTATGTGTTTCGGGAACATCATTTGTTTCCATTTGGGATTGTTGTGATGGTTGAGTAAATTGAAGATTTTGAAAATTGGAGTTTAGGGTGTTTTGTTGGCTTTCTTGCCAATATTGATATTCTTGACGTTGTTGGAAAACTTCTTGACTCGATATACCCAATTAGTTTGGGTTATTCCAATTCGGATTTGACGACGAACCCACGTTTGGGTTATTCCAATTCGGATTTGAGGAAGAACCCGTGTATGGGTTACCCCATCCTCCGAGGAGATTCGAGAACGAGTCGCTGTTGTTGCCGCGTGACTTTTTTTTTTTTGCTAATACAAGTGTATTGTAGAGTATATAGGGTAGTGGAAGTATGAAAAAAATTTGTGTGGGTGAATGGGTATTTATAGTTGTGATAAAATGGGTTTGAATATGGTTTTTTTTTTTTTTTTTTTTTTCGAAAGTTAGCCGTTTTGAACGGTAATATAAACGTTAGGGACCAAAATGCAATTTTTTTAATCTAACGGTCATGTACACATGTTAGGGACCAATGTGCAATTTTTTTTTAATATACGAACGTTTAACGCAACGTTAAACGCATAACTCATTGCGTTAACGTGCGTTTGACTTCCACACCCGGTAATGTTTAACGTGGGTAATATAAGGCGCGTTATAACTTAACGTTGGGGGGGGGGGGGGGGGGGACGGTATGTTACCGTATGCTATAAGGTGTAGTGGTGTACATGTTAACTTGTCAAAGTGAGTTTGTGCGCTTATCAAAGTGAGTTTACTATGAAAAATGCCAAAAAGTTAAATAGCTTTTTATTGTTGCAGCATTCTCTTGCCATTAACTTTAACCCATCAAAAACTAACAACTTCAATGCACAATGTGTTTGCAAAAGCTTTTCATGATATCAAATGTGCAAGCAAAAGTCTTGAATAAAATACAAATATGCAACAAACTCCGACCACTTAAGATTTGCCAAGCTATTGCTTCAAGTGGTTTGGAAAGTTCTTTGGTGCAATGCTAAAAAGCTTAAGAAAGACTTATAACAATTGTGAAAAGCTTTTGTTCAAGCGACAAATGTCTTTCCATAAGTTATTTTAGATAAACTAAGGGTTTTTTTTTTTTTTTTTTTTTTTTTTTTTTTTTTTTTTTTTTTTTATGTCTTAACAGCCTCTTAATGCTTCTTAACGAGCCAAACCTCTTAATCAGTCAGATGTTTTGGGCATTCATATCGTTTGTTTTTTTTCCCGTTCAGACGCAGTCAGAAGCAGTTACATCTTAATGGTCAAGACTTGAGAGGGATGTCTTAATGCCTCTTGTTGACACAAAATAACCGAAAAAAAATAGTACGAGCAAGCAAATGACATAGCACCTTACTTTAACAAGATTTTCAATTCAAATTCAGACATTTATGCCTCATAATCGGATGTGCGATTTAGATTTAGATTCAGAGCCTCTGAATAAACAAACAACACCTAAAACTAGCTCATCTTCTGACCCACAAAGATCTTTCCATAAGTTAAGGTGACGTTTGGTTTACTAGTTGGAATCATTATAAGTATGGGAGTGATAAGATAATGGAATTGGTATACGTATGATATATCAAAAAGTGCTTTTTGATTAATAAAATTGATTTTCAATAATATTTAAATTAGAATGTAACTAAAATAAATGTTTTTTTCCCTCTCTCCATCTCTCATCGCCGCAGAGATATTCCACATTAATGTCTACAAAGATTTGATTATTGCTTCTTATCAAAAAAAGAATATCCATATTCATATTATAACAAATAAAATATTAGCAAGGTATCTGCGCATTGCGATGGCGAGTAACTTGTAATAATATTTTTTGATAATGTTTTTCATTTTATATTTTTCGTTACATTAACATTATGAATTGCGAGAATATTTTTTTATATTAAGTTTAAGTAATATGAAACTAATTCATATAAAACTGTAGAGTACTCACCAATGCTGATTCAATATAAAAACAGTAGTACACTAGTACTGATAAATTGGTTACATTTGATTGTACAATAGGCATTACAATAATTTTTTATGGTTAGCAAACATTTTTTATTTTTAGTTTTAGTTTCATGACAAGATTCGGACCTTTTACATTTATTTATTTTTATTGACTATTAATGTAGAGTGAAATTATTGTGCAATAGTTAAATAATAAAAATAATTTACATCTTTTAGTTACTGTATTTTGAAATAATTTATTGTGAATGAAAAGTAAATGTCACATGCTTTAATTGTATTATTTATATTTCAATTAATGTTTTTAGTTTTTATGTTGACTTTAAAAAAGAGGTTGACTATATTTCTTGTTAAATTTGTTTGTACAACAAGCTTATTAATTTGTATTTGCTTAAACTTAATGTCTTACGGGGCCTTTTTTTTTCCCTTAATGAAGGGATTGAAACTATTTGTCATTTACTATTATTATTTTTTTAGGTGGGGCCTATAAAAATCACTTAGTCATTCTATATTCACATAGAATAAAAATTGAGATTCTCTTTATTAAGAAGCATTAATTGACGTGAAACCCACTAAACTCTTAGCTAAAGAAAAAAAGAATCAACCGTATATTTAAGGGTGGTGGCAACGTGCCTCGGCAAGGCTCGGTGTGCCTCGGCAAACCTCGGCATCACCAATGCCAAGGGCTCGGCATAGCCTTTTCGGCATCACATTCGGTAACTATTACCAATTCGGTGAGATGAGGTAGCATTAAATAATTTCGAATGTTGCATATTTATTGTTGTTACCGTTAGTTGGTTTTCAAAAAAATATAATAAAATAAAATAAAATGAAATCCCCTTTAAATGTTTACAATCACATATTTTTTTCAAATCACCAATTCACTTTACCATTTTAAAAATCAAACACCCATCTTCTTTCTTTATTCAAAAAAAAAATGGATCCAAGTAAATCCCAACAAGGTTCAACATCAAAAGGTTGAGGTCGTGGTCGTGGTCGAGGTTCTCGATCACATCCCGTCCGGCCGAAGGTTTAATCACAACCACGTGGTCAAGAAGCCTACTATCCCCCACCTCCACCAAACGCCTACTTTCCTCAACCTCCACCACAAGCCTACTATACTAAACATCCACCGTTGAATCCAAGTCACTATAATATAGCAATGGCAAGTGAATTCAACCCGTTTAATGACTTTCGTGACGGTCCACCAAGACGTGAACAAAGTGTCGAAAGAGAATTACCGTTATACGATTATGAGGATGATGAAGATGAAGTTGTTCCCGAAACCCAATTCCCAAATCCAATCGGTATTATTTTTTTTATTTTTTTTTTGAATCGCTAATTTTAATCGTTAATATTTATTCTTTTTTTTTAAACCGTTATTTATTTATTATTATTTTTTTTTTATGCTTTTGTTTTAGGTGAAGACCAAAATGATGATGACGTTCAAGAAATCAAAAATCCGGGTAAAGCGGAAAAAAAGAATTGGACGACTGACGAAGAGGTATTTTTGGCAAAAGCTTGGTTTCATGTCTCAACATGCCCAAAGGTCGGGAATCAACAAAAGTCCGATAGCTTTTGGGGAAGAATTCTAGAGCACTTCAAGCAAAATGTGCCCGATACTTTGCGCACATTCCATGGGTTGAACATAAAATGGAAAAATATGCATACCGAAATGAATACTTTTAAAGGCCTATACATCCAACAAGTAACTTTTAAATTATATACTTTTTATACATTTTTTTTGGTTATTTTAATTATTTGTTTAAATTTATACTTGTTTATTTTAATTAGTTGTGTAAATTTAAATTATATTTCTTATTATTGTAGAACTGAGTTCGTGAGAGTGGGTGTGACGATTTTAACTTGATGAGAAATGCATTGGCCGATTATAAAAAGAAAATCAAAGGCAGGAATTTTACTCATATTGAGGCGTGAGAGATAGTTAGGAAATCGGAAAAATGGTTGCAACAACCAACTGTTAGTCAAACATCTTCGTCTAATACGGAGAAATGAAGAAAGTCGTCGGAATCTAGCAATGACAATGTTGAGACTATTATTCCGGATCTAAATGACGACACAACTCCTACACGGAAGAAAAAAGGGAAAAAGGCCGAAATCGAGTCGACAAAGAAGAGTATTGATTCGTTAGCAGATTATGCGGCAAATAAGTCACAACAAATGGATGAAAATGTTGAGAAGAAACGTGCAAAGGAAGAGTTTGCAGAAAAGTTAATGTCGGCATAACTATAAGGGGTTGAAGAAAAGAATTATTTTCGAGCTATGAAGTTCTTCAACGAACTCTATGATAACATACCTGATCCAACAATGCGCGATATTATGATTGCAAAAAAACGTGAAGTCGCGGCGAAATATGGATGACCTTTCAATTTTTAGAAATTGTTTTGTTTTTATTTTCCTAAGTAACATGTAACTTTTGTTTTAATTATTAATGAAATTTGAAGTTTTTAATTTAATTGTTAAATACAATTATGAGTTAAAAAAAATTAGGCATGCCTAGGCATGACATTGCCACTAAAAATAAAACTTTAGGCATGTTTAGGCATGAAATGTGTTGCCTTCTATTTATTGATCAACTTAAATAAAACTTGATAAACCCTTAGGCAATGATTGGTGTGAAACCGTCAGATATAATTGACCAAGGTCAACTAGTCAAAAACAGTTTATCCCAATGCTCCGTGGATAGTATAGTGTGTCCCCGGGTCGTTAAAGTCCCAGCGAGATTGAAATGGTGTTGTTTGAAATCGTTTATTAGTGAGAGGCACTGAGGACAGTAGCCCAGATGATATGGAATTGATTTTGCTACTGATATTTTGGTATTTGTACACAGATATAATATTCACAAAAATCAGATATACAGGTATATGCACAAATTCACAATTAAGATCACGTAACAGACTGAAAAAGTGGGATTTGGTAATTAACAAACTACAGGGGGTGCTTTTGAAACTTTTGAAACTTTAAAATTAAAAAGAAATTTGAAAATGAAAATGAAATTATAAAAGTGAATATTTTACTATTTAAATATTATTTAATTAATTAAGCTAATTAAAATCTAATTTAAATCTAATTTAAACTAACTTAAAAATGACAAATGTTACAAATTAACCTAAAAATTTTCAAAAATAATTTCTAAACTTAAATTAGAACTTGAAGAAAGTATAAAAAATAAAAATAAATATTTTTGTCTTTTTATGAGTTTTATATTAATTAAAAACTATTTAACTTAATTAAACTAATATAACTAATTTAAATTAATATTAATACAAAATTAACTTAGAAAATTAAGAGAAAATTTATTAAATTACTTAACCATCACAGGAATCTTACAAAATTATAAAAACTACTAAAAATTATGTTTAAGGCTAATCCACTAATTAATTACCTTTTAATTACTTTAAATCTAATTTAAATAAGAAAAATAGAAAATGAACAGTAGAGACTAAAAATATATTTTCTAAAAGTCTTAACTAATTTATAAAACTTATAAAAATTATAAAATCCTACTGTTGTTAATAAAAATTAAAGAAAACTAATTAATGACTAATATTACCTATTTAATTAATTAAACTAGTTTTAAATTTAATAAATAGTAAACAGATTAGGAAAATTCTAAGAAAATTATTTTAACTACTTAAAGGTATTAGAACATTAGTAAAATTGGACAAGTGCTTATAAATAAGCTAAAATGAAAAATGAAAAAGATAGTTTCTATTAAATAGAAGCTATCACTATTTTTATTTTTGGTTTTTTGGATTTTTTCTTTCTGACAGCTAAAAGTTAGATTAAAATAAGCTACTTTTGTGAAACAACTTTTTATGATGCTTAAAAATAAGCAGTATGCACCCCCTCTTTCTTAGGCAGTTGACTTAAGTTGACTGAGTAGGTAAATAAGCACACAGGACTGAATGTGGGGTCCACAATGGCAAAACTTGATACAAATAAGCTAAACAAACTAAGATAAGCCAGAAACAACAAGCAACAAACACAAATAAGCTGTATGGGATGAAATAAGCACTTTGCACACTTGCACTTAAACACAGATCTGGGACAAACTTTGGTAACAAATCCAGGTGGGTCCACTAGGATCTAGGTCAAACAAATGGTCAATCCTTGTTCCCTGGTAGGAGGGGGGTTGGGAAAAACCAAATCGAACCACTGGGGCCCACTGGGTTGGTCTACAACAGCCACCAAAGTGGTGGTGGTGAAATGGGTAGCTGTGCACAGGGCAACTTGCAGCCCTGCAAGTGACTTTGGGACAAGCTAGGGCTCACCACAAAAATCTTAAAAATACAAGCTCAATGGGATTCCAAAGATGAGCTGATAGATAATGATTAGAAACAAATTTCACAGTCTCAATCCAATCACATAACTCACAACAATTACTTGAATATTTGGAAAAATCTGAAAGATGCAATTTGACTTTTTGAGGAAAACACAAGATTTGACTTATTTGAATTTCTACTGACTCCTACTGATTAAAGATTGAGTTATAGACTATATCTAAGCTATATTATTATGAATTAACAACCTATTTAGCTAATGTGAATGATTTAGTCACCCAAAACTCTCACAGTTAACTGTGAGAGGTAAATTTTTGAGATTTTGACTTTTTAACTAACAAGACTTTTATATTTTGGTTGTTCTGAGCCAATATTACCCTAAGCAACTTGTATGAACCAGAAATAACCACAATGACAAATCACAACACTTAAGAATCCATTGATCCAAACACACCCTTATGCTTAACTGTTTTGAGATTTTCAAATCAAATGGGTAACAGGGCTTAAGAGCTTGATTCACAACTGCTACTTATGATTAATTAAACTTATCAAAGTACTTAAAGGCAGTTAACACTTAAATAGTTTGACAGTTAAATTAAAGATTTTAAGTTAATACAAATTCTAACTAACAAAGTACAAATATTAAGCTAGCAATCACTTAAACAACACTTGATTAAACACAAACTAACACAGAAAATCAAATATGAGCAGATAAATAGAATTTAAGATTTTTAGAGGAAATTTGAAATAAGCAAAAGCTTACAAGCAACCCCTAGCTTGAACAAGAGGTTTTCCAATGAAGCCTATCTTTAGATAGGCCAACTTCAACTCTTCTCAAAACCTGAAAACAAAAAGTAAACACCACAGTTGACTTTATTTTTCTTTTTTAGATTTTTGATGTTTTTCTAGTTATACTGAATTTTAATTGTCTCTAAAGCTTCAATAAGCTTATTGGAACCTAAATGAGCTTAAGAGTCCACAATTCAAACACATACACTATCAGATTATGATTTAAATTAGTGACTAGAAATTGAAATTTGCATAAACAAAAAGGATTTAAGAAACTTGTTTATATTGCTTTGAAAAGAGTAATAATACACTGAATTGACTAAGAACACTGCTTAAAAGCTTTAAATTACACTACAATTGCATACATAGACTTATACGACTACTTTTTAACTAAAAAACTAGACAGCTTCTCTTCTTGCTTCTATCTTCCTTTTATAGATGCCCATTAGGGTTCCTTGGATGTCTCTGAACCTTTCCCATTTGATCTTGGCCGTTGAATTTCTCTGAGATGATCTCAACCTTTGAATTAGGTTTTGGCGCCAAAATCGGATAAGGGTGCTTGGACTGTTATACCAACTGGGGGGTGGTGCATTTAATGCTGATGTGAGGGTAGGTGCAGGGGGTGTGGGGATGTGATGATGATACTGCAAGTGGTGGTGGTGGTGGGCAATACCAGGGTGGTTTGGTGGTTTGGCTGGGGAAGAGGGAAAAGGTGGGGAGTTGACCGGTTTTGACCAAGGTCAAATACTTTGACCCCGGTTTTAATAACTTTGGGTGTGGGTGGGCTGGTTTGTATGGGCCAAGATAAAAAGTGGATGGGTTTAGGGAATTATATATTGGATTGGGTTTGGTTTTTGGATTAAGTAATAGTTTAGGATCTGGTTTGGTTTTAATTTACACAAGGACTATTTTTGTAATTTAACGAAAGTTTGGGGTGAGGTTTTGGCAATTTTCCAAAGTATTTCAAAGGGTGTATTTTGCCAAACTATGAATAGTATAAGTTCCTGGCATGATTTTTCCATTTTTATTTCACCAGGGACTAAAACTGCCAAACTTCCAAACTTCAGGGACCATTTGTGCAATTTCACCAAACTTTTCCACCAAGGACCAATCCTGCCATAAAAGGTTAGTGCAAGGACAAAATTTGTTTTTCTCAAAGTTTTTGATATCCCAGGGACCATTTGTGACAATTTTCAAAGTTCAGGGACTAAACTTGATATTTTGTGAAACTTTTCACCAAATGACTAATTGTGTAAATTTTTGATTTAAAAGGACCTTTGGTGACTTTTTCAAGTTTTTAGAACAACTAGGGACTAGATTTGACAACTTTAGAAAGTTGAGGGACTGAAACTGCCAATTTGCAAACTTTGTGCGTTTTTCATCTGTTTTTGATATTTTTGCATTTGAAACATGTAAAACACTTTCCTGGGATATTTTCACTATTTTGATTCAATATTGAGTGTTTTTAGATGTTTTGGCAGCTCAGAAAAGATAAAAATGATGAGTATTTACACACTCATCAGGCAACAATGCCACCACCCTAATAGAGAGAGCCCCTTCTATTACATGTAGTTTAGATTTAGATTACATCTAATAAAACTTTGGGTCATGTTGTGATTTTCTCCTCCACTCTTACGATATTAGGCATGAACCCATGATGCTCCTCCTCCACTATATGTGATGAGATGAGAATAGTGATTTTTTTTTCTTTTTTTTTTTTCTTTTTTAATTTGAACGTGATTGTGATTTTTTTATCAAGATAAAAAAAATTCATTTTAAATACAAAAAACAAATGAATTATTAATCAAGTGGGCCAGCAGAGAATGAAATTTGCATACCTACTTAGTGAGTTTGATATGACAAAAACACTATTATTAGGTATCCTCAATCCTATAATAAGCGTATACCAAACATATGCAATTGTCATTCTCATTCCTCTATTGACATACCCTCACACCAAACACACCCTAAAACTCGTTGAATAAATCGTCAATGCAGTAAGTCACTTTCTGGAAATAACAAACACTGCCTAAGTAACTCAAACCAAGTAAAGACTAAAACTAGCTCATGCAAGTAACTTATTGCATTGAGTATTCATGCAACGAGTTTTAATTTATTTTTTATTATTATAAATGAGTTTTTTTTTCTTTTTTTTTTTTTTTTCTTTTTTTTTCGCGAGAATAAAGTCTATGTTAAGTCCATTTTGTAATGTTACGATTTATAATTGGTGTACAATGAAGCGTCAATGCTTACGAGACATATATGTAACGTTTACAATACTCCAGTGTTATAATACATAGTTACATACCATTGTTTTTGTTTCATATAATATAATGCGTTAATTACGAAATGAGGACAATTTGTGGTTGCATTTTCCCACCAATGACAAAAGTAGCTAGTGTTCCCAATTTAGTCAAGTGCTAATGTGCGATCGTGCGATCCCATTAGTTTCTTGACACGTGTCTCACCCGCTATCTCTTGTCCCCCATGTGTCCAGACAAAAATTACTTATTTACTCTTAGTTCTATAAGTCAAATAAATGTGCGATTTTGTACATATTAAATGTGCTAATGTGCTAATTCGTTTTATTTTCAAATTTAAATGTGCGATTTAAATATGCTAATGTGTGAATTTGCTTTATTTCCAGATTCGCTCTCAAGCTTGGCTCAAGATATCCACTTAGAGAACGACAACTACAAACTTAAATGACTCAATTTGTATGAAATGGCATAAAGAATTGGTATATACTTATACTATTCTCATTATTTTCCATTAAATGAATCCAATAATTCAAAGCATGTATATATAATCCTCTCATTTGCTTCATCTTATTCATATTCACACCACAATCTCCAAGTACTAAACTATTGTATCAAATATTATTTCAAAGTTGGTTGTTTAATATCAGTAAAACATGGGAACACCAACAAAACATGTTACAAAAACAGTTAGAGATGCTGAAGCTGAGTTAAACTTGCCACCCGGTTTTCGATTTCACCCGACAGACGAGGAGCTCATTGTTCATTATCTTTCCAAAATCTTGAAAATCAACCCAAAATAATTTCCGGCGAGCACTAGCAGATTCCGGCGCCGCCTACCGGAAAATTTTTCGGCGAAGTCTTTTGTTCACCGAATCGATAGATCGGTATGTTTACATCATTTCTGGAGCATTTTAGCTCCTAGCTCCCACCGGAACACCCCTAACGCGCCACCACCGCCTTCTGTCACCACCGCCGTCACTTGCTCGTTTTTAAGTTTTGGTAAATGGGTAAGCTAGATCCGTGAGTGTAGAGTGATACACTCACCGATTTCCACCCTTGTGTGAATCGATGAGGCGCAAAACAACCACGAAGCATGTAAAAGTTGTTAATAATGAAATAAAACTCATTAAAAACGATTCAATATTGTACGGTATCATGTTGTCGTGTTTCGGTGTTCGTTTTGGTGGTGATGGTGGTGTTGATCTGTTGTGGTGATGGCAGATCTGTGGTGGTGATGGTATGTGGTGACTGGAAAAACATTGGAGAGAGAAGAGTTGTGAAAAAAGCTAAATGAGATGTGGTTAGTTATTTGATATAAAGATGAGGGTATTATAGTCTTTTAATACCTTTAATAATAAGACAAAATAGAGAATATATGGGAAAACATTGTACTTTATTATTAAAAAAGTGGGAATCGCACGATCGCACATTAGCACTTGACTAAATTGGGAACACTAGCTACTTTTGTCATTGGTGGGAATATGCAACCACAAAATGTCCTCATTTCGTAATTAACGCTAATATAATTGTTTAAGTCTTTAAGATAGATCATGTCTTGGTTGAAATTAAAAATGCTAGATAATCAATTGAGGTGTGTTACTTACTATCATCATATTTAAATATGAAAAATGATTGAGAGGCCTAAAAATGTGACTAATTACATAGGTTTAGGCATATAATTAGGCATACCAGTAGGCATGCCAATCAATACTCTTTAAATATGAGCAGTCTCAAGTTCAATTAACAGTAGATGTAAACAATTTTGGAGTGACTATGTCAACTTTCTTGAATAGAGACGAGCTTTACTTGAGTTTGTGTGACGATAATCTCAAGCTCTTGAGGATTAGTTGAGAAAAAGTTCGGAAACCGTGATAAAAATTGCTAAACATCGCTAAGGAAGTAATACGATCTCGATTGGTTCTTTGAACGTGTTGGGATTTCATAATCATATTACTAATTATTATCGAGTATACGTAGCAAAAACGTCCTAAAGGGATCACGTTTGATGTACATAAGTTAACACATAAATAAACGTATAATCACCTAAATTACTAAGACAAGTGATTCTTGGTCTTGGTCTTGATCTTAAACAAAACCCTTATAGCAACTAAAGAAAGTTGCCTTTAAGGAATGCACACACTACATGTCACGTAAGAATGAATGAATGATAGTTCTAGTTTACGAGAAACACGACGAAACACACGGTTTTGTGTTTGGTGAATATTGGTCGAAATCCTAAGGGTTTAGGGTTTGGAAATCGGTCGATCAAAGGTTAACACTGTGTTCTAGAGATGCATTTTTGGGTAGTAAAAGAAAGTAAATGAAAGAAATAATAAATGAGTTTTTGCTAGCTTTTATTTTTTATAACTTTTCACTAAAAAGGTAAAAATAAAAACTCTAAATTTTCTTTACCTTTCATTCCTAACTTGAGAACATAATATAAAACATAACTTTTCTTCTTTTCCATTTCTACTTCCTCTTCATTTATTTTACTTTCATTTTCTTCTCAATTTTTTTTCGAGAAAACAGTATAAAGAAGGGTGAGAATAATGTTCTTTGAGTTTAAAAGGCTATGCAAAAGTGCTAATAATAAACTAATGGGTTCATTATATATCCTAATTCCTAAACCTAACTTGAAGCACAAGTTGGATATAGAACCTTCCCCACCTCCTTATGGTCGGTCGTTCATAAGCTCACAATGGGCTTATGGATTCGTTTGGCCTTTATCATTAATTAGTTAGTCCATCGCCACTTAGTTATGAAAGCCTATTAGTTAGGGATGAGCATTTCGTACCGAATACCGGAACCGAACCGGAACCGTACCGGTACCGTACCGAAACGGTACCGATCCCGAAATACGGTACGGTACCGGTACTACGAAATAAGGAGGAAAAAAATTCGGTACCACTAATTCGGTACGGTACCGGTACCAAATCGGGAAATTCCCGAAAAAAAGGGGAAAATCCCGATTTCCCGGTACCGGTACCGATTCCCGAATCCCTTTCGGTACGGTACCGGTACCCTAATTTATGCTCGGGAAAAATTCGGTACCTCTAATTCGGTACGGTACCGGTACGGTACCGGTACCGTGCTCATCCCTACTATTAGTTATTTAAGTGTCTAACATGATAACTAATGACCATTAATTATTTCGTAAACTATTAATCAATATAATTAATAATCTACTATAAATATATTAATTATCAACCACCCATATAAAACAAGGTTTGACTATGGAAACTCCCAACTCAAAATTACAAGATAATGACACGTGCTATTATTTTCAATCCAGTGGACCATATTCATTTGAGCCTCCCAGCATTTAATTCTAACAAAAAAAAAAACACATTTAAACAAAACCTCGGTAGATCAATCAAAATACTTATCACAAGAACAATGAAACCCCAATTTGCTTACCCAATCGAAAAACACACTTCCAAAAATCAATTGAACAAAATATTGTTACGAACAAAATAATCGTTACAATAAAAAGTAAAAACCAATCCCAAACAAGGTGTCGTTGCAAACAATGAATCACCCGATTTTATATATCATGCTAAAAATCATGAACGTGGTTATTAAATCATCCATTTTCATTTTTTGGGGAATGATTCCTAACATTTACAAATATCAATTACAATAAGATTTGTTTGAGTTGGAAGAACCCTAATTTTTGGGGCAAAATTAAATTATCAGAAATTGTATATCCACAAGGTGATTATTTTTTCGATTTTATTAATTTTTTAGTATTTTGTATATGATTAATGTACCCAGTTGTATGTTTTCTCTATGATTAATTTTCCCATTTGTATAATCCATGCCTTTTCCTCATTTTGATTTTGCCTGATGATTTGTAGGCAGTATGTTACGTTTTTGTTATTGTTATATAAATAAGGTGTATATTTTTTTTTTTTTTTTTTTTTTTTTTTTTTTTTTGACTTTTTGATTGATGATTTGTAGCCCTCATATGAATATCTTTTGATGGGATTTTGTTGCAGGTTAACATAATATAAGCATCAGCGGTTGTCGATTCGACAGTAAAGACAACAACATTTTAAGGTAATATTACAATTACAAGACATGAGTTAATACCAACTTCTCACATCTTCTTTATAAGAATGTCACTGCACTTTAATGTACAAGGATGATGTTGATGACTCTATTGTTTATAGGATTTCATACTTGGTAATATGTCTTGGTGATTTCTATTTTTACCCCATTTGATATGTACATCATGGAGTCCACTAAGTGCCATTGAGATCTGTTTTAACCCTATAGAATCCACTAATACTAACAAAGAATTTCTATTGGGGTTGATTCATATCTAACCCTAACTTTTGGGGCAACATCAAATAAGCTAAGACAAACACCAGATCACCTATAAAAAATTTGTGGATACTTATTGATAAAGCTCTTTCAAAAGGGCTTTATGTTAAAGCTATACGCTTTTTTGAGAAGCTTAACCAAACACTCCCTAAGTTTTTTTTGAGTCTGAAGTTTATATGAATTTTGTACTCTTGATCAAAACAGGGTTGAAATTTGGGTTATTTTCTTCGTATTGTATACAGGTGGTGAATATGCATTTATTGTGGGAACGCCATTGCAGCCATTGTTGTGGTTCAGTATGATGGTAAGTTATGCTCAGTTAATTGATTTGCATCTACATAGCCGGTAGTTAGCTTTGGCTTAATATTATTTATGTAGTTATATCCTTAAACACTATGATTTATAAGCTTATTTAGTTATGTACTACATATAGAACTATATATGATCTCTAATTCAGGTATGGTTAGGACATACCTGAATTATGTGACTATGATGTCCGACTTAGACCTAGGAGTATTAAGTAGATTCAATTTAAAAAATAAAGTGCACTTTTGTATCAATATTTATAATTGGATCGAGAGTCGGGAACTATGAGTGTGAGCATGTAAATGTATTATTGACTTTATAAGATGATGACATGCAAGTTTGCACCTTAGAATTTCATAACAGAAAAGACTTTGAGGAGTCCTATGCACTTAGACGTAGTTGGTATGGAAATTCAATATGGACTATTGAAACACGGTTATGTCCTGGGTATCGGTGGGCTTGTGTTGGCCATGTTGTCAAAGCTAAATACTTTTCAACTGAGATGTGCTATTCTAACATATGCCACTTAACTCTTCTATTATGCCAAACAACATAACGTACCCAAAGCTGGAAAAGAATACTGATGTTGGTAGTTTATTAGCAAATGATCACATCCTAAAAAGATTTGGATCAACACCATGCATGTTAAATATATAGTTGTATCCTAAAAGATTAAACTGGTCAACTTAAAACTGTACAAGGACTGGCCGAAGGAATGCTAGAATAGGTAATCTGGGTTTAAAATTGGCAAATAGAACAAAATGCTACAATCTTTCAGTCCATCCCAACCAGACACCACACGAAAAAATAGGGTGTAAAGATATACGTTACTGTAGCTACATATAAGTTCTTATTTAATCATAAATTATGTATTTTAGCATGTTGCATCGATAACTGACAAATATTACATCATGAACACCCTCTCCAATTTTGTTCGAGGTAATGAATTAACAGGGAGAAGTTCACAACACTAAACAAGCAATTCGGTTAGTAAGTTTAATTTATGTATTTTGTATGTGTGTCCTTATGTTAAGTATGTGGAATGTTCATCATTATATGATAAGATGTTTATATGTATATATGTCCAGGTTCTATTGTCATACGTGATAAGCTAAAAAACATGAAGGATTAAATCTATATGATATCAGATATCGACTTGCTCGCACGAGTAGCAATTGTTGTATTTGAATATAGATTAGGTTCAAATTAAAATAAATAAATAAATAAATAAAACATTAGACATTAATCACTGATAACAAACTATACATGATATTAGGACTCATATATTGACCAAAGATACATTATATGATATCTGTATCTAATATTTGACTAATAATTAGTTTTTCATCTTTTATAGTAACAATGGGTTTTGGACCAGTGGCTCTTTTGTACTGAAGTAGCAATTTCTTTCATTATTCTGAAATACTATATATTTATTGTTTGTTGTTGAATGTATTACATATTTGCAACAATGATGTGATGCTCTTTTAGGATTAGAATCATTGATCTCTATATACGTCGCTTAACTAGACCAAAATGACACCTAGCTTGGTGTGTTATTGTGTTTAAGTGATGTTTAGATCAGTAATAAAATTAGTGAGCACATGTAAATACTTATAGTAACGAGGTGAAGTAGATACTCACCTAAAAGATTAATAATATTGGTGTTATGTGTGCAGGACTACAGGATGATTGTGGAAATAAACGTTACGGAGTCTTTGAAGATTTGATGGGCTTTTGAGGCAAATATGCATTTTCAGCTTAACAGAAGACAATTCCCGATATCTGTTTGTTTTGCCATGACAATTAACAAAAGTCAAGGGCAAACATTATCCAAGGTCGGTCTTTACCTGGAATGTCCGGTCTTTTCGCACGGACAACTATATGTGGCTGTATCAAGAGTCAAAAGCAAGAAAGGTCTAAAAGTATTATGTTGTGATAACGACGGCAACTTTTGCAATTACACAACAAACATTGTGTATAAAGTACTTCACAAGCTTTAGTTTTATTTAACTTTTCTGAATGTAGATGGTTTAATCCTTATAAATAAGACAATCAATGTTATTTACCTTCACTCAGTTTTTTTTGACAATCTCAATTTTTTATGACAAATTTTATGCCGGTCAAGATTATGCATTTGCGCATTATATATATAATATTTTTATAGAATACATGTAAGACATTTATATTTTGAATAATAAAACTTAATGCTAGCGCCCCATCGGGGCGGGCCTAAGGCTAGTATTAATTATATTAGTATAAAAACGTTCCCTTGGTGTATAATATTCGTTATCACATGAACGCATACAAATAAAACGATGTACCAGTGGCCTTAAATGCATTACGTTATGAATAAAGAAGAGTGCTAGACTCACTCAAATTTTAGAAAATTTCTCCCACACAATGAGGTAGAATGCATATTAGCCACTTAATGCTCTCACTTGGTCAATTAATGCTCTCAAATGAGTGGCTAAGATGTATGCCACCTCATTGTGTGGGAGAAAATTTGTAAAATGTGAGTGAGTCTAGCACTCCTCATGAATAAATAATCAAAAACTAGTTAGTGGTAGTGGACGTGTTTTTTTTTATCGTCTAATCCACAAATTTTCAACATAGATATGCAATCTAACTAAAAGGCATACGTTATAAGGACCGGGGTCCTTTTTTTAGTTACACCGGGTCTAGGCTAGGGGTGGGGTTTATGGTCCTTTTTAATTTTTTTTTTGTTTTTTTCCTATTTTGTCGGTTTTTTTTTTTTTTTTTTTTTTTTTTTTTTTTTTTTTTTTTTTTTTTGTAATGTTTGTGTAATATTTTTTGTATAGTTTGTGTAATGTTTGTGTAATATTTTGTGTAATGTTTTTTTTTGTGTTTATTTGTATTGTTTCACGGTAAACGTTACCACATTAAATGACTATAACAACAAATGTTATTATTCAATTAAACAACAACGTTAACACATTATTTAAAAAAACAACATCACGAACAAACAACGTTAACACATTATTTAAAAACAACAACATCAACGAACAACATTTACGACATATGAAGATTATTCAT
Organism: Artemisia argyi; assembly: GCA_030686995.1. Lineage (NCBI taxonomy): Eukaryota > Viridiplantae > Streptophyta > Magnoliopsida > Asterales > Asteraceae > Artemisia > Artemisia argyi. The sequence continues at coordinate 198,997,521 of CM060677.1, forward strand.
ATCATTTAAAAGATCATGTAGCCTTGCACCCGACTGACAAGCGTGATCCTCAGGATTCCTTGCCAATTCTAACTCCATCTCCAGCATCTTTATTCTTGTCTTCAACAGCTTGATCTCATTATCTTTAGCAACGCACTCATTATCTTTAGCAACGCAGTTTGAGCACTGCGTTGAAGATGAGGCTCGACTAAAGTACCGTCTTTCAAATACATCTTTCCAACTGAAGTATCGACACCCATAGTCAGTTGTACCTGGCTGTTACATGTTAAGAAAATAATAAGAAATGTATTTTTATCTTGTGCAAATTAATTACATAAAACCCCTAAGCAAACGTATAATTATTTACCACTGAAAGAGGACATGCATAATACAGTCGGCCCCGACTACCTTCTTTCGTGGATTTCCGTTTTATAATATATCCTCTATTACATCGACACCAGAAAGGATTTCCTTGGCCCACCTGACAAAGAATTTACAACATAAAACACGTATCATTTACAATGTTATTATTAATTTAAATATAAACAGTAATCAATCATTTACAACATAAATCAGTAATCAATCACTATGTTTATAATTATTTACAACATGAATCATTAATCAATTATTTACAACATGAATCATTCACTATGTTTATAATTATTTACAACATGAATCATTTACAACATTAATCATTTACAATGTTTTGTATGTATATATTATTTACTAATTTGGTAGTCAATGCATATATAATGATTCCCACTCGGATGCAGCTTCGAATCTGTTCCTCCTCCATTGTGGGTGGAGATACGGAAGTGGAGAATGTTCGTCTAGTGTCAAAACAATGAAATGGCCTACTTCGTCCCCCACACGGGCTATCACAAGGGGGTCAGTTCTTTGTGACGGATCTGGACCACTGAGAAGCGGAAAAGACGTATTCCAACCCCGCAAAGATATAAATGCAACGGGTCGTCTAATCAGTTCTGCAATAACCAACCCCGTGTTGGGCATTTCCATGTAGCGATTAGGCGGTGCATTTCCATCTCCGAACCAGTCTATTGTACGGCGAAGATCGTTAAAACCATCTTCCCCCCACAAACCCATGTAAACCTGCCAATTTAGGTCCACCTGTTGCAATAACATCTGCCTAACTTGGCGCCAATAATGTTGTTGTTCCCAAACACCATGGGCAACGCACCGAAACCCACAATTTCCGTCACCCACCACATTATATATACTGGTTATGTATGGATGCCAAAGGACTGGAAGCATACCCATAAGCATTTCGCTTACTGCATCTCCATCGTACAACCTGTGTCTTAATTTTTGTTGATCACTAGGACCCGTGAAAGAACTATGTCGGGCAGGTTCTTTGTTGAAGTTCGGGACTTTCGTAGATCTTGTAGCGGTGCTTCTTCGGGCAGGTTCTTTGTTCAAGTCCGGGAAATCATTCAAGTCCGGGACTTGTGAAGCCTTGCCCTTTTGGTCCTTTGCACTCGGACGTCCACGAGTATTTTTCTTGACAGCAGGTTCTTGTGTGCCAACAGATTCAGGGTGGGTCATCTCTTTCAACTTCGTTATCATATTTTTTCTGACAAACGGCGATGCTTTTCTAACCATATCCGTGAATTGTCGAATGTCATTTTGAAACGAAGCATCATCATCATCATCATCATCATCATCATCATCGTCATCAGCATCTTCAGGCGGTGGCCTACTGTTAACAGGCCACGGAACAGACAGTGTTCTCCAGAAAATAGGAATTGATTCGAGTGGAATGGGGAGTTCTGAATTCAATAAAAGTGACTTATATAAGTTACTGTTATTAATAAGAAAATAGGAATTGATAGTTATAAATTTAATATACTTACCATGACATCTGTAGATATACATCATATGAAAGCATGGTAGTCCGTGTATTGCATTCAACTTATGGCAACATTGGTCTGGGGTGATCCGCCGTCCGAGTTCTTTGAACATCAGATCACAAGCACGATGGGAAACTTTATACCGCAATTCTTGAAATAGTGGTATATCACATTTAAGTTGTAGCTCGTTGATGCTTCTGTTAAAACTCTCTTTTATCCCATTTTCTTGCGAAATGAGAATCTTATCGACCATCATCAATAACCTATCTAATTTGGACTGTGTGCCGTCCAAATATGTTTTCAACAACGCGTGGTGAGCCTCAACTCTGCACGTTGTTGTTTGGCCGTATGAGCGATAATGGTCGATAATATACGAAAGAAACTTGTTTTCGTAACTCTGCAACCAGTTATCCAGATACCCTTTTATATCTGAAAAAACAATGAATTAATAAAAGGCCATTCGGGTGCTTATTAATTAAAAAACAATGAGAAAATAACTAAGTACCCGCATGGTCAACCAATCGTTGTTGTAGGCGGTTATAACGTTCCTCGAACATTTCCCGTGTCGGAGCTTTAACCATCCAATCCCAGGTGCCCTTAATGGACTCATACTCATTCTCTCCACGACATCTGTTTTTGCAATACTGAAGCATATTTTGATTTATATGCCATCGACAGAGTAAGTGGTGAGCGTTAGGAAATTCTCGTTCTACTGCCCTAACCAACGCTAATTCTCTGTCAGTGACAATAACACGTGGGTAATATCTTTCATCTATAACTTCCTTCACTTTTTCCAATACCCATGTATAATTCTTATTTTGTTCACAGCTTACAAAGCTATACGCCATTGAAAATGTTTTATTTGTTGAAGTTACTCCAACAATTTCACACAACGGCAATTTGAACTTCGTGGTATTGTACGTGGAGTCCATCAGCATGATTTCTGGGAATGTACACCATAAAGCATATGAAGTGGGGTGCACAAAAAAAAGCTCTTCAAGCTCGTTGGTATGCTCATTTACCCTCGGGTACCATGTATACCCTGAATCCGTCAAATGCGAGTAAAGAACTTGAATTGGAGTTCTATCACCCACTCTGGCTCTCCGGAGCTTATCTTGTGCGTTATATATGGTTCTGAGGCTAGACACGTTATTTGGATTACGACTCTTTATTGTTGAAAGTATATTCATTGGTCGTAGGTTACATTGTGTCAATTCGTCGACCAACCCCAACTCATCATTCTTTAGTCGCATTGCAAATGGAACACCATGCAACGACTCTAACATATCATGATTATGTGTATCATTTTTCACCCTTAAAACCCAATAATTTGTTGTTCGATGATAACTCGCTACTAATCTGAATGGACAGTCGGTTTTAACTGTTTTGGTTTTCCGCTTTCCTATACCTTGAGGTGTATACTTCCCACCCTTTGTACACCTGTAATTGATCTCGTTCATCTGACCGAACAGTGATCTGGTTCTATTTTTAACAACTACAAAACCGAGCCCCCGGGCTATATTTTGCACCCACTCAGTCATTTGCTCGTGAGAATCGAAAACCTGAAAATACATAATATATTTTCTAACATATATATATATATATATATATATATATATATATATATATATATATATATACATATTTTTAACATTTTTACATATTTACATAATTTTTTACAACTTTTACATTTTTACATTAAAAACTTTTATTTACAAACAACTTTTACATTTTTAACAACTTTTTATACATTTACATTTATACATTTACATTTATTCATTTACAAACATTTACAACATTTAAAAAAAAAAAAATACGTATCTCACACACACACGCTTATCACACACACCCACCCCCAAAACACACACACACGCTATCTGTTTCTCTCTCTCTCTACCCCCCCCATTCTCTCTGTTTCTCTCTCTATTTTTAGATCTAAAAACATTTTAGATCTAAAAACCACAATCAACAGCTTGATTCTGGTTTGAGAAACGTTATGAGATAGAAAGATAGCGTGTGTGTGTGAGATACGTGATTCTGGGTTTGAAAAATTAGGGTTTCATAAAAAATTGGGGGTTTTGAAGGTGATGTGATATGTGATATGTGATGGATTTTATGGTAAGTATAACTTGTTATCTGATTCTGGGTTTAAAAAATTAGGGTTTCATAAAAAAATTGGGGGTTTTTCAAAAATTGATTGTTATAGTTCAATTAACGTTTGTTAATTGATAGTTTTGTGGTTAAATTTGACAGATCTATGTAAATTTTATCAAACGCCTAATTTTTATAAATTAGGGTTTCATAAAAAAAATTGGGGGTTTTTCAAAAATTGATTGTTATAGTTCAATTAACGTTTGTTAATTGATAGTTTTGTGGTTAAATTTGACAGATCTAAGTAAATTTTATCACACGCCTAATTTTTATAAATTAGGGTTTCATAAAAAAATTGGGGGTTTGGTAATAATTGATTGTTATAGTTCAATTAACGTTTGTTAATTGATAGTTTTGTGGTTAAATTTGACAGATCTATGTAAATGTTTTGGTTTCGTAAAAAAATTAGGGGTTTTAAAAATTAGCGAGTAATCTTTCAATTAACGTTTGTTAATTGAAAGATTTCAAGTTAATTTAAAAAACCCCCAATTTTTTACGAAACCCTAGTTAGATATAAAAAATTAGGGTTTGGTAATTTTGGGGTTTTTTTAAATTAACTTGAAATCTTTCAATTAACCTATGTTAATTGAAAGATTTACTAATTAATTTAAAAAATCTCCAATTTTTATAAAACCCTAATTGATATGGATATGTTATGATGTAGGTGGTTCTGTGGTGATGGTTGGTGGTCCTTTTATGAAAACCTGTGGCTGTGGGTAGGTTAACTCCTTGATCTGCCACCTTTGAGTGGTATGAAAACCTGCTCTGGCCTACCCCCACAGTCCACCAGGTATGTGATGTTATAAAGACCGGGGTCTTTTTTTAGTTGCACCGGGTCTAGGCTAGTGGCAGTGGTCCTTGATAAGCAGTTTGTGATGAAACTGCTTATAAAACTGCTTATGTGCTTGATAAGCAGTTTGTTATTTCAAACTTGGTTTAAGCTGTTTGCTTATGAAATTTGATAAGCAGTTTGATTTAAGCAGTTTGTTTTAAAAAAAACTGATATAAGGCGATGATGATTTAAAAAAAAATGTTTTGATTTTGGCGTGGCATTACCGAATGGACGGCAAAAAAGTAAATTTATTTTTTGCAACCTTTGAAGTTGCAGCCAAATATGATAAACTTGCTTATGTTGACTAATATATATCTGAGCCTAATGTTACCTCTTCTGTGTAAAATGGTGAATTCGACATTTCGGCAGCCTAAGATCTTTGTTGTGTTCACTTGTGTGCAATCTGCAGCCCCTGTCTTTCACTTGTGTTCACTTGTGATATTGATTGAGAGCAAATAATTGTTTGTGCTTTAACTTGTGCAATCTGCTTCTTTGTGATGCTTGTTTATAATGGAGTTTGTTCACTTGCTTTCTTGTGAGTTTCTGCAGTTTGTTCTTGTGGTGAGACTTGCTTTCTTTGTGAGCCTTGTGGTGAGACTTGCTTTCTTGTGAGAACTTGCAGTGAATCTTAGTACTTGCAGAATCTTAGTACTTGCATTGTGTAACATGTGTGGAATGTGAAACTTGTGTTTCACCTGGTTTGGGTGCAATCTGTTTCACTTACTTGCTTTCTTGTGAGTTTCTGCAGTTTGTTCTTGTGGTGAGACTTGCTTTCTTTGTGAGCCTTGTGGTGAGACTTGCTTTCTTGTGAGAACTTGCAGTGAATCTTAGTACTTGCAGAATCTTAGTACTTGCATTGTGTAACATGTGTGGAATGTGAAACTTGTGTTTCACCTGGTTTGGGTGCAATCTGTTTCACTTGTGTGCACTTGGGAAAGAAAAATGACTTGGACGACTTGTGTGCAATGTGTGCACTTGGGGGCAAATCTGTGCACTTGGGTGCAATCTGTTTCACTTGTGTGCAATCTGATATGGCAATGATGATATAAATCTGAGCCTTTGTGCATGATTGTGTGCAATCTGCTTGTGTGCAATCTGATATAGATCTGAGCCTTTGTGCATGACTTTGTGCAATCTGATATGGTTGTGTGCAAAAACTGCTTGTGTACGCTTGGAAAAAAAAATGGCGATGACGAATGGTTTTTAAAACCGAATGGCATGGCAAAGTGATATTTTTATCACTTTGCAACCTTCATATCCGAGCCTAATATTTTTTTTATCACTTGTGCAAATGGTTTTCTAAATCGGCAATGATGATATAAATCTGAGCCTTTGCAATCTACTTGTGTGCAAAAAATTGACCTGGACTTGTGCAAAAAATGCTTGTGCAAAAACTGCTTGTGAGATCTGGACTTGACCTGGACTTGTGCACTTGTGTGCAATCTGATATCTAAACAACAAAAAAAAAAGGACTAAAAACTTAAAAAAAAAAAAAAAAAAAAAAACAGCAAAAGACAAAAAAGTAAAAAAAAAAAAAAAAAAAAAAAAATGAGGAAGGGGACAAAAAAGCTGCAAAAACAGTGCAAAAACAGGGCTAGGGCTAGGGGGTTTGCCTTAGACCCGGTTTTGTTAGTATGTCCCAACTAAAAAGATGAATGTTCAATAAAAGGACCACACGCATGCATGTATCGATCACTTGTTGGACCATATATCGAATATCGTACCTAGTACGGACTACTTAATAGAATAAACATACATGCATTGTACTGTAAGTTATATTTGAACATGAAATAATGGTCAGGGTTTGAAGACATGTAACCTGGACTATTTTGAGTTAACAACAACAACACGAGTCTTCTAATAGGACAAGTCATACGAAACTTTGATTTTTGTTTTAGTGGTATTTGACTAAGGATTTTATTTGTTTTAACGACTTCACTTTTGATACTTAAGACAAGTCCACGAAGTCCTTTTTAGTTTTACGGTTTTATCCATATTAGTTAAAAGACGTTTTTGATAACCGGTAAATAAAGTGTTTTGATTTTAGTTAAGCAAAAAAAAAAAAAAAAAAAAAAAAAAAAAAAAAAAGGCATACTGATGTATCAAAGCTGGTTTTCATTTGCAAATTTACCTTGTCAACGTCGATATATTCTACATATTTTCATTTTGCAATAGGGGTCCATATATTTATCTGCAACGACATTTTACGCTTAATATGTTATGTTAGTGTACAATCTACAGAAACTTTCAAATCTTTAATCTAAGACGAGAGCTGTCTCTAATTTTGGAAGCCCTGTACTTGAGTTTCATTAATATATAAGTGTAACAAAACATGATCGACAAACTTCTTTTTATATATACTAGTTATAATTCTCGTGCACACACAAGCACAAGATTTACACATGAGTCAAAATTTTTTTTTATATGAATATATAAGAATTTACCCATGAAAATTATGATACACGTACAACTATTTTTTTTTTTATTATTATTATTTTTTTTTTAACAAAAAGAATGGTCCACAAACCAATTTAATATTATTTATTTTCTAATTGAGAACCATTATTTCTGTTAGTTTGTCTATATCCACAAGGCATGAATCGCAATGCCCTCCCCAGTAAGTGGCTCATATAGGTGTGGACTCACATACTCTCTTAGCTAAAAAAAAAAAAAAAAAAAAAAAAAACTTGTTCAAGTGTTTTTTCTTTTTATTATTTTTTATTTTTATTTTTATTTTCTGTGTATTAATATCTATTACAGTAATATTTTGGAAAAAAATTTTGTTGTTGAAAAATTTAACTTTGTTTAACTGACATAGATATTGAGGTTGAGGTTGAGGTTGATGTTGTTGTTTAACTTTAACTATTTATATCATGTTATACAGAATGTGCAACTTAGTAGCACATAATCAGCATTGATGAAGAAAAAATATGTTCCGTAAAGTCTTTTAAAATGTTTTTCTAGATATACATATATAAACTTTAAATAAGAATTTCATGAATCGTTGTAATAAGTACAATAGCGTATATTTATTTTCATATCACAGTAATTCATGCTTACATTTGATATTTATATTCCCGTTAATAATAGTTGAGGCGTTTAGCCGTATATAATATTCAAGCCCGTATATGCATAAATTAAACTTTTAAAATAAAATACACGAGTCTTTGTTTAATGTATATAGCAAATAAATATTTAATGGATGCAAGTCTAAAACTAATATTAGTTTTAAAAAATATTTAACGTATATTTATAAAATTTTATAATTTTAATAAATGAAAATTTGAAACTAATACTAATACCTATGTCATTTTAGATAAAGTTCATATTATAAAGTATAAGGGTATAAAGAGTAATTTTTTTTTTTTTTTTTTTTTCAAGAATATGAAAACTTGTGATTTTACAATTAACACCATACATTTTATGTAAAATTCAAGACTAAAGTTTTATTATTTACTTTATCCTTTTTTAAGTTTTTGTTTTCACAAATTTGCACAAATATTTTTATGTGTTTTTTTTCTCAACAAAATTTCTCCACTAGATTTATTAAAGTTTGACAAAAATTAATCCAATTTTGATTTTTTATTAACCAATCACGTCGTTTCATTTTGCCTACGTGGCAAAATCGAGCTCTCTTATTGGTTTAATTTTTTTTCAATAATAAGTGTTTTGCAAAATCATTCCGAAATGATATGATTTTTTATTATAAAAAGAAAATTGAATTTGTATTTTTAACGGTGTTAGTTGAGGACCCTTAACAATTTTGAAGGCTATGTTCTTTGTATGATCCTGGCTATGTTCTTCTCACAACTTCGAACGACTCGAAAGACATGAGTTAACTCAAAGAATATATGTGTCAACATATCACAGGATTTTCTTTCCAAATTTAACGTATAGTAATTATGCATGTACTACTGTACTTTGTTTCCCTTTTCTAGAAGCAATTTACTATTATCATTTAACCACAAGTGACCCAATGGTAAGAATATCAGTCTTTCAAAGATCTTACATTTTAATACTATTATCTTTTAACTACAAGGGGTGACCCAACGGTAAGAATGCCAGCCTTCCAAAGAGGAGGTCAAGGGTTCGAATCCAATGGGGAGAAAATTAATCCCCTTGTGGCCACGGAGGTTCACCTGCGCCGACTACGGGCTATCCAAAAGGATAGTCGCAGTGGGATTAGTCGGCTCGCAATGTCGATTCGGAAACCCATGTTACAAAAAAAAAAAAAAAAAAAAAAAAAAAAAAAAAAAAAAAAAAAAAAACTACGGTATGTAATTAGAGCATAAGGTGTGGTGATGAAACAAGGTTCGTCATTTGAGGCCGATGAGCTGACACATCACTTAAACAAACCTACACAATTAACCCTCTTATTAACAACTAACATCAACTTACTCATTTGTAGCCCACCGCTTACAACTTTATTTTTTTTATTCATTTCATAAACTAAATTCATTTCATTAGAAAAATACAATACAAGAAAATAAAAACATACAAAACGTAAAATAACGATACGGTTAAAAAAACAATATGAAACGTCGTGAAGTTTTTATAAAGACTTGTACGGAGCTCGTACGAAGCGGTTAAACAGAGAAACACAATACCACAGGACCATTGGGGTTAGGCCCTATTCGATCAGAGTCTTCGGGTTCGGGTGACGAGGGCTATGTCTCAAATGATTCGTTTTTTTTTTTTTTTTTTTTTTTTTTTTTTTTTTTTTTTTTTTAATTCGTAGTTTTATTGTCATTACCGTATCGTAGTTTAATGTTTGATTTACCATATCGTTGTTTAATGTAACGTAAAATCCCATGTTTAATGTATTTTTCGTTTAGATGTTTAACGTATTTTTATTTCCTACTTTACAAATGTTACAAGTCGTTATAAAACATTACAAGTTTTATAAAAAACTTTACAAGTTTACAAAACATTAGATAAAACTTACATATTTACAAACAATAAGTAAACACACTTATATATTTACAAAAAGGGAGGGAAAAAAAAACAAAAAACCTGACAAACTCAGCTCCACAAGGCTCGTCGTGTAGACGATTGCCAAGGAAGTGGCGAGCAAAGTTGAGGGGGGGGGGGGGCGGTGTGGCAACGAGCCACAGCGAGGCTCCACGGTGGAACGGCGAGGCTTCACAACGAGCTGCACCGTCCGCTAAGGACTCACTTCTATAAGTATGTTTGGCAAAATGGGCTGGAGCTGAATTTGAGGCTGGGGCTAAAGCTGAGGCTAGGGCTTATATTATAAGCCGACTAAAATTATTATTTTCATAAATTTGTTTGTCAAATTAGTTTAAGTTGAAGTTTATTATTCTAAAATTACTAAAAAAGACATATAATTAAATTAACATATGTATATATTAGATATTTTTGTGGGTAATTAAGTAATTTGGTACCAACGAGACTTATTTTTTAGGCTTACAAAAAATGCAGCCTCATTTTTTGGGTTGGGGCTTATTTTTGGGCTGAGGCTTATAATTTCAAAAAGCCCTCTATAAGCCTTATCGTCAAGCAATGCTTATTTTTGAGCCGCGGCTTTATTCTTAAAATTTAAGCCCATAAGCCCATACGCCAAACACACCTTATATGTAATAAATAGTCCATCATCAACACGTCTGTTGCCTCGTTGGCAACCCATCAACGTGTCCAACACTATAACACACATTCTTGACCCACGCGTTTGGTGAACAGATTTTGGGAGAACTTAGTTGATAAAACAATCAAGTTGTTGAAATTGGTTGTGTGTGAGTGTACGTGTGAGTTTTATGAGGCGTATTTGTGTATAAAGTGAGGCATGTTTAGGTAATGAAGTTAGGTGTTTTATTACACTGTGTTGGTGATAAAGTGAAAAGCCAGATGTGACTTGGTTGTCATCACGGCTATAGGATCCTCACATTAATCCATTAGTAAGGCGTCACAACTTATTTACTGCATCTTATCCATATAGCATGATTGTTTTGATCCTAAATATAATACGTATATGACGATATCAAATCATACTTATTCTAGAAAGCATTATCATAAAGTCATTATTTTATCCCAAAATTTACATATCACTATGTTGAATAATATATCATATATGATTGTTATTACTCCGTATAAGATATAAGTAAATAAGAGAGCTGGTTTATAATTGGTGTGTTAAGATATCATGCATGACTCACGAGTCATGCATAGAATAATTTGCAGATATGGGGAGGCAAATTAAGAAGCCAAATGCGACTAAAAGAGCATTCCTTTCTAGAATTCAACGCTCAGCAGCTAGTCTGAAGTGCACCACATGATAATTTTTTGGTCAAGTTCTACTTCACCATATATACTACTTTTATATATTCTTCTTCTTCACTGTCAAATTTAGACTCATAACTCATTAAAATATTAAATAATACAAAACAAACAAACTTAAACACACACAAGCAGCAGGAACATATTATGGCTTCCTTCATGCCATTCACTAACAGGAATCTTGACATATTTATGTGTGTTTTGAGGCCAACAGTTGCCATAGTTGACGACCTTGTCGATACTTTGAAGCAATTCTCTTCGTTTAGTGAAAGACTTGGTTGCATTCATTCTTCCATCTTCAAGAGCATCCATGGCAATATGGTATGTATATCTCAAAAACCGAATTCTGAGAGTATATATATAAGTTGATTATTTTATATACACAACTAACACAAGCATTTTACGAGAAAAAAAATGGTGGTATTAATGATTTTTATATGTCCTTCAGATTATATGGTATGGAGCATGGATCAAGAGATCTCACGACGACAAAGAACTACTCCGCGAAGCACTTGTAAGTTGAACAATAATAGATACAAGGACGGAACAGAGCTAAAAGTGACCGCGTGCACAATTTTTTTTTTCTAATTAACAAATAAATATGATTTTCAGTTAAAATGATTGAATTAAGTGAAAAATAAGTTCACTTTTCACCTATTGAGAACAACTAAACAATAACTAAAAACATTATGTAATTGGCTGCATTTAAAAAAATTCAATGTTTTTTTTACGAAAATTAGCACTATGAAATAAAATTCTATCAAGGTCTCGTGACACCGCGGAACCCCTCTAGTTCCGTCATTGAATAGATCTAAACTAGCAAAAAAGCAAATTACATACATAAAATAAGAATCACTTATTATTTTGAGACTTCTTTTGTAATTTTTAAGCAAGAATGCCATTTGGAAAGATTCTAGTTATTGTTATTTCATTTGTATTCATGTTTTGAGACTTAATCTGTTGTCATTTTCCTGCTGTCAGCTTTCGGCATTGACCAATCTACAAAGCATGGCCGTGTTACTCGACCATAACTTCATGGCCGCCTACGGTGGTGAATCAAAGGATGGTTCTACAGCCGCAAAGTTCTCAACTGGCGACACTATTTGTTTTAGCTCAACCCATCTTTTGTCTAACACCAAAATGAACGAGCAAGACTTCGTCTACACGTGCTATTCGTTATTTAGATCTTTATTTTATAAGATGGATGGGGCTATTGCTGGTGTGTGCTTGAAGTGTGAATCTTCGCCTATCATGATCAACTTTTACGTGTGGAAGAACTTGCTATCGTGTTATTCGTTTGCAATAAACGAAGACCACCGTGGAGAGTTTTATAACTGTTTCGAAGATGCTTCGGTTTTCATGAAGTACGACGTGTTTAAAGTTGTGTATGTAAGTGCAGACGATGTATCGAGTTTCCAACACTTTCCTCCTCACAAATTGTTGGAAAACCATGTAACCGATGTTTTTGAGGAGTTTGAGTAGCATGAGCATGCTAGTTAAGCAAGCAATTTTGTGTGTTATTTTAAGTTAAGTGTTGATTTCATATGTAAATTATGGCATATTACGTTCGTAGTCCCAATTTTTGTGACATGGGTTTACATTATTACAAAAATGAATTAGGCACGCATCAAAGTAATCACATAACTTCGTTGGTAATTTTGTAAGAAATCAAATAAACATGCGTACCATTAGTGTTGATACATAATCTGGCGTGGGTTGGATTTGACGACTCTCCCTGGGCCGTTCGTCGTCTTCTCAAGCCCTGAGTAGACCTGTCAACAAAGAGAACCCGTTAGGAGTGGACCCGATGCCGTAGCCCCGGGGTCCACCTCCGACGGTCAAGTTAGTCTCCATGCGATATAGTATATAAGAGTTAGGTTTAGGGTAACCTGTTGTGTTCTATTGTGTTGTGTCCTTAAGAAGGGAATCCCAGCCCTATATTTATAGGACATGAAATTAGGGTTTAGGCGTACAGTGGGCCGTTGTCTGCCGGGCCGGGCCCATTCCAGACTATACGTCCACAAGCCCCCCAAGTCTAGTGTGACATAGTGCATGGCTATGTTATGCTAGACTTAAGTTTTGTTCATGGCCGCGTAGGCCCAATCAACCATGACGGCATGGCCCATGTGTGCGCAACTCGGGTGCGCGCATGGGACGGACTACACTGCGCAGCCCAAATGCGATAGTGCGCACGGTGACGAACTGTACTGCGCAGCCCAAATGCGATAGTGCGCACTGGGACCATGGCGCAGTCCTGTTTAGCTCATTAGACTATATCCGAATCCGCGACCTTGTAGGCGCGTCCGCGGTGACCTGAGTAACACCCGTTCTTACATGACAGGGAGGGATGCGCATATGCTAGGTTTCCCGCCACCGTGTGACAGTAAAGACCCAGTAAGAAGAACACGTAGTTCTATAGTTGGGGTAACACTAACATTGCAATTGTGAGAGTCTCACAATGGTGAATGTGGATCTCGTATGCTGCATCCTGGGTAAGGGCGTACCTTTTGTACCAGTAGCGATGCAGCATGGTGCGACAGAAGACGTGCTTCTGTGGCAGAGGTGCGCGTTGTGCGCGACAAGGAGATGCGAACATTACATCCGTCTTTACAATCGAAACAGAGGACGTCTCCCCTGAGTGACGCGTACGGAAACAGTGGTATTATATACCCTGGTAGCCCCCCAAGTTTGATGGTGCTACTCTTGTAGGAGCATTAAACTTAGTTATTCAAATCCTGAAAAACACTTAATGCAAATATTAAAAGTATATGCCGCGAATCGCAACATATAAAACGTACTGAAGTAAAAGATTAGCGTGAAGCAATATACAACACATAGCATGTGAAATTAACACATAAGAGAAGGAGTAGTGCAAATTACACCTATCGTGAGGTTTTACAAACTATATAAACAATAACCCGGATGGATGCACCGTGACCGCGACTAATAGTTCCAATTGCGCGCACAGACGCAGATGGATGTATCGTGACCGCATAGACTCGAACGTTCGTGGATGATCGCAGATGAACATAACATGACCACGGCTTTTGCCCAGTGCGCTCATAGCGATTGGCTAGCATCGTGGTGCCTGTACGTGACAGTGCGCTAATCTGCGAAGATGTCCGAACGCACGACCTAACGCGGGTAGATTTATCGTGACTGCGTTGTTCGAACACGAAAACTAGCACGAACAGGCATACCAACCAAAAAAACATTATATGCGCGAATTAATTCGCGGATAAAAGATAAAATAGGTCCAATCGTGCGGACTTAGTGCGGCTATAGGTAAAATCGTGTTTACCAAGTTTAAAAGATTTACATAAAATCTAATGAATATTGAAAAGATAACATATCTTTTTTTTTTTTTTTTTTTTTTTTTTTTTTTTTTTATCAAATACAAAACAGTAGTTTAAGATGAATATTGCGATCGAATACCAAAGTGATATACGTTCAATCGTGTATAACAAAAGAGACAAGACAAATAAACAAACATACTAGTCTTTGTTATATATGTCTACTGTATATGAAGAAAGCAAAAATCAATATGTTTGTCAGCCGTATACTTTTGACCAAAAGAAAAGGTATTATCTTTACTATTAGGTTTTAATGAATATCGCATATTATTTTGTATCTGTGTGTTGTGTACAATACAAAGTTTTAAAGTTACCGGCTTTTGAACTCAATGGTTGCTTTCCGGTGATGTGAGAACACGAAACTTGTCGTAGTCATGTCCCATGGATGGCGTCAACTTGTTGATACATAATCTGGCGTGGGCTGGATTTGACGACTCTCCCTGGGCCGTTCGTCGTCTTCTCAAGCCCTGAGTAGACCTTTCAACAAAGAGAACCCGTTAGGAGTGGACCCGAGGTCGTAGCCCCGGGATCCACCTCCGACGGTCAAGTTAGTCTCCATGCGATATAGTATATAAGAGTTAGGTTTAGGGTAACCTGTTGTGTTCTATTGTGTTACGTCCTTAAGAAGGGAATCTCAGCCCTATATTTATAGGACATGGAATTAGGGTTTAGGCGTAGAGTGGGCCGCTGTCTGCCGGGCCGGGCCCATTCCAGACTATACGTCCACAATTAGACCTCCAAAAATGATTTTCAAGTTCTGACCAACAATTCCAAGTTCTAACAAACACGCGTACCATGTAAAATAACCCATATATCTAACAGACATAGTTTGGAGACGGCGGACGAGTTAGCGTGATGAATCTGCAATAAGGTTGCGTGTGATAAGGGCGCAAACCCTTGCGTGGTCTATCCATTTTTTCCAATTTCACTTATCATACACCTTTACGGACTTACGGTGGATCGAAAAATATGCATGATCAAGCAAAATTGAAAAGATTCGGTGGTCTAGACCACCGAATGAAAAAAATTGTGCGTGAGCGTCGTGTGAGTATTTGTGTATTTAATTGCGTGGGTTATAGGTAAATGATAATGAATGTGGTAACCATGCTACGAGAGTTTGGTGATGAAAATAGATGTTGATATGATACAAACGTGAAGGTCATCACCAGTCCACCAATACGCTCGGTTTAAAAAGGTCTTCATCTATCCAATATCATTTTCACGAGTTCAAAATGATAGATAGCCACTTTTATCATCAACAATTTACTTGTCTTCTAGACATAGGTTTGTTATATATAAAAAGCTAAAAGTATAAAATTTGGAGATGGCAAGGAAAATGGGAAGAATTCAAGAGAGTAACAAAGATACCTCGATTAGTCCGAATACATCTAAACCAAAAACGAATAACATGAACTAGGGCTGAGCAAAACAGACAAAAACCAAATCGAACCGAAAAACCGAGTCGAACTGGTTTGACCAAAACCAAACCAATCATATTCGGTTTGTTTTTAGGTCCTATATATTTATGATTTTCGATTTCGGTCCGGATTTGGTTCGGTTCGAGCAAAAACCGAGAAAAACACATCAAAATCATATAAACCGAACCCAATCGAATTAACCGACACAAAACGGAACTGAACCGAATCGAACCAAGTCACTTTGGCTTGGTTCTCGATTCATGTCTTCCACAAAATCGGTTTTTGATTCGGTTCGGTTTTGACCAGATCAAAGAAAACCACTTTCATTTTACACATTTGGCAATACTTTAGGGGTCCAAATAACATTTTTCCCAACATTTGGTTCTTATGGATAACCCCTTGACACACCCAAAAACAGTTTTCAAACAAAAAAACATGTTTCATTAACAACTAAAACATTCAAACTCAAACAATGTCTTCTTCATCAGTTCTTCATCAACAATCCATTAACTGCTTCATTAACAACTACCAGGTAGCTAGTTCATCCTCTTTTTTGTACCTATAATAAGTTAACTAATGATTCTGTTCAGTTTTATTCATTTATATATTTTTGTTGGAATTGAAGCAACTGGGGAAGAAATGGAATAATGGGTTGGCGGGAAAAAGGGTTAATTTGGCGGGAAGAAGAAGAAATGGGGGCATTGGAGTTAAAGCAGTGATGGATATGGTGCAGGTGGCTGAGGAGAGTGGTAATAATAGTAATAATTCTGCCACGTCAGCTTTTCCCTTTTTTCAAACTCAGTCTCAGCCAGAAGACACTCCTGCTTCTAAGGTCTGCTCTAATAATGTTGTTTACTGTATGTTTGGCGAAAATAGCTGTAGCAGTAGTTGTTAGCAGTACCTGTTTGGTTTTATAAAAGTGTTAGGTAGGGTTCGAACCTCACTAGGTAAACATCTTGGGGGTGGCAAGGGAAATGACGGATACCCGGGTTAGATATCGTGTCAAAGACTCGGTCTCCCGGGTAACCTAAACAGGGAAAACCTTGTTCGTTTGTAGGAGGTGTTCGGCGTTGAGTTTTAAAAGCTATTTATCTAATTATCTCAAAAGTTGTAGTTACAATAAGCAATCCCAAACACTCCTTTAGACTAGAATTTTAGTTTCTACATTTGTGATATAGAGGTGTTTGATGTTGCATTTGAAGTGATTACGTGGTTATTGTGTTTTCAAGTAGTAAATTATTACTAATGTTTGAGCATAGTGGAATGGATTCGTCATTTAGAGGTCAAATAGTTTGTTTCTAGTAGTTGCTACCAAATTGATTCTGAATATGCGATTTTGACATTCTGCAGGGGTCATTTTACATGTGATTCCTTCAATAGTCAGAATCCGTTAAACATTTAAAGAACTGATTATTTGTTTGTTTTTTTATTCACCGGGTATAATCCCTTTACCCAAAGAAACTAATTATTTGTTTATTACAACTTCAGAGAGCAAAAGTGCATGCAATCACTATTCGTGCAGCCAGTGTTGTTATCACGTAATCATTTTTAAAACAGAATGCCAAACACCCCCTAATTGTGAGCCTTTCATATATCATAAGTTTTAGGTTACTATTGTTACTTCAGTTTCTTGTTTTTTTATCTGTTGCTTCTAATGAGACGATAAATTCATAATTAGTAACTCTATGAAATTGTCCATATTCTCTTAATGTCAAAAAAAATTAATTTATGTTTATACTTTATAATCTAACAGTTGGAGCTAGCAGATCCTGAATTTTATAAAATGGGATTTGTGAGAAGTATGCGAGCCTACGGGGTGGAATTCCGGGAAGGTCCAAATGGGTTCGGAGTCTATGCATCAAGAGATATTGAACCTAGTCGCCGTGCCAAGGTAAGTCGTTTTACATCAATTTTGGGGTCCTATAACTCATATCAACTCACCATGATAAAAAAGAGATTACATATTGGTAATATGTGTGAATGTTGATTGAGAGTGTCGTTTTCTTCTTGATCTCGTAGGTGGTCATGGAAATCCCGTTGGAGTTAATGTTAACTATAAGCCAGAATACCCCGTGGATGTTCTTTCCAGACATCATACCAGTTGGGCATCCAATTTTTGACATTATCAACTCAACAAATCCAGAGGTACTTAACTTTATCTTTTTTTCTTGATAAGCAGCTTATATATAAACTCCACCTTCAAGTGTATGACCTTTTCTACTCACTTGGTGATTTAATATTTTTGCCAGACAGATTGGGACCTCAGAATGGCGTGTCTTCTTTTATATGCATTCGATCATGACAAGAATTTTTGGCAACTTTATGGTGATTTTTTACCTAGTGCTGAGGAGTGCACTAGCTTGCTTCTAGCTACAGAGGTTTGTATGCTTCCATGCCTTACATCAATTTGATTTTAAAAAATTGTTATTAATAGATGAGACCATATAATGTCAAAATTGTTTTCCATTCAACCGTTCTGATTTTTAAACTCTAACCATTTAAAATTGCATAGTCTTGTTTAAAGAACCATATGTTTGTATCAGTCTTATAAGCTCGTTACATGGGTGTGCTGCAGGATGACCTGAAGGAGTTACACGATGAGAATCTTGCTTCAACCATGAGACAAGAGAAAGAACGCGTCATGGAATTCTGGGAAAAGAATTGGGTACTTTCGAAGTCCTTTTTGTAGCGGATATATCTGTGATAGGTTACGTTGGATGTGGCAGTCTCAAACCTATTTATTCAACGCATCCAATCTCATATTTTGTGTTAAGTTTGAAATTTTTAAAAAATGGTTAATTGGTGTTTTCGGATCAATAGACCTGACCCAACTCAGTTTGATCCATACTTTAAAAAGATATGCTACCTCCATATTTCATCACATCTCTTGGTGTTTGTTTCTGAAATGTAACTGTTATGTCCATTTTTATGTGTCCTCAGCACTCAGCAATGCCCCTGAAAGTAAAGCGGCTTGCTAGAGATCCAGAGAGATTTATTTGGGCAGTTAGTATGGCGCAAACTAGACATATTAACTTCCGAATAAGAGTCGGTTCATTAGTTCAAGATGCAAATATATTTGCACCTTATGCAGGTAAATTTCTCCATGTTATCTTATCATTAATACACAATGCAATTATTATATCGTTACTAGTTTTCAGCCATCTATATTTTGCAGATATGCTGAACCATTCTTGTCAACCAAATTGCTTTTTCCATTGGCGATTCAGAGACCGGATGTTTGAGGTGATGACAAATGCTGGACAAAGAATTAAAAAGGGGGAAGAGGTAAATTATGATAATTTTTACTCAAAAGTCATTCTAGTGTAAGCATGTAGCAGGCTCATGCTCAAGCTCGTCTTTATCTTTTTCTTTTCAGATGACCGTCAATTATATGAGGGGTGAGAGAAACAATATGCTTATGCAAAGATATGGCCTTTCAACACCTTCGGTTAGTTTCTTCGATTTCTTGTAAAACTAGTCCCAGTTTTGGCTATAAGTTTCTCCATCTATAAGTTTCTCCATTTGTTTCCTCATGTAACTTACAAAATGCAATGAACTACAAAAGTGGATCCTAAATCCTAATTATATTACAGTAATTGTTGTTCCATATATCCATTCTTTATTGGACATGAAGAGAGGAGCTTATTATACTTTCGTAGGGTGGCGACTTTTTAGGTTATTTACTTTATAAATGGGTTGATATGAGATATTGGGCTATGTTTTATCTCAAATAGGTTAAATGGATGAAATAGATTTTTTTTTTTTTTTTTTTTTTTTTTTTCAAAAATTGAAATGGGTCAATGAGAAGTCGCCTAGAAATTTATATCATAATGCACACAACATCCTGTTTATTAAAAATTTAGAACTTTTTGAATAAAGCGTAGTGTTTTTAAGAGATGGATATCAAAGTGTTTGCGGGTCAAACCAACCTAAACTAAGATGGCCCGCTTTGACCCATTACAATTCCCACCCAGTTTCCACTTTTATTTTCACTTTTAAGTTTGAGCTTATGACTGTTGATTCTTAGCTATATTTACCGACATTGTCTTCTTATATTTGCAGAACCCTTGGGATGTTATTCCATTTTCTGGAAATGCAAAGATCCATTTAGATTCCTTCTTATCAGTCTTCAACATATCTGGCTCTCACGAAGATTATTACCATAACAGTAAGATTCTTTTTACTAGCCTATATTCATAATTTCATATCCAGTCCGTACTTTATTGACTGTTACATTTACTTGACAGCCAAATTTGCAAATGAGGGAGATAGTTTTGTGGATGGAGCGGTTTTAGCAGCTGCAAGAACATTGCCGACGTGGTCAGATGGAGACATGCCTCCAGTCCCGAGCTTAGAAATAAAAGCTGTGAAAGTCCTGCAAGAAGAATGCCAACAAATTCTTGCGGAATTTAGCACAACTTCTAAGCAAGACCAGACTATCCTAGGTAACATTTTCATTACCAACTTTGTGTTTTTTTATTGCACATTTACTAATGGGTGGAAAATGGTTTTTAGATGGGTCGAAATGGGTTGGGTTAACTCACTACCATATTTTATGTATCAAGTCTGATGACCAAAGCTTTCATTGCAATAATGATTAGTTTTTTTTCTTTCTGTAATATACCAGTTTATAAAGTTGTAAACAGTTATCTAAAAAGGCATATTGCTTCTTTTCCCCCACTAGATTCTTCGCCAGAAATGAGCTGGACCCGTGAAGCTGCGATCAAGTAAGTATCACAATATTCAATTTCTTGTCTATATTGTTAAATACCCGTAAATGTTACTCCTTTCTAACATAAAGATCATGGGTTCTACTCACCTAATGCATGTAAAAATCTGGCATACGAGAATTACATCCAAGAAGCCTTAGCGTACTCAGGTCGGGTTATTGACTTCACCATATGAAATGCATAAGTCCGGGATGGGCGAATAACAAATTGATTACAATTATTTTCCTTTCGACAAAAGTAATTTAATTTGTGATTTTATTGTACATATATTTGACCGGATACAAGTTACAAATTTGAAATGGACACTATGGCACTTGTTAGCCCCTTATCTCAGATGGTGGTTTCACTGTATGAAATGTGTATAACCTTGTAAACCAAAGAAGTTTCGGTCTGCTAGGGTCGTAATGCTGTATACTGGTTCTAACCATATGAAATGTGTGATTGTAATGCAGGTATAGGTTGCACAGGAAGTTGTTTATTGAGAAGGTGGTACAGGCTCTGGATATATACCAAGATAAGATATTGTTTTAGTTAGGGTAGTTGTTGCTATAGGCTAAAGGGGTCCCTAGATAGTCTTTTTCTTGGTCTTGGTCCAAAGTACCAAATTTAGAGTATGTTTAGAGACATAGATGTCTCTTTATCTTTTTCCTTTTCCCCCTTTTCTTTTGCTTTGCCATTTTCTTTTCTCTTAATTAATGCAATGGGCTTCTTATGGAAAATGTCATGTTCTTAAGTGACATACTTTTAGACCAAGATATCCTCTTTTTCCATCTTTGGGAATTTGAATTTTGGAATGGGTTGATTATATATACCTCTAATTGGATATTGGCACCCCCTTCTTTTTCTTAAATTTGTTTTTACTATAAAACTACAAAGCTGAAAGTACGGAACATAAAATGTAAAATTTGATAAGTCAAGAGTATTAACAGACAGAAAATATGTAACAAAAAATGGTAAAGAAACTGTATTTTCCTGTTCATAGTGATTTGGGGGTGCCACTAACGAAAAAGAGGTGTACCCCTTTTGGAATTCCATAAAGTATTGGTTTTTTCCATTATGAAACTAAGGTTCACTGGTACAAGTGTTAGCTTTGAATGGTTTTAATTTTGTAACTACTTTTCGGTGGATGGTTTATGTTTTTAATGAATCCTGAGGACTTTAAATTTCTTAGCTAAACAATTTTTATGTTAGAGTACATAACTATTTATCTAGAGAAATACTTGTTATTGATTGAGTTGGACTTTTGCTTAATTTTATGTCTAAAAGAATGTATAATTAGTTCATTAGTTTGTGAATTTAGTGGGTGAATTTGTTAAAACTATATGTGATGTTAAGTATGAAATATTTGGAGATCGTTAAATGTTAATTATGTAACCATAGTATGCTTAAACAACACCCATTTGTTGTTAGCAAAATTCTTATTTTAATAGTTAAATATATTTTATTCTTCAAACTTTTATCTTTATTCATTTTTAACTCGTATTTTTTTTTCTCTCAAAATATCTACAAATTAAACTTTTAATAGTTACATCAACGGTTACACCAGAATTACAAGTTGACAAGTATAATTATGTGTCGTTATACACCATCGTTGTGTCTAGGTATTCGTTTAGTTAGAGGCTTGGGTATTGTAACGTGGGAAGGGGCGTTATTTCCACGTGGAGCCTGCGTTAGAGGTGTTACACATCGACCAGAACCAAAACCAACGCTGTTGGGGTTGACGTTTATGTATCAACGTGCGTTGAAGGTTTTTTTTTTTTTTTTTTTTTTTTTTTTTTTTTTTTTAAATGTTTGAGTTTATATTGTTTGGTGTGTGAATGGTCGTTGTGTAAAGTGCATGTGTTTTAGCGTGTGTCATAGGTGTTTGTGGCGAGGCTAATGAAGGTTTTTTTTTTTTTTTTTTTTTTTTTTTTTTTTTTTTTTTTTTGGTGTTAAAAATAAAATTTAATAAGTGTCTGTCTTAGTGTGGTTTTTTGTTTTTTTTGTTTGTTTTTTTATTTAAAATAAAAATTAGTTTATTTGAAAAAATAAAAAAATAATAAAAATGATAAGTCTCAAAAGGCGTGTTTTAACATGTTATGAGTGAATTCATTTTGTTGTTTAAATATTAAAAGTGATAATATTGAGGTGAAAAAAAAGCATAGTTAACATTTTATGATAGATTATGCTCTTGTAATTAGGTAAATGAATGTCGTGAGTTATATTGCCTTGGTATTATTAAGTTGTTATATTATCATTATTAACATTAAACATTGACGTCCTAAATCTGACCTAACAAGTTTGACTGGACCTAAATAATGTTGATGACTTATTAAAAAGTTGTTAAATACAGTAAATAAAAAGGAAACACAATGAATCAAATCCTTTAGACGGTTCGTTGGTGAAGGAAAAAAAAAGAAATTAAGGCTACGTTCGACAAAATTAGCTGTGAGCAATAGCAGTGAGCTGTGAGCTGTAGTTATAGCTCATTGCTCACCGCTCACAGTTTCTTAAAGAAACATTGAAAAAATGAGCTTTCCGAAAAAATAGCAAAGCTCACCACTTTTTTGACAAACAAACACTAAAAATAAAAAAGCTCATTGCTCATCGCTTATTGCCCCAAAAAGTTCTACGCCAAACATAGCCTAAATGGTTGAGCCTAAACTACGAAACGACATGCAAACGGCTTAAGCCATAATAGATTAGTTATTTTTTATTTGTGAATGTGAAATACAAAATAATGAGATGACGCTGATTTGACACAAACGACACCCAAACGGCATGTTACCGTACCTCACACTTTTACATAAATGAAAAATGATTGACAAAACTAAAATTATGCGTATCTAATATTATGCTTAAAACCACTTGGATTCAAACAACAGAATGCCGACATCAATTTAGCTACTTACACTTTTAGTCTAAATGAGTTTGGTACCCGCGTGTTGCTGCGGAATTCTTTTGTTGCCGTTAGCTATTTAACGTGAAGTTAGTTACCTAGGACTGACTTTGCAATTGATGTATAACATGAAGGACCATTTATGTAAATTATTTGAGGGCTAAATTTGCAATGAACCACTGAGATGAAGGACAAAGTGCGTATAATTTTTTTTAAATGTTAAAGATAACGGTGGTTAGTTAACAGCCGTTAAATAACTAACGACCGTTAATACTAAAAAAAAAAAAAATAAGTTACTGTAGAGACAACTGTTGCAAGCACAGTGCTTGCTACAATAATCTCTTACCTTTTAGTATATTTATAATCTCAATCACTTGTTCAAATTAACTACTCAATAGTTTTAGGCATGTTGATAATTATTTATCCTAAAGCTAAAAATAGACCTTTGAAGTGGTTATTGGGACCTAACCACATATTCTAACAGAATCGAGAGACATGAAATAATAATAAAAATCCAATTAACGATTATCAAATACCGTGAGCATGCTCATGCCAACTCTGCACCACAACAAACAAAACCACTCACACAATTTTCATTTTTCATTTTTCCATTTTTTTTTATTATTTACCAAAATTATCAAATAGGGTTAAAAAATCTTTATCTCCCGCCCCCATCCTCCGCCGCCACCGCCGATCAGTCATCTTCCGGTCATCATCACCAGGTCTGCGTTTCGCCAGTTGACTATTTTCAACCATAGTTTATTTAATGAAAAAAATTAAATAAATATATATAAATAGAAGAATAATAAACTGGTTCCACGTATTTATTATCTGTCTTTCTTTCTCCGCTTTTGTCCTCGACAATACTTCCACTTTCTCTTTTTTTTTTTTTTTTTAATAACCGTCTCTCTCTTTGTTTCACACACTAAACACACACACTTAACCCTAATCTGTAACCGTTTTTTGTTTCACATGATTGATGTATAGTGTTATGCTTACTTGATTCGCTCTTTGTTTCCCTCAGGTATTATTCCCCTATTTGTGTGCATTAGCTGTTAGGCTTTTAGGTAGGGACCGCCTGTCGATTTTTTAGAAATAGCTGTTAGGTTTTAGTTTAGGCTTTGTTGTGAAATATGCCGCGTGTCGATTCATAAGAGTTACTGCAGTTATTTGATGTTTATGAAGGTGTGCTGAGTGATTTGATGCTTTGTAATGGTATTGCGCCATTGCGGTATACGTGTAGGAATGAGTCTAAGCTCGTAAGTGGTTTGGGGAATTTTGCCAATAGTATGCATTTTGTTAACTGACAGGATTTTGTTTATCCGTCTTGTAAACTATAGTAGTTTTTAGTTGGAGTTACTGACCGTAGTATTTGGCATTTTAGGTAGTTAATTTGTGATGGATATTACTACAAGGAAAGTGTTTAGCTGCGATTATTGATTTTGAGTTGTGGCGTACTTGTTGACTCTGTCTCATTGCACAATGTATTTGATTCATAAATACGATTAGTAATGTAAAGTATGTACAGCATAGAAACGGCCAGCTCTTAAGTATGAGGATTAAACTTTAGGGATGCAATAAGGGCAACTTCCCTGAACTTTAAGTAGTAGGCTACGTAGTACAGTATTACTTAACAGCTACTTCTAGTCCATTGTTTTGGTTAACATGCATTACCACCGAAGGGTATCTGTATGTTTAAGCTTTTGTTGTTTGATATCGTGTTTCAAATGATTTTTTCTAATTTGTGAGAGCATCTGAACTAGGTCAACCGTATATACTTGATAGCTGATAATACATCAACCATGTCTTTTGTTCTATGCTGTATGTTTTCTTCTGTGGCGTATCTTCAGTTTTATAAAACCACTTATGGATGCCACACGGAACCTGGCTGGTTCAACTACTCTTTTACACATTTTTTTTTGCCAAAGTCATACTTCTCTATGTACTTGCTGTTGTTTATACTTCATACATAAAATCTTTTCAGATTGGCAGCAACTTATGGTCTAGGCAATATCTTTCTCTATATGTCGCCTTTAATAGCTGCCAAGTGCTAAAAATTGTTTTAACAATGTCACCAGCATTTACCTGAATGTACTGCACAAATCCTAGTGTAACAAATAGTAGAGGTAGTCAATATTGTACAGTTTTCAAATTGTGTTAGGTACTATATTCTGTGTAATGGTTAGACCATTTTAAACATAACACCATGCATTGACGATAATGATTCTAAATTAGCGTAGATTTGTAGTCAGTTCTTGTACTTTATATACGTGTGATATTGATGTCAATCATACTGACATTACGATGTGACAGCAATATAGGTTATAGCTGGATGAACGAACGTTTTTATGCATCACATGTGTAACACTTGAAGATGAAACCAAATAGCAATGAGATGTTGGGTGGACAGAGGGGGAAACAGTTTCAGGGTCAAGGGCCAAACTGGATTCTCATAGCAGGTGGTGCTTTATTAAGTACACTATCAGTTCGTCTTGGTTATAGGCTCAAACAGGTGCTAGACTCGAAGCAGCCACAAAATGCTACCAATGGTTTAAAAGGTATTTTCAGCTGTGAAGTTACACTTTTGGTCGACTGATGACCTGTTCTTAAAGCTATTTTTTCAGTTTTACCCGTCAGAGGTAAAGCGAACTCAAGTAGAGTATCTGCCTCTTCTAGCTTTTATCCCACTTTTTTAATTGTCAGTATGTTTAAAATGCAGAAAATGGGAAACACGTAACCAGAAAAAGGACAGGAAACTGTCGCTCGCATTCTTCAAACTTGTATTGTTTTGAACAGGACGATGGCTGCTTCAATTGCATTTCAGGTATGAAATTGTGTTGGACCAATAAACTTGCGCCATTGAATTTAATTAATCATTTGTTGAACTTTGATAAGACCTGGTTTATCGCAACGTCTAATGATAATTTAATAGGTTTTACCTATCTATTAAGTGAAATATTGTCTGATACATACCTATGGAGCACGGGAGTTTGTGGGTCTCATTTGACTTTTTGTAGTGTCTTCAAGTAACCTGCATGCCATGTATTTATGATTTTCATATTATTTAATACATAACACTCTGTTAATATTATGTTTCACTCATTGTCCCAATGTATATAATCTTATAATATTGTTTTGCAATACAAATGGGCGTAATAGTTATGCACATAGGTTTGCATATAGGGTAACTAGTGGCATTTTTTAAGTTTAAATTTGGATTTAAACATCTTAATCTAGTTCTGCACTTGTACAGAAGAAGAATTCCGTGAGGATTTATTCTTGTTTTGATAAACTTATCTATGGCTGATGACAACTTTTGCATATTAGTCTTGCAGGAAAGCATCATCCTGCACTTTGTCATTTAAATATTGGACCATAATAATTGTTGAAATATCATGGTATTGTGGCTGAAGATGTTTTACCGAAATTGTATAATATCATCACCGTCTCTTTTTGAATTTTCTTAACAGAAATGGAAGGTGAGACAGAGACAAAGGCACAGCACAATGGTCAGTTGCATACAGAACCAGAGATAGGACTTCCTTTAGTGTCAGTCTCAGCACCTGTCTACAACAAAGAGAATGGTGTGATGTGGGCATCCTCACCTGACAGATTGGAGCTACCCCAGAAGTCATTCCATCGCTCAAATGGCTCTGATTCTCCAAGCGTCTCTGAATCAGGCTCAGACATTTTCAGCAAACGGGAAGTAATACAGAAACTTAGACAACAGCTAAAGAGAAGGGATGATATGATACTTGAAATGCAGGATCAAATTGCTGAGCTGCAGAATTCTTTAAGCTCTCAACGTTCTCATTCTGACCATCTGCAATCGCTCCTGGACGGTGCAAATAGGGATCTTTTTGATTCGGAAAGGGAAATTCAGAGGCTAAGGAAGGCAATTGCTGATATCTGCGTGGGACAACCGGGCCCCACTGAGAAACCGTATGGTAATTCAAATGGGTATCTAGACATTTATGGCAGCTTGGACTCGTTGGATAAAGGGAGAGGAGGAAGTGAAGGTGATAAAATCGATATGTTGAAAAGGGAAGTAGGGGAGTTGAAAGAATTGATAGAAGGGAAGGATTATCTTCTTCAGAATTACAAGGAACAGAAATCGGAGCTTTCATTGAAGGTCAAGGAGTTGCAGTGCAGGTTGGATTCTCAGCTACCAAATATTTTGTAGGTTTTCGGTTTTCTTTTTCACTTCTTGTGTATTCTTTCTTAGCTTACTTCTCTGATGAATCGGAAAGCTTTAGTTGCATGTTTTTTCTTTTATCGTCTTTATGATTTTTGTGTGAATACGTAGAAGAATACCATGGATGGATGAATTACGGTACATGGAACCATAGTAGCTCAAAAAGTGAGCAGAGAATACTTATGTTTTGATGTTACATATTTTTGATATCTAGTTTCTGTGGTGGTTAATGCCAGAAATGATTTATTGAGCTTCATTTTTCCATCAGGCAACATTAGTTTTCATTCCATTAGATATGAATACTTATGGAAGTAATCTATCTGGATTTCAAAATGTATCATTGTCGTGATATAATCAAGCTATGTTGATATACTTTTGAACTTGTGTTTATGTGGTTGTCGATTATTTTAGACTTTGATTTGATGAGAGGAGCCGAGGAACAAATATGATGGTGGTTCAGTAACTCAGTTATGGAACTTCTCTAGATCTCAGCTACATGTTCAGCTGAATTTATTATAAATTCATGTGTTAGTAGTATAAAATATGAGTTTGCTATTGTTGTGTGGATTGAATGAAAATAAATCACAGACGCGTGAACTTTTGCTTGAATTGGTTTGAATGAGTATGAATGAAAGCGAAGATGAAAACTATGTGGTAAATTGGTAAGACTGCAACTTTTGCTTGAAATGGTTTAAATGCGTATAAATGAAAGCTTAGATAAAAAGTATGTGGTAAATTGGTAACACCGCAAGTAATGGGACCACTGGTAGAACTAGAATATTTATTATTTTTTTTGGGTTGAGGAATATTTATTATTTTTTTTTGGGGGGGGGGGGGGGGGGGGGGGGGGGGGGGGGGCAGAACTGAGAATGCTAAGGTGGATTTGTGGGAAGACTATGCTTGACATGATACCGAATGGAGTTTTCAGAGCAGAACTTGAAGTTGAAACTATAATCTCAAAGATGCGAGAAGGAAGGTTGAGGTGGTTTGGTCATGTCAGGAGAAGGCCACAGACGGCGCCAGTAAGGAGAGTCGAAGAGCTGAGGGTCGACGGTTTGAGAAGGAGGGGAAGACCTAAGCTCAGGTGGGAGGATAGACTTAGGCTAGACATGAAGGAGCTTCTCTTGTCCGAGGACATGATCTCAGATAGGAACGAGTGGAGAGCTAGGATTAGAACTTACGGGTAGTTTAGGTCGTGTGGTAGGTTGTCTTTGCCTTGCCTTTTTGCGTTTTAGGTTTGGTAGGCCCTTTTGCACTTTAGGCGTTTTGGTCTCTTTGCTTGTCCCCTTTTAGGTTTTTAGTAGGCTAGTGGTGTCTCTTTTCCCTTTGCCTTAGCTTTTTCCCCCTTGGCCTTTGCTTTAGCCCCCTTGCCTTAGTTTTTGCCCTTTGCTTTGCCTTTGCTTTCGCCCTTGCTTTGCTTTGCTTGTTCTTTGTGTTGTTTTCTTGCCTGCTGCCTGCTTGCTTGTGTTTGTTTTGCCTTTTCATTCCTTGTTTCTCTTGCGTTCCTCTATGCTTTGTTTGCTTGCTTTACTGGCTTTGCTCCTTGTTCTTTGTTTGGTTCTCTGTGCTTTGTTTGTCTTGTTGCTATTCTGCTCCTTGCACTTTGGGTTTCTTTATCACTCACACATGTGCACGTGCTGGAGGTCTCCCTGGAAGCAGTCTCTCTACTCCTAGGCTTTGCCTGGGGTAGGGGTAGGATCTGTCTACACTTCTACCTCCCCCATACCTCGCTCTTGCGGGATTGGGCATGTTGTTGTTGTTGTTGTTGGGGGGTTAACTACAAATCATCTTTGTTACCATTGTTAGAACTAGAACATTTATTTTAGGGGGTCGAATATGAGATTTGTTTGTAACATCAACTAATTACCTTTAAAACTTATAATATTTATTAAGTGTGGCAAAAAAAAATTTTTTTTGAGGGAGGGGGGCGGACCCTCCCCTGTCCCTACATAGGTCCGCCCTTGCTTGTTACGAAGGAAGTCAAGCACGTGTGGTCAAGTAGACTTTTGGCCTGATTTGGACAATTCAGACCAGAAAACCAAATTTAATTCTTTTTGTGTGTGCGAGTGTTTTGTGGTTGGTTTGGTTGTTACTGCTATTACGGTTGTTTAGTGATGAGAGTAAATACTGATATGAGCTGTTGTAATCGGCAGTTGAAGATTAGAAAAGAAATGAATGGGGAGAAATTACACAAAAGCTTTTTCTTCGCACAACTTATGACGTATTAAAAACGAAAAAAGAATAAAGAAAAATTAGACATAATTACACACACCCTCGTTTATTTGAAGGTATTAAAAGAAAAAGATTTATTATATGTAATTGAGTTTTTGTTAACAGAAAGACGAGGATAATATAACATTTCTGACAAAGATGTAATTTTTGTAATTTTTTCAATAAGTGTATTTTACAGAAAAAAGGGTGATAATCTAACATTTCTTATTTTAATTCTCATTTGGCAAACAACACTTTTTTTTTTAAATGCTCATTTTGCGGCCTTTTCATAAAGTAGCCACAATTACAATTACGTTACCAAGCGTTTTTTTTTTTCTTCAGAAAACTACTGCTAGCTGTGTTCATTCATTAACAAATTTTATAACTTACACCACTTAACTCATATGCCTCGGACAAAACATTAACCCACAACATTTTTATTTTTTATTTTTATTAAATTGTTTGACCACTCAAATACCGCTAGTTGTGTTCAATGCTACTTTTACCTAACACACCGTTAAACTTTTACTATAAAATGACTGCCGTGGGTTCTGATTGATTAGGAGTACGTAACCAAAGAGTGACCGAGTCAAGTACAATCCCATCCAAAATCACGAGTAATGAGTCAACCCCCATGAAATCATTAACTCTACTACTACTTTTAACAAATTCCCGCCAAAAAGTGTAACCATCTCATATTTCCCCCCATTTTTCTAAACTAAAGATAAACAAACCCTAACCCTTTGTTCTTCATCTTCACAAAATCACCCAATACTAAATCAAATCAAATAAAAACCAAAATGAAAGGAGGAACACTTCAGATCAACTGGCACGACACCAAACCCGTCCTTACTCTCGACTTCCATCCAGTCTCCGGCCTCCTCGCAACCGCCGGTGCCGATTACGACATCAAGGTTTTTTTCTTTTATTATTATTTTTTTTTTTATTTTTTTTTTAATTTTCTTGATTTATGTGAAGAAAGATGCATAATAATATGTGATTTAGCTAATTGTTTGTGAAAATGTAGTTGTGGCTGATAGGTTCCGAAGAAGGCGAAAAGAAAGTCCCCACCGCGACTTATCAGAATAGTCTTTCGTATCACGGGTCCGCTATCAACGCTATTCGCTTTGCTCCCTCTGGTATATTCACATATCCTCGGTTACATTATTTAGGTTAAGATTATTTAGGTGCTTGTTAGCTTATTGTATTATCCCAACACTTTCGTAAAAGCGCTTATTAGACATCCCGTTAGTCGTCTTATTATTCCTAAGATAAGATTCTATACTAGGAATAGTCTATAAGTCCCTTAATTGACTTATGTTATCGGTTTTCTGATTTGTTTTGGCTTATATAAACCTGACGTATGGCTTATTTGATTTTGTGCTTATGTTTCATAAGCTCACTTTCTGTGGCTTATTATTATTATTTTTTTTTATCTTTTTGGCTTATATAAGTTTCTTATGTTATACTCGTAATAAGCTTATATAAGCCGAAAAGTTTCAAAATAAGCCACAAAAAGTGAGCTTATGAAACATAAGCACAAAACCAAATAAGCCATAAGCCGGCTATATAAGCCGAAATGAACACCCGCTGAGTGATGAAGGCTATGTGTATCTGATATACTCTCGAGATGGTTTATACTTTATATACATGGTGCAGCTATTATTATTTTTCATGTCCTGTATGTGTCTCTAGTACTCGTAAGTTGGTTTAGAAAATGGTCTCTTGAATATGTTAGAAGATACTGGTGTTATGTGTACTTACTCATTCCGTACAGTTTGGTTTCTTTGCTACATATGTGCCAATGAAATTGCAATTAAGGTTATTACAAGTAGATGATGCTTTAAGACATAGAATATAGTCGAAAGCCATGTTAATTCAAAACCAGACTGAATTTGGAACCTCGATGTTAGCTTCAGAGCTGTAACGCAATTTTAGATAAAGACAAACTAACAAGCAATATGAACTAGGATTAGCGTGTAATAGGTGGTGCAGATATATCTACAGTTGAAATCATTCTTCTACTGTTATAGTAGCTGGAATGATGATGCATGACTTGTTACAATCTTTTCTTCACCACTTGATACCATACTCCCTCCCATTGAGGGAAGTGTATATCAGTTTTGTGGAATGTGTCTACAAGAAAATGGTTATTATGCAATCGGTTTCCTTCTTTTGATTTAAAATG
This sequence comes from Artemisia argyi, assembly GCA_030686995.1. NCBI lineage: Eukaryota > Viridiplantae > Streptophyta > Magnoliopsida > Asterales > Asteraceae > Artemisia > Artemisia argyi. The sequence goes on from CM060677.1 coordinate 199,029,618, forward strand.
CCTTTATCCGGGCTTTTAATCTGTGTTATACTTACAAAGTTTCATCTGATATGTGCAGGAGAGCTGCTTGCTTCTGGGGCTGACGGTATGAGCTCTTAACTTGATTCTATAATGCGTATTTTGTTCTTAAAGAGATGCTATATGAATTTGTTTCTTATAAATACAGGCGGTGAGCTGATAATATGGAAACTGCACAATACTGATTCTGCAAATGTGTGGAAGGTCCTCAAGACATTGTCGTAAGGCATTTCATTGTAACTACGTTTAATAAAACCTATTTTTGCAGTTAGTCAAATCTAATTGTAGTCATGGAAGTATAAGTAACATATTTCAAGACAGAAGCAGTTTATTAAACTGAGTGATCTTAACTATGTGATGTACCATGATTTTGTCAGCGAGCGTTCATTTTAATCAAACATAAAGTATCTGTGGATGCTGTGTGTACCCAGCAGTTTTGCACCACAGTTACTGAAACATTTCAATTTTTTTTTTTTTTTTTTTTTGGGTGAAAATACTGTCTAAAGATTATAGCCAAATTGATTATGGTATCCTGCTTTTGTGTTGTCATGATTGCTTGATATTTAATATCAAGGAAAATTAGCGATTTCTTATACTCATAGTTGAAGTACTACTAGACAGGTTTCACCGAAAGGATGTATTGGACTTGGAGTGGTCTACTGATGGCGCATTTCTCATTTCTGGATCAGTTGATAACTCTTGCATCATATGGGACGTCAATAAAGGTAAGAACAGTGATATAAAGCTGAAGGCAATGTATATTATATTATGCAACTCTAGGTAATTGTCTGATTGTTTTTGTTTTTCTTGTAGGATCTGTTCATCAGATTTTAGATGGTCATTTCCATTATGTTCAGGGGGTAGCGTGGGATCCCTTAAACAAGTATGCTGCTTCACTTAGTTCAGATAGAACATGCCGCATATATGTTAAGAAACCACAAAGTAAAACAAAAGGAAGTGAGAAGACAGATTATGTTTGTCAGCACGTCCTTACAAAAGTGGAATCTCAAGTGGTAGAGGAAACTAAGGTCGGAAATATGTCTTGCTACATTATCTGTTAAATAAAAGGTTATTAATGATATTGATAGCAGTTAATGATTTAATGTGTATCTATGCAGTCTGCGAAGCACCATCTTTTCCATGACGAGACATTGCCATCCTTCTTTAGAAGATTATCCTGGTCACCTGATGGTTCATTTCTTCTTGTGCCTGCTGGTAAGAGACTGCATATATAGTTAATTGAATGAGTGCTGATGTGTATGATATTTGTTATCGCTTTCCTGTTGGTGTCCTCTCTTCAAAACCCATTGCCTTAAGTTTCAGTTTCGCTCAATGTCTATACTAATGTGTTGCAGGCTAATGAATGCTGAAACGTAACAAGTATAATTTCTTTTTTATTATTTTGGCTATTCTGATACAAAACATGATTCTGATGCAGGTTCGTATAAACTCTCGCCCACCTCAGAACCTGTCAACACTGCTTATGTCATGTCCAGAAAAGATCTTTCAAGGCAAGATTTGCTTATTTCAGCCAAAATACAAAGTTCTTACTTTTGGATGTAATTAACCCATACCCTTTTAGTTCCATATCCTTTTATAATTTTTTATGTGCTTTGATACTACAGGCCTGCTTTAATGCTCCCTGGTGCCAGCAAAGCTGTTGTGGCAGTGCGCTTCTGCCCTAAGGCCTTTGGTCTTCGTGGGTTGAGCACATGTAAGTTTTTGTTAGTTAGAGCCATCTTTTCCATGCCTCAAACGAATAATGCTACACATTTTAATCAAGCTATTTGTTTTGTGTAGCTTCATCTTTCAAGCTTCCATATCGCTTGATCTTTGCTGTTGCCACGTTAAACTCTTTGTATGTATATGACACTGAAGGCGTTGAGCCGATTGCAGTTTTAGCTGGACTTCATTATGCAGCCATAACCGACATATCCTGGTAAGGTTTCCTTGCAGCACGATATGTTATATTGGGACTTGGTAAAATGGTTGTGTTGGGGAATGGGTCAGAACAGGTAATTTTATAGAACAAGGTTGTGTTGGTTTTCCACAAATTTTTTTGTCCATCTTTCAGCAGTATTATATAAATAGTCAACACACTGAAAATGACTACAAAAATGTATTATTCCAGTAAGGATCGTAGATTTTGAAATAAGTGATTTATTAGGCTATGTGGAAAACGTTCAGATAAACACATAAGAAAATGCTTCTTTTTTTTACCTTATCTGAAAATGAAATACATTAAAAAGATTTTCTTGTTGGACTTCAAAATGCCTTTCTGTATTAATACCGTCTCACAAATTTGTGCAATACAGGTCACCAACAGCCAAGTTCTTGGCGTTGTCTTCCCAGGACGGTTATTGTACGCTTGTAGAATTTGAGAACGATGAACTGGGAGTACCCGTCTCTTTTTCAGGTTCCTTTTCTTGTTTCTAAGCTCTTACATTAGATATTGTTTGCCTTTTTTCTATTCAAATATGTTATTTATGTCATTTTGCTATATTCTCGTCAGGCGATAAGCAAGTTGCAGCAGATCAGAATACTATTGCAGTTGATAATATGGCCAGCAAGGAAATAACAGAAGAGATTGGAAAAGAGAAAGACATTGTTCATAATGCTTCTGATACTCAGGAAATGGAAACAGATAAACCACGAGAAGAACCTGCAAGACCAAGTTTAGTGACTTCAACAGAGAAACCAAACGTAAAACAAGCATCAGCAAGCACAGTGTCTGCAAGTAAACCAGCAAAAAGAAGAATCACTCCAATGGCCATTGATTGATCTAAAAGTTTGTTTTGTATCAGTTCTTATAATATTCAAGTGTTTCTTGCAACTCTTTTCCAATATAATTGGTCTGTATAACTTGCAAGAGGCCGAATGATGGTCTTTATATTGAAATCCAATTATTTTTTCATCCATGTCTAGTGGTTTTAATGTTTCAAACCTGAGTTCGATTAGCAGGGACGTAAAAATCTGATCATCTGTATTACTGTCTGATCTACGTGCAGCGTGTGTACGAATGGATAAAAAAATTGGGCCTGATATTTACTATTGTATTAAAAAATATATTAAATTTGGTTGACAATTAATAAGTCAGAGGGTGTTTAGATAAGCTTATTTAAAAGAGTACAAAATATGTTTGAAGAAAAAAAAGATTATTTGTTTATGAATTTGAGTGAGTATAACCGAACACAGCTGACTCTATAATCATTGTCGAAATGGGAAACAAAAATATAGTTTTATAAAGTTAAAGGGCCCAAGCAAAACTTATGTTTACCCTAATTATTTTTATACAGTAAAAGTTAAAGGGACAGCCACTAGAGGTGACTAGGTGAGTGATATAGCAGCCATGCATACGTTGGAACAACAATGTCAAAATGAAACCCTAAAACGAATCAAAATTGATAGAATCATTGAAGAAGAAGAAGATCGAATAAGTTTGTTACAAGATTGCTTACTCATTGAAATACTGTCTCGTTTACCAACCACAAAAGAAGCCATCAAAACAGGTATACTCTCAAAACGATGGCGACACCTTTGGCCTTTAGTTCATAATCTCATTTTTTTAGTTGGTCTTTTGTCGAATGAAAATGGTCGGCTCATCGATTTCTATAAGTTAGTTGACAAAACCTTAGCTCAATGTCGCCACCTCAAGCTCAACAAATTCAAACTCAATGCCTATTTCCTTAATCAGTTTGAACCGCAAGTCAAATATTGGATTCGTGGTGCTATTAATCTTAATGTCAATGAGCTCGATTTATCGTTATGTAATTACATCTCAATGAGGCCGATTTATCGGTTTGAACCGCAAGTCAAAGATGTGCTTGTGTTTGATTCCGAGCTATTTTTCATCAATTCAAATTTTATACATCTCAAATTGGCATGCTCCGAATTCAATCCAACTGGTGCCATTAGTTGGAAAAACCTTAAAAGTTTGTGTATTTCATGTGGGAAATTAGATGAAGGTTTAATTCAAAATATGTTATCGGGAAGTCCTCTTTTGGAAACTTTCAAGTTGGAAGATTGCTACGGTTTTAGGCGGATCAATATTACTTCAAAGAGTGTTAAACACTTGGCGTTCAACGGAAGCTTGAGTCCCCCTGAACATCAATTAGAGGGTGGTGAAGAGATTATTGATATCAATGCTCCTAATATTTTGACTTTAACAATCCCAAGATTGTTGTTGTGGAAGCTTGTTTTGCTAAATGTGTCTTCATTAGTTAAAGCTAACTTGAAGTACTAGGTATTAAAGCAAGGAATATCTTTATCATCATACACCTAATGAAGATGAGCAAGAAAGGCTTAAAAAACTTCTATTAAGCCTTTGCCATGTCAAAGAGGTTAAACTTGGGTTTTTCTGTTCAAAGGTAAAATATTTGTACTTTTCGGCGAGGTGTTTCTATAAGAATTACTGTTACAAGTATACTTGTTCCAAGCGAGAGGTTTGTACTTTTTTTTTAACAGAGATTTCATTTCACTCCTATCAAATAGAGGTAATTTGAACACAAGTTACATCGAACATAATGGGCAAAATCGAAACCGACTTGCCAGAGGTTTGTACTGGTGTGCTTAATTTCAAAGAAATTATTTTAACTTGTCACATGTTACTTCAAGTAATCAGAAAATCATAATTAGAATCACTAATCTAAAAAAATCAGGACTGATTACTTTGAATGTAAGTGGTGTGGCAATAATCAGTTCAAACTTATAGCACGAGTTTTAATTTCAATAAAAGGGCATGAAACCATACATGTCATTGTAGAAGAAACTACGAACCCTCCTCAGCCTTCCTTGTTAGAGATACACGTATGTGCATTCTTAAATTTGTCTTTATTTTAGGTAGAGTTGTAAACGAACTTAAACATTCAGTGAATGTTTCATTAAACATTCGGTAAAAAAGTTTGTTTATGTTCGCTTATTATAAAATGAACGAACATGAACAATATTTTGTGTTCGTTTAGTTAAATGAACGAACATGAACAAAAGTCTTGGTCGTTCATTTATGTTCGCGAATATCTAATTATGCGTTTGTTAACGTCTTTTTATGTTCATTTGCATGATTCTTTTATCATATCTTTTTATTATATACTTTTAAAATTGGTTTACTTAAAAAAAACAACACTTATAAAGCACAATATTATGTATATATTCGAAATTCCTAGGTTTATTTTTCACACTTATAAACCACTAATCACTATGGTTCCTATCAACTCGTGTGTTGTTTTTGGTTACAGAAGATTGGTAGTGACCGAGCTCTAATAGAACACTTTAAGAAGTGGACAGGAATTGTTGAATAACAACTCGTTTGGTTAATAATATAATGTAGTTTTGAGATGGGATTAAGGACGAAATGAATGAAAGTAAATTGTTTGTTGCATTACTCATATATACAATGTTTAAATATATATCTTGTCGATTTAGGCATTTTTGATCGGTTACTTCTGTTCAGCTTACAAATTCAAGTAGTAATAAATATAAAAAAAGGGCGAATAATTCGGTCGTAAGAGCGTGTTACGTGAAAGATGCAGAGAATCAGAGCGAATTCATGAGAAGAGTTTGCAGGTTATAATGTACATAACATGAAGAGAAAAGAATATACATATCAAGAACATAAAGCCTATTACACAAACCCTCTTAAATCTATAAGTTTCCAAAGAATTCCAAAAATGTGGAACCTGTATTTGACCTTTTTCAGCTATTGGCAATTCCTGACTGAGTTTGATCAAAGGAATAATACTTTGTAGGCGACCCTTCATCTCCTTCCGATCTTCCAACAAGTAGCGAAAGACTCATATTAAGATTAATACCATTACCATCATCTTCTTCAGGTCCTGAAGGTCTCCATTGTTCTACAAGTGGCCCCAACACATTTACAGCATGACTCATGTCGGGTCTCTGATGTGGATTTCGTGCAGTACAATGGCGGGCCAGCTCAGCCACTTTACAAATGCTATCTAGAGTCACTTCATCAGCAGTGGTCAGAGGTTGGTCTAAAGCTTTTTGTATGTTTTCTCTTGAAATTAGTACACTGCAGAACCACGAAACCAAATAACTTCTATCGTCAGGCATGTCTAGGGGTTTTCTGCCTGTTATCAATTCCATTAAAACCACGCCAAATGCATAGACATCCACTTTCGTAGTCACTCTTCCAGTATCTGTTTTGCATCAATGAACACTCAAGGTCAGCTTTTAAGTAACATAAAAGTTCAAAAACACACAAAGAAAAAAGTATCAATATGACACTAAAAAGTTTAAGCTTTTAACGTACCATTTGTCCTAAAATTTTTAAAAACTTACAAGTGTGTCAAATAATACAGCTGGATTACTTCAGTACTAGTCTAACTTCTAAAAGGGAATCATATATAAAGTTTTATGCATAAATACTACACTTAGGGTGACCATTAACCATCCCGGCTTGACCCAAATTCGGTTAAGCTTAAACTACAATCTCCCGTTTGACCCTTCAAAACATAACCCTGATCGACCCATGCATAAGTAAATGAGTTGAAATTGCTACATTTACATAAAACCCATAATACACAAAAAGCTTATTAAAGAAACAAAACATGAGCGCATAGAACATATTATAGTTATAAAGTACTCACTAGCATATTCAGGGGCAAAATAGCCAAAAGTTCCCGCAAGTTTCGTCTCAACAGAGTTCTCATCCCAATGAGGTGCAATTTTCACCAAACCAAAATCAGCTACTTTAGCTCGCATATCATCACCAAGAAGAATATTAGACGGCTTTAAATCTCTATGAATGAAGCTTTGCTGTGCTAAACTATGCAGATACTCAACCCCTCTCCCAACATCTAACGCAATCGAAACCCTTTGCTTCCAACTTAGAGGATTAGTCTCTAGTTCCCGAAATCTGAACAAACGTTGACTTAAAGTTCCTTCTGTCATGTACTCAAAAACCAAGAGCCTCTCATTACCATTAACACAATATCCGAGAAGAGCCACAAGATTTCTATGTCGCACTTTTGTCAAAACAGCAATTTCAGCTTGAAATTCTCTCAACCCTTTACTCCCCAATACACCCGCTGCCATTCTTTTTACAGCTATTTTAGTTCCGGGATATAATTCACCTCTGTAAACAACCCCAGATCCGCCTCTTCCTAAAATGTTATCTTCATTGAAATTGTTAGTTGCTTGTCGCAGAACAACTATTGAGTAATTACAGATCTCATGATCTTCAACTTTCACTTGGCTTTGGTTTCTTTTCTTGACATAAAACTTGTAAGAAAAGAACAGAGTGACAACAAAAAAAATAACACCAATGACAATCCCGATAACCATAGCAGTCAAACCCGAAGAACCTTTTTTCGACCCACCACTCGCATCTGCTGTGACGTTGGTTATGAGGAGGAGTACGAGACATAAGTGGCTGCTTCCTGCAACCATGTAACGAATTAGAAAACTAAGATATATAGAACAGTGAACTTTAGAAGTTGTAAATAATCATTGTATGATTGATTACCTGTCAGACAGGCAGAATCAATCAGACAGGCAGAAGAAAAGTTGACGATTAACTCAACAACATTGACTGTCAGCAGGAACTGAGCAAATTTCTGAATTTTGACATAAACTGAGCGACCCCACTTTGCCAGAGTCAGAATTGTAGAGAAGTTATCATCTAGAATGATCACATCAGCACTCTCTTTGGCCACCTGAATAATTTAAAGTCAATATATGACAATGATAGATTATCCGATCTGTTGTCGTTGATTTGAATAAAAAATTTATCTGAAAGGTATGTGGAAATAGTAAAGCTACCTCTGTCCCTGCAATTCCCATTGCAAGACCGATATCTGCTTCATGAAGTGCTGGAACATCATTTGTATCATCATCTGTCACTGCAACAACTTCCTGAAAAGTAGTTTTCAAGTGTTTCACAAGTCTATCCATTGGAGAAGACCTGGCCATAACCTTGTAAAATGCAAAAAAAAAAACACAAATAATAATCACTTCACTAGTCCCCATTCACTTAAATATGTGCACAGAAAAAAGCAAGTGATGTAAAGGACTGCAGAAGCACCTGAAATTTAGCAATGATTCTGTCCTCAGTCTTTTCACGGAAGTCCAGACCTTCAATGGCTCTTTTGTCACTACAGATATTAGTGGCAAAATCCATGGTTTCGCAAGCTGCCAGGTGGCGAAATAGAGCTAGATCATTCATCATCTTTTTCATAGCAAATGCAATACTTAGTGTCACTGTTAACGATAAACCCACGGGCACTGCAGCCACTACAATGGTAATAACAGCGAAAAATAGCCCTATCTTCCCAATAATTGTAGCTACTCCATTCAGTTTAACCTGCAATGGGGTCTCATCATCTCCATCTTCACTAGGCGTTGCCATTAACTTACCCAACTGGGTTCTCATTCCAACAGTAGTAACAACCATCATACAACAACCGTCTTCAACTTTTGTTCCAGATAAGAGAAAGGGATTCTCAGCAGTTACAACTCTCGGCTCAATTTCCCCTGTTAGACATGATTCATTAATACGCAAAAAACCAGCAATGAAAAGTCCATCTGCAGGGACCTGATCACCAATTGCAAGATGAACAATATCACCAACAAGGAGCTCATATATCGAGATCTTTTGTCTGCATTCATTTCTAGTAACTCGAATGTTAATCTTCTTTTTCTCTTTATCCAAATCTTTAAACTGTAAAGACTGTCTATAGTCACTTGTGGCAGTGATAAATACTACCAACAGGATACTTGCAACAATCCCAAGCTCATCATGTGCACCCTTCAGCCACCCTTCTGTGAGAATGCCAACAACTAAAGACACAAAGGCATAAAAACCAAGTATCATGAGGGTTATGTCCTGAAGGGCTTCCCATACGTAAACTATGAAACCTTTTGATGGGCTTTCAGCAAACTGATTAATTCCATATATGTTTTTCCTTTGGTTAATTTTATCCTCTGAAGTAGGAATTCCATTGGTAGATGTTGAGATCTTTTTCATAATACCCTCAACACCATCATGAGCTTTCAGATCCTCTGAGTTGCGGCCTTCAACTATTGATCCTAATTCATCAGGGCCTATTTGAAATCCTGCAGCTTTCACTTCCTCGGGCCCCTACAAATTTAAACGAAATGTAAGAATACAAGGAGCCTTAAGACAGTGTAACAGTTGGAATGCACAACTGAATAGGCATTAAAGCAATACATCCACACAAAAACTATGCATGCTGGTTATAAATGGCAACTAGAGTCCTATATAAACACATATCTCCACAGTAACAGAGCATGGATAACATCAAGCAGAATTACACAAAATTGTAGCACAAGAAGATTTCTTGAGAAATATAATTCAGATCAAATTATATGTTACAAATATTACCAGAACAGACAGGCCAGGATCATATAGAAAATAGCCAATATAGTCATGGAAAATAATCTAAAAGAGAAGCTAGATGAAGTTGTTAACTGGGCCTAAAATTATCTTTGTTTAACCCAAAAATATTGTCTTCATATTAATTAGAGTAATAGTGCACTTTACTCAAATATATACGCAATATAAATTTTGTAAACATTTGTATAAATATAATAATAACTACCTAACATAATTAACTTAACATAACTACCTAACAAACTAACAATAAAACAGTTATAAAAAAAGTAATAAATAAACTACCTGAATAGCGGGACCTTTGTAACGCTTATTCGCAGCGTTATTTTCAAATAACAGCTTATTACTCTCCATAACTACCTACTATAATTCAGATCTGATAATTTTTTTTTAAAATATTTTTTGTGGTTTTTTTGAGTGATTTAGATATTTCGAGATTTTGATTATATATGCGGAGACGGAGGTGCTTCACGGTGATGGAAAATCGGAGGAGGACAAGTCGGACACGATTTGTGCTTCTTTTTTCAAGCTATTTAAAAAATAATCTTTGTTTGACAAAAATAGCTTATAAGAGATTCTAAAAAAAGTAATCTTTTATAATCTCTTAAAACCAAAGGTTAGTTCATGTAGCTTATAAAAATAATCTCTTTTTATAATCTCCAGCATCAACACCAGTTCCAGCAACAGTTACTTTCGCCAAACATACCTTCAATGTTTGTTTAATTTAGACGGTACATCTTACTCGTAAGAGGTGGCTATAACATCTCAATCTAAATGAAATAATGTTTTTTGTTTTTTATAATTGTCCGAATGATTTTAAATGCTCGTTTCTACAATTTATTTAAGTAACTTGTGTAAATTTGAAATAAGATTTTTTATCATAAATAAGATTTTTTATCATAAATATAATATAGTTAATAAACCATCAAACATATTATATTAACACGAGTCTTCAATCTCTATTATTGAGTAAGAGGCAGTAAGACAAGTCCCCACCTCTTACTGAGATGTTATATGTCTAGCTAGGTCTGACTCAAAAGAAAAAAAACAAACAAGCAAAACGTCTGCCCACCACTTACTGGTAAGAGTAAGAGGGTTAGTAAAACGTTTTTCCAAGTCCCCACCTCGTACTTTTAAAATTAATTTATTCACGTAATGTGACGACGGTTATTCTGTGACTAAATTTTATGACAAGCAAATGTTTTTCGTTTATATGATTTTTTCTAACAATAACTTTGCGTACTTTGTGGCGAGCAAATGCTTTTTATTTATATGTTTTTTGCGCACATATTCAAGATGTGATTTATACTAAATGTAATTCCTACACATATAAAAAGCGCATATAATTATTCAAACACTTAAGAAAAAATAAATAGATGAAATTGACTTAAAATAAATATAATTTAGATAAAGTTATCATCACTAATTTTTTAGGCAAACGAATGTATTTCGATTTTTTATGTTATTCATGATGATAATCTTATCGATGGTGTTACGTGTTTGTGATGATAACCTTATCTACGTTTCACATAATATCTTTTTTTTAAAGCAAAATTAGTAAGAAAATAAAGATCAATGTTAAAATAAAGACTTGGTTGAATTTCGAATAAAAGTTTGCCAAGTTTCTAGCTTATAATCGAGTCGAATCAAAAGGCGAGAAACTTTGTCGGCTTAGAATCACCTTGATTACACTATCAACTCTTGAAAACATTCATTGAGTGTAAAACCGAGTGCACCTCAATCGATAAGTCCCAAGCTTTTAACTCGACTTTACTACAAAACTCAAAACATGACACTCTCCAAACTCGAAACTCAGTCAAGTACAAATATCATTTTCATTAATTCTACCTTCCACCAAACCCAAACAAACCTAAAACTTCTCAACTTTTTACAAATTTATATAAAGTCATAAGCAAAATAACAATTTTACGACTGAATAGCAATACTCTAGTTGAGTCCAGCAAGCTCAAAATCATTGATCAAATAATATTATAAAACAATGCAACAATAAAAGACTCGGTCAAGCTTCTTTAGAGTCCAGCCCAAGCCAAAAAAAAATAACCTCTCACCTTCTTATGAGTCCCTAATGTCACCCCCCACTAACCCTTGTAACACCTCCAAAATTTCATTATAACAGCGGAAGACTAATTTGGGTATTATGTAGAAGATCACAGTCATAATCATAGAAAACGACTCAAAAGAGATGTTTTGAAAGTCATTATTATTAATTCAAATACGAAAGAGTTTCATTGTTTAGCAAATCATAAATGACATAAGAGTTTGAAAAATAGAATTTATTTTACACCAAAGACCAATATGTTATTGCCCACTCTGTGCCTTGAATGCTGCTTCAGTTACCTGAGATAAACATGTTAAAAGTCAACAAAATTATTGAGTGAATCCATAGTGTTTGTGTTTAGTAATTATTTGAACAAATAAATGACGATACTACCCTCATGGACGTGGCACGTAACGAGGAAAAAACGGGCGTAAGCAAAAAGTAGCTTTCGGTGGCCATTTTGCAAAAAATAAAAAGAAACATTAATGTCGTTTTTTCACTACTTTTTGTCCCGGTGTATTTTTTGCACATTTGGGCTACTTTAGGGACTAACTTTGCAATTTACCCTACCAAAAAACATGTGCAAACATATGCATAGACGTGAAAATGGCTAATGTACACTAAATTAAATGAATACAATCATATTATTGTAAAATATTATGGGCTTATGGGCTTATGTCTATTCATCCTAATTTTTATTAACAAGTTAGAGTTTTTCCTTATAAATACATCCTGTTGTAACATTATGTAGATTATCTCAATAATAAGAATTCTCTTCCTCTCTCATTCTGGTATTCTTGTTCATTACATTTATAATACTTTATCAACACGCTCTATATTTGTTTTACATTTAAATCGCTCGAGGTACGTCATCGAACCTTTATACCTATTGAATCTAGATCATCTGCCACGTTTTTCTTACTTTTGGATGAACATACTATTTTATTGGAAGCAAGGTAATTAATGCGATCTATAACTAATTTATGAATTACTTTTTTTTTTTTGAAAATTGACTTTCATTGGGGAAATCCAAGTCCAATTTGAAACCCGATGGGGGGAAAACCTTCAACTTAAGCCGCCCGAAGGCACGACACTTAAATTGAAGTAAACCCTGCCTTCTCCAGATTCGAACCCTTGTGGGTTGAAACCTTCATTGAAGGACTTTGAAATCGTACCGACAGGGCAGTGGTCCACAAGGGAGGACTTTCCGGTTTGGTCACCCAAACCGGTACTACTCTCTACTAGGCACGCTTAACTGAATAAGACATGCCCAGTGGACCACAAGCACATTGGTAATTTATGAATTACTTGATCAATTGTTTTCGTAGTATTGTTGGGCTATTAGTTGTATGCTTTTCTTTGTGACAAATTTATGCTACGTTCATGTTTTCCTGACCTGGATCAATAATTATTGGGCTATTAGATACGAGTTTTTTTTTTTTATGTAGTATTACGGTTCAAAGTTCCATCTTCTATTTGAGTTAGTGAGGTAAATCTTTAACCCATGTATAGTATTATAATATGCTTGTTTGTGATAGTTTCATCATCGAATTTTTAAACAAGTTTAGTGAGGTTATTGAGCATTAAAATCAAAACAATAGACTGATGTGGTTGATCCATTAATTAATGTATTATCTATGAACATTGATTTAATAATACATAATTACGTGTATGTCTCTTTTGTAAGAATCATAGGTTAACTATTTTAATCTTTTCATGATAACTAATCTTTTGTGAAGGCGTTAAATATGACCTTAAAAGTTATTGATTTACATGGTATAACCTTATGTTATGACTTTAAAAAAGAGAGAACATCAAGTTCTAATGTGATCTTTTCATAAAGATCAACATCATAACCTTATGTTATGACTTTAAAAAAGAGAGAACATCAAGTTCTAATATGATTTTTTCATAAAGATCAATATCATAACTTTATGTTATGATGATGAAAATAAAAAGGAGAACCTCGTCTTCTTAGTTGAGGACCTTAAAAGGGAATACCTAACGATGAAAGATTCGTTAAATTATGATAAGATCTCAAGGATAAATTACCACAAAAAAGCAAGTAATATTCCCAAAAATCTCGCTATGATTGTATGCACCTTAAGCTGCATTAAAAAATAAATAAAGCATAAGCGAGTTCGATCTCACAATTTTAGTGTTAGATCTGAATTAAGAAAAAGAAAATATATAACGGTGAAAGATCCGTTAAATATATGTAAAAATCTAAAAGAAATATTTGACCATCATAAGCAAGAGATTTTTGCAAATGCGAGCATATTTTTCGCAATATTAAGTAGTACATCTGAATGATGAAAAGAAAAAATGCGATGAGATGGTTAATGCCTTGAATATACTCATATATCGAGAACGATGTTTTGATATAAAAGAAATGGGCATGTTTGAACAAACACGATAAACCCGTTTATTAAATTTGCTCCATATTATCTTGTTAAAGAAACTGGTTGGCAATCTCAAGTTGCAACATAAAGATCTCCATTCCTTCAAGCGAATGTGATAAAATGATCAATATAAGATGTTCATTCCCTCAAGTGAATGAAATAAAATGATCAATATGAGATCCTCATTCCCTCATGTGAATGTGATATTGTAACGATAAATGGTTAAAGATCATTTATCATGGTAAATGCTATGGTCGAGGTAGTATGACAATGACAAACCACTACTAGTGGCGAAAATACAATAAGAAAGGAGCAAACAAAAATGCTATTTATGCAAAAAATGCAATGTGATGTATGCAATATACAAGTGTGTCAAAGATATTACACACTATATTCATAGATTTAAGAATCTATGCTAGCACATTTTGCTCCGTAAAAGAAATATAAAATTGTCATGAGGAACGAAGTTAAATACTAAGTATGCATTATATTCTTTGTATCGTTCCAATTTTATCGGATGTCCCACTAAGTATGCATTATATTCTTTTGTATCTTCCTCGACATGCATTATATAAAGATTAGTAAAAGCTAATCATAGCCATAACATACGTTTATGAGCTATAATAATAATTTTTGGCATGACCAGTTACACCATCCTGAGTCATTAATGATGCGAAAGCTATAAAAGAACACAATTCTTCAATTTAATGTTATTATCTCTCAAAAGAAGTTGATTATTAATCTATCAACTAGAATGGGGACTCAATTCCTCAATTTTCTGGAAAGAAAACATATGGATATATGTAAGCATATAAATCCATTGCATGAACCATTTAGAGTTTTAAAATCGATGCATCGTCTAAATGGTCATTAAATCGCAACCTAAAGTTTGCATGATTAATAGCTCAATGCGAGGCTAATATTCAGAGTAAGTATTTCATCATGAAAATGCGATGAATTACTTCTAAATTATCAAATGAAACTGAGAGAAAAACTTGTGTTGTTGTATGGGGCCATATTATAATATGCACAACAACAAAATTAGCATCATGCCAATATGTTATTATTAATCCTCCATTTTATAATTGGTTTTGGTTATAAACCAAACATATCCCATTTTTGGTTTTTTTTTTTTTTTTTTTTTTTTTTTTTTTTTTTTTTTTTTTTTTTTTTTTTTTTTGTGTGCAAATTACTCCACGTAAATGCACATATATGGGATATAGAAGATGGATAATTCCTTCAGGAGGAGAGAAGTAGCTGCAAATTCAGAATGAATTATCATATTCTGTTGATCCTTGAAAGAAATTCTATGAATTGATTATTAAATGGATAATCTAATAGCCATAAATAAACATTGACTAAAAACAAAATTTCAGCTACTCATGCTCTGTTATAAGTTGTTCATCAAGGACACTATTTTATTATGACATGCCTCAAGCATGGTAGACAAATTGATTCCAAATAAAATCCTCAATAAAAATATGGAGCATGAAAATGATGGTTGTTCGAGGTATAAAAGACCCCATGATAGTCTCATAAAGAGACACGAGACATTAAGGTTCCAAAGAACCTCAGATAGCTAATGAGATCTTAGTAAATTCTATCTTGTTTTTGAATTATTATGGAATCGAAACAAAATGACGTCGACAAGTTTGTTTGCATACAATATAGCGCTTGTTATTATGCATAATGAGGATCATAAATCAAAAGTGCGCTCATGGAAATTTTTGGCCAACATGAAAGACGCAATCTCGTGAAAATACGATAAGTATTGGGACATGAAGTCCATACACATGAATGTGTAAAATCTACTGGATATACATCAGTATTTGTGCGAATGAGAAATAAGAGCTCTAAAGTTATGTCTTTAAAGACATAAATTGTGAATAAATAAATTCACAAAAACACAAAGTTGGTTATTAAAAGACATATTGTCTCGAGGTGGATGTAAATATCTTATTGATATTTTACGAGACAATCAATATTGAAGTATTTAATTCGCTCTAAATGATTTTTATTAGAGCTCTCATATTCTATGAAGAATCTGTAATGCCTCAAGCATGCCTAATAACTTCAACTTCTTGAAGCAATTAATAAAAGTTCTCAAGAATTCCATTTGATCAAATTGAATAAATCCTTATATGGATAAAAGTCATTTGGATGCATATTATATAAATTGCTTTTGCACATGTCTCAAAGAAATAAATTGGTCCTCAAGTACCATACATAAGTACAATTGATGTTTGGATGCCAATTTTGTAATTAATATGCATCACAAGAGTGTATTTTTCTCTTTTAATTTTTGTACATGCATTGTATGCTTTACAACCAATTGATTTGATATTGGGTTGGAAGTTACACATATATTTTTCTCATTTTTACAGGACTTATTCGTAACATCATCAATTTGATGGACTTCATTGTAAAGCTGTTGCCAACCAAAGTATACGAGCAACTCGTTTAGAAGATTAGCATTCGATGCTTGGAATATACACATTAAATTGAGGAGGAGGAGGAGCATTATACGCACTGCACTCTTTTCCTTCATCAAGTTTTTGTATCCTATTGGGTTTTTTCTTGATAAGGTTTTTGATGAGGCAGTGTATGAAGTATAATGAACGATGAATATCCAAGGAGGAGTATTGTAAAATATTATGGGCTTATGGGCTTATGTCTATTCATCCTAATCTTGATTAACAAGTTAGGGTTTTTCCTTATAAATACATCCTATTGTAACATTATGTAGATTATCTCAATAATAAGAATTCTCTTCCTCTCTCATTCTGGTGTTCTTGTTCATTACATTTATAATACATATATATGAATGAAAGGTAAATGGGTATTGTTCTAGATCCATATTATGCTCGTACTTTTCGAGCTTTACACCATTTAACCCTTCCTAATTATTCAACAACGAAGACAACAACAATCGGGGCACAATGAGGGTTGAACTTTGATCACGTTAAGAATATGACGTCATGTTATAATCGTGAGGTCACGTTTCTTTTCTTCTATTGTTTTATTAATGAAGAAAATATAAATACTATTATAAAGTAAACATTTTTAGAAATACTCTTTTTGTTAATTTAGTTTTGAAAATACAATGGTCTATTAAAAAACTCACCGGATGGGTAACCCAATTGGAAATTTTTGAATATTTTTGGGAATTTTGGTGATGAATAATGGAGTGGAAAGAAATTGTTTCCGTGTCGCCCTTTTTTCATTGGTTTGTAAGGTTGCATTTAGTTGGAAAATATTTTCCTTCATTTCCTATTTCTTGTTTTGTAAAAAAAGGAGGAGAGATTTATCTCCACAAAACAATTGAAAATTTAGAAAACGCGTTTAGTTAGAGAAACATGTATTTGTGTTTTTCATTTTGCAAAACTAGAAAACATGCTCAAGTAGTGTTGTTTTCTATCTCCATTATCTATTCACATTTGTAATATTATAAAGACATATTTGAAACACAAAAACAAATATTATAAACTAACCAACTAAATCTTCAAACGACACTAAATTCAACATAAAAATAATAAATTCGACATAAAGTAAAACGTACAAAACATAAAATTTAACACGACAAAAGGTTTAATACGATAAAAATAATTTCAAATGACTATAATTCAAATGACTACAATTCAAATGACTACAATTAAACATAAAAACAATAAATATGTCTCTAAACAAACCCATCCATGACCATATCTATTTTAAGATCACACTCGAGCACCTCGATTAGCACGACGACTCGTATATTTTTCCCACAAGTCATTTGCAATTGTCTTTCTCACTTCAACCATCTCATCGTGATTGCTCATGTCTAATAGGGTTCCTTCTTCAACTATGTTCGAACCTTCTGTCGAAACTTCGTGATAATCTTCACCATATAAATTGAAGAGTCTGTCAACCCTATCTTCCATCCGACTATAATTATGTAATGCACAACAAGCATGGGGAATCAACATTTGACGTCTTAATGGATAGTTTGGTATATCTTTCAAAATGTAAAATCTCGCTTTAAGTACATCAAAAGCTCGTTCAATGACGTTCTTAACCGATGAGTGCATAAAGTTGAACAACTCATTTTTTCCTCTAACTCCTCCACGACCCTGCCAATCAGAATGATGATACCGTTCACCCCGGTACGGAGCCAAGAACCCCTTCAGATTTGGGTACCCACTATCAACAACATAGTAATAATCTGAACAAATTGCAACAAGTGAATAAGAACATCATATACATTCAAGCTTTATACAAAACTAATGAAATGTGTTAGCAATCCATATAAGAAAGATAAACTTCACTTAAAGTGTTTAGATCATTGATTGTAACAATTAGAGTATAGTTTTTATCTCCAAGGTTTACAACGGAAATATGTAAAACCCGAGTCGTTATTTCCGATGAAGTAATGAATGGAATTTGACTTCGATATGTGATTTGTGTCGTGAATAGTGATAAAAAGAGATATTTGGAAATTTAAGCTAAAATGATGAAATATAAGCTAAATATAAGCAAATAAGCAATTAACACAAATATGATAAGCACACGTTGTAACAACCCGCAAAATTCCTGATATGTTCCATTTCGGCGAAACGACAATTTATTCTGACTTTGGTGTTAATTACGAGAATCGGGGCCTATTTATACTCGTTTTGTTGGAAATGACATTTTAAGCGCAATGGCATAACTTAAAAGTTCTCGGGAAATAATTATGACACGACTTTTGGGTCTCGATCGCACTTCGTTAAAAATAAAGGGAAATATTGCAACTAATTCCCTAAGGACACTGACAGTCATGATTCCGAAATCGTCCATACCTCCGAAATTCACCAATAATATCATTCCACCTCATTTCACCTCATTCATACTTTTTCCATACCTCTCAACCCCATTTTAGTGGCAACCATGCCTTTTTCATACCTAACAACTTTTTTTTTCTTTTTTTTTTTTATAAATTAAATTAAACAATTTAATTAAAACATAAATATTTCATTAATAACTAAAAGAAAATTACATAATACTTAAAAAAAAAATTAAAAAATTAAAAGAAAATTACATTATTCTTAAAAAAATGAAATAACTAATCATCGAGATATGTTAAGTTTTGAGCATCTACGTGGTCTGTAAGATCATATAGGAGTCGGTAATGCATTTGTTCGTCGATTAACTCCGGTAATACACTATCGTATAAACTGGCGCGACTGGCGGATCCATTACATGAACCGGTGATATTGCCATCCCATCGTCTTTTAAAATCATATTGTGAAATATGATACACGTATAAATGAGTTGTCGAATCTTGTCAACCGACATTGCCCGGAGAGGACGAGCGAGAATCATCCATTTATTTTTAAGACGACCAAAAGCTCGCTCGATAACTTTTCTTGCAGACTCTTGTAGCTTCTTGAATCTCTTTTCATTCAATTCAACCGGATGCTTGTATGCTTTAACAAACGTTGACCATGTAGGATAGATTCCATCGGTAAGATAATAACCACGTTTGTAAAACCGTCCATTTACATGAAATGAACTGTTTGCCGCCGTTCCGTTTCGCTCCGTAAGATACAATGGTGACTGATTCAAAACATTGATATCGTTGTTTGCACCTGGAGGACCAAATAACGAATGCCAAATCCACAAATCGTAAGAAGCGACGGCTTCAAGCATAATAGTTGGGTATTGATGATCACCTCGCTTATATTGACCTTTCAAATGTCTAGGACAATTACGCCATGGGAAATGGGTACAATCCATGCTACCAAGCATTCCAGGAATGTGATGTTTATCTTCATGGAACTCGTATAAGCGTGCAATGTCATGGGGTGTAGGCCTACGTAAGAACTCTCGACCATATACTTGAATAATCGCTTGGCAAAAATGATCAAGGCATTCTCCTATAAAAAATTAATAACAATAACTTTAAAAAATATATATAACGCTAACTTTATAAAAAAATTAATAACAATAAGTTTTAAAAATATATATAACCTGACATTCGGCGCGCCATGTTTAAATAGTCATCAAATCTATCTGGAGGTTCACCCGTTGCGAGTTGCCTAATGGCCGATGTGCATTTTTGTAATGCCGTGAAACTTTTTTTTCCCCTCGCATCTAAGCCCTCTTGAAACCATTCGAAATTCGCTTCAACATCAGCAACAACTCTTAAAAACAAGCTTTTATTCATACGAAACCGTTCACGAAAACGTTCGTCGTTAAACTTTGGACGTTCAACGAAATAATCATTCATAAGGGTTCGTAAAGCTTCTTCACGAAAACGAGTTACATACTCCCGACTTTCGGTAGAGCTTGCCGTATCGTCAATTGCATCGTACGCGGCTAATAAGGTTTCTAGGGTGCTACCGGATGGCACTAGTTCGGACAATTCGCCGGGGGGACTCACTAACGATTCGGACGAAGAAGAAGATAAAACCATTGTAAAAATATGTGAATTGGTTATATATGTGAATTGTATTATTTGTGTTAAAAATGTATGTGTTTAGGTTGAATATATATAGGGGATTTTTTTTTTTGGGCTGATACACGCTCCTCCAACGGCCCAAAAAATTAATGCCCAACGGCTACTTTTTGCATTGAAAAGCCCATGCCTCCGAGGCAATATTTGCCGTTCAAGTCTTGCCGTTCACCATGCCGGCTAGGTGGCAGCGGTGTTCACCGCCGACATCACCTTGCCGTTGGGTGATACCGCTGCCACTGCCACCCTTCTAAAGGCACTCTAGGGTTGCACCACTAGTCCACACTAGACCCTATATATACTACTATTATAACCAACTAATGTTGTTACTCCCTCTCTCTTCAAAAACAGCCGCTCTTCCCTTGTCTCTTCTTCTTGCGCCGCTGCTACTGTTCCGGCTGTCGGAGCTGTCACCGCCGGCAAACAAGACTCACCGCCACCACCATCTTCATCTCCACCTTATTTCCTTCCTCTTGACATACTCCACGCGCCAAGAAATGCCTCCACCACCACGTTAATACCACTTCAGTCCCCATATTTCATTTGTTTTCATGTACATATCAAAGGTAAAGAATAGATCGAAGATTGTAAGATTGGTTGAAGGTTTTGGTTTGGGTCCGTTTGGTTCGGAGATACCACCACAGCCGCCACAGTCACACCGCCATCTCTGTTGACGTATGTACCCTCCGGATACACGCCGTACAAAGGTATACCCTCCGGATCCGTATCAGGTAAAATGTACTCAGATGTGTTCAAACAATACGGACCAATATCCGAAGGGTTACGAATGTCCGCATGACCTCAGCCGTCCGGAGATCACAAACCTTCGGATAAGCCAATAAGTACCTAGACCAAAGTACAAACAAGTACACCAAAGTATATGATAATGGAGTCTAAACTAGCGAACATTAAGGGCTAAGTACAAACCAGCCTGGCACTCCATATAGAGAGTCTATAAATAGAGAGGAAATCTTCATTTAAGGTTAACTAATTATCTCCTACTCTCTAGTTTTATTTATACTTTCTCTCTCTAAGAACATATACTTACTCTCACGCCGGAGGTTGGTCCTGGGATACATTCCCGGGGCGAGACTAACGGACGTATTTGTTTTGCAGATATCCGAAGTAAGATACTGTAAGCAAGGATCACCTTGAATCCGAAGGACCTAACCTAGTCCGAAGGATTCATCTCGCTTGTCTGAAGTAGAAGCAAACTTTTACTTCAACAAATTGGCACCATCCGTGGGACCCGTCATTCACTCTACCTAAGCTAAGAGAAGACAGGTCCTCCCCCAGCAACACCCGAAGGATCCGGAAGTCGTCCGGATAACAATACCAATCCTGTCAGCATGGAACAAATCCAAAGCCACTTTGCTACTCTAAAAACTCTCATCCAACAATACAATGTCTCAGGGGAAACACCAATTGACCCCATCCATCTCGACTTCGAGGTTGCCGGATCTCATGATGTCGAAGCCCAAAAGGCCGAAGAAGAAAGGACGGACGACCTATCCAAACCTTTCAAGGCAGCGTCCAAGAGTCCTTTTACCCGAAGGATCATTGATTTCTCCGGGCCAAAGGGTTCAAAGTATCTGATGCCTTCTCACTTGAAGTTATACAACGGATCTACAGATCCTGACGATCATATTACCAGATTTGAAGGGGCGGCTAATCAAGGTGAGTGCCCCATGCCGATTTGGTGCATGATGTTCCAACAGACCCTGGATGATGCTGCTAGAGGGTGGTTTGATCGTCTTCCGCGAGGTAGTATTGATAATTGGGATGAATTAAGTGAGCAATTCATTCAGAGGTTCGCCCTTCGTAGAAAATGCATCAGAGATCCGATGGAAATTACCAAGATCGTCCGTAGAGCTAACGAAGCCCTCTCGGAATTCAAGGAACGATGGACGGATGAGGCTAGTCGCATTTCAGGAGTACAAGAGCTGATGCAGATATCCTCATTTATTGATGGTTGTAAAAGTCCGGAGTTAGCAAAAAGATTCTCCGAGAAAGTTCCACAAACCGTAACTGAAATGATGATACGGGTTGATGATTTTATCCGCTCCGAGAGAGCATACCGGTTAACGGAAGTACCAAAGGGAGAAAGGGTGGATAATTACCGAAGAGATTATCATCCTAATATATACAGCCGAAATGACCATAACACACAACGGTCCGCCTTTAGAGGAAACCACAGGAAAGATGTTCAAGAATTTAAGCCCAGACGAAATGATCATTTCGCACCATATGTGCCCAGACGAAATGACAATAACACCTACCGGACAGACTACCGGATGGACCACCGTCGTAACGATGGGAACAGAAGAGATACCAGGCCTCTAGACTTGAACATGCTCACTAAGGCCCCTAAGGAGATCCTGTCAACGGAGCATCAACTCAGGCTACCGGCACCCCCACTACTCAGGGGAAGACCGTCGAGAGAAAACATGGATAAGTACTGTGACTATCATGGAGAGAAAGGCCACCTAACCAATGATTGCCATTATCTGAAGGAGCAACTCAAGATAGCTATGGATACCAGCAAGCTTGACCACCTGATCAGGGATGTCCGGCAAAGGGACAGAGCACCTCCCAGAAATAACCATCAAAACAACCAAGGTCGAATCATCAATATGGTCCGATATCAAGAAAGAAATCCGAAGCGAAAGATGATAGAGCAAGAAGAAGAGTGGATGAAAGCCCCCATAAGCTTTCCTCCGATCCTTCCGGGGGACGCTTCCGATGAGCCACTTATAGTGGAGGCAGAGATTGAGGGATATACTGTACGGAGAGTATATGTCGACCAAGGTGCATCGGTGGAAGTAATGTACGAGCACTGCTTCCTAAATCTGGACTCTTCCATCCGGTCACGGCTAACCAAAACAAACACACCACTGGTAGGATTCGCAGGGGAGAGCATAAATCCGCTAGGGAAGATAGAGCTAGAAGTGTGCTTTGGGAGCGAAGGGTTATACCGCCGAACTATCATGAAGTTCGCGGTGGTTAGATCTCCCTCCCTGTACAATGTGATACTTGGTCGGTCCGGAATCAAAAAACTAAGAGCCATCCCATTAACTATACACTCCATGATGAAATTCCCAACGCCGAGAGGCATCGCCACCCTGGTAACCCGATCAGTCATAATCTCAGAGTGCAGAAAGCTAGAAGAAAAGTTCTTAATGGAAAGGGAAACCCAAACAGAGACCTCCTCGGAAATCGCCATTGAAGAAACTACTGGAACCGAAGAGGTGATGGTTCATCCGGCATACCCGGAACAACTGGTAACAATAGGGAGGCGTTTTTCAAAAAAAGGGCGAAGACAATTAATAACGTTGCTCAAAAACAACCGGGACGTTTTCGCATGGGAACCTTCGGATATGACTGGTATTCCCCGATGGGCAGCTGAGCATAAGCTCAACGTGAACGTCCAAGACAAACCGGTGGCACAGAAAAAGAGATTCTTCTCGGAAGAGAAGAACCAAGCCATAAATCGAGATGTGGAAGAATGGCTAAAGGCCGGTATAATTAGACCTGTCCGGTATCCGACATGGATCTCTAATCCGGTATTAGTGAAAAAACCGGACGACACCTGGAGGATGTGCATTGATTTTAAGAACCTGAACTCATCGTGCCGCAAGGACTACTATCCGTTACCCGAAATAGACTGGAAGATTGAGTCGGTGATAGGATTCCGCTACAAGTGTTTCTTGGATGCTTACAAAGGATATCATCAAGTGCAAATGGCAAAGGAAGACGAAGAGAAAACAGCCTTCTATACAGATCGGGGAACATACTGTTATGTAAAAATGCTGTTTGGTTTGAAAAATGCCGGGGCAACCTATCAGAAGTTGGTAGACTCTGCCTTCCGGAAGCAAATTGGCCAGAACTTAGAAGTATATGTAGACGATATGGTGATAAAGAGTCAAACGAAAAAGGAGCTGTTGGCCGATATAGCTGAAACGTTTGACAATCTTCGCGGAATAAACATGAAGCTAAACCCTAAAAAATGTTCCTTTGGAGTGGAGGAAGGAAAATTCCTTGGATATATGGTGACGTCCGAAGGGATTAGGGCAAACCCCATGAAAACCAGAGCAATCGCCGATATGCAATCACCAAAATCACTGAAGGAAATGCAAAGCTTAAGTGGCAAACTCGCAGCACTCAATCGTTTCTTATCAAAATCAGCCGAAAGGTCTCTCCCTTTCTTTGAAACGTTAAAAAACATCACTAAGGACAACAAGGAAAGATATCAATGGACGGAGGCGGCTAAAAAAGCCTTCCAAGATATGAAGAAAATGATTCTGGAGCTCCCATGCCTAACGAATCCGAAATCTAAAGAAGACTTGTATCTATACCTATCAGCCGCAGCAGAAGCAATAAGCGGGGTGCTGATGGTCGAAAGAGATGGACGGCAGATCCCAATCCATTATGTAAGCCGAACCTTACACGAGGCCGAAAAGAGGTACGCTCCGGTTGAAAAGTTGGCTCTAACCCTCCTGCATTTATCAAGAAGATTGAGGCGGTATTTCGAAGCCCACCCCATCAAGGTCATAACGGACCATCCCATCAAACAAGTGTTGAACCGGGCAGAATCGTCTGGACGATTAGCCAAAAACACAGTAGAATTGGGGGCCTACAACATTACCTACGTGCCCAGAAATGCTGTCAAAGGACAAGTGCTTGTTGACTTCATTAATGAAGTGCCCATCGGAACAGCCTTCCCGGATCCGAAGAGGAGAAGCAAAGAGATATGCAACATTTCTCAGCCGGAAGAATGGATCTTATACACTGATGGAGCCTCTAGCAGAAAAGATGCCGGAGCAGGCCTGGTGTTAATTAGTCCGGAAAAAGAAGAATACACCTATGCTCTCCGATTGAATTTCGAAACTACCAATAACAGAGCAGAATACGAAGCACTCCTAGCCGGACTGAGAATTGCAAAGGAAATGCATATAGAAGCATTGGACATACGAGTGGACTCTAACTTAGTGGCAAGCCAAATCAATGGAGAGTTTACTGCATACAAGGAAAGCATGACAAAATACCTCGCCAAAGCCAAGGAGTACATCGCCTACTTCAAACGCTTCAAGATAAAGAATATCCCAAGAGCTCAGAACCAAAAAGCAGATGTGCTCAGCAAGCTAGCATCCGTAGCATTTGACCACTTAACGAAAGAAATCTTGGTAGAGGTGTTGGAGAAGCCATCCACAGAAGAAGAGATAATCAACGCAATAGTGGAAGAAGAGGAGGAAAATTGGATGTCCCTCATATTCCGATGCTTAAACGAAGGGATATGGCCGGAGGATCAAAATGAAGCTCGAAGCCTCCGTATGAAAATAAGCCACTACACACTAATTGACAATGTGCTATTCAAAAAATCCTACCTAGGACCAATGTTACGATGTGTCGGACCTCTCTAAGCCAATTACATAATCCGAGAGGTGCATGAAGGAGCGTGTGACATGCATTCCGGACCCCGGACCGTGGTAGCTAAACTCATGAGAAAAGGCTATTATTGGCCAACCATGCACCGGGACGCTAGGGAAGTCATCCGAAAATGCGATGCCTGTCAGATACATGCTCTGGTTCCCAAGCTGCCAAAAACGATACTAACCTCCGTCATGGCACCATGGCCCTTCTTCCAATGGGCAATTGACATTTTAGGACCTTTGCCCGAAGCTCCAGGAAAAGTTAAGTATGTTATTGTGGCAATAGACTATTTCACAAAATGGATGGAAGCAAAGCCGTTGGCCAAGACAACCGGAAAGGAGGTCAAAAGGTTTGTATGGGACAACATTGTCTGTAGGTTCGGACTACCTAAGATAATTGTCACGGACAACGGAAGCAACTTCGTGGGAGATCCATTCAAAAGTTGGTGCGAAAGGTTAAATATCACACAAATCAACACGGCCGTGGCTCACCCTCAAGCCAACGGATTGGTCGAAAGAGCCAACAAAAGCCTAATGAAGGGATTTAAGTCTCGGCTTGGAAGAGAAAGAGCCGGATGGGTAGACGAGTTACCAAATGTACTATGGGCTTTCCGAACCACCTTGAAAACTAGCAACGGAGAAACCCCCTTCAGTCTGACCTACGGAAGCGAGGCAGTCATTCCGGCGGAAATCGGTATACCTTCCTTCCGGACCATGATGGCAAACGTTGAAAACAATGACGATGAGATAAATCTGAACCTAAACTTATTAGAAGAACGAAGGGAAATGGAAGCCATAAGGGAGGCGAAGTACAAAAAGAAAGTGGAGCAGTATTACAACCGAAGGGTTAGACCCGAAGCCTTCAAAGTGGGAGATTTCGTGTACCGGAAGAATGAAGCCAGCAGCGTAGAAGACCAAGGAAAATTGGGACCTAATTGGGAAGGCCCCTACCGAATAACGGAGGCTTATCAGCACGGCACATACAAGCTCCAAACCATGGATGACGTGGAAGTACCTCGAACCTGGCATGCAATTAACTTAAAGAAATGTTTTATGTAACCTATTATGTACATTGTTATTTCAGGATTTATTGTAAGGCATGAGCCATTTTCACATCAATGAAACATCCGATGCATTTGGACCATATAAAGAGTTATTTTCAGTAGGGCACAGGTTGCCCAGAAAAATAAAACCCCAAGTGGGTATAATCTAAGGCCAAGAGCCATAGGACACAAGTTGTCCGGAAGACTAAAACCCCAAGTGGGTATAATTTAAGGCCAAGAGCCGCAAGGCACAAGTTGCCCAGAAAAATAAAACCCCAGGAGGGTACAAGCTAAGGCCAAGAGCCGCAGGACACAAGTTGTCCGGAAGACTAAAACCCCAAGTGGGTATAATTTAAGGCCAAGAGCCGCAAGGCACAAGTTGCCCAGAAAAATAAAACCCCAGGAGGGTACAAGCTAAGGCCAAGAGCCGCAGGGCACAAGTTGTCCGGAAGACTAAAACCCCAAGTGGGTATAATTTAAGGCCAAGAGCCGCAAGACACAAGTTGCCCAGAAAAATAAAACCCCAAGTGGGTATAATCTAAGGCCAAGAGCCATAGGACACAAGTTGTCCGGAAGACTAAAACCCCAAGTGGGTATAATTTAAGGCCAAGAGCCGCAAGGCACAAGTTGCCCAGAAAAATAAAACCCCAAGTGGGTATAATCTAAGGCCAAGAGCCATAGGACACAAGTTGTCCGGAAGACTAAAACCCCAAGTGGGTATAATTTAAGGCCAAGAGCCGCAAGGCACAAGTTGCCCAGAAAAATAAAACCCCAGGAGGGTACAAGCTAAGGCCAAGAGCCGCAGGGCACAAGTTGTCCGGAAGACTAAAACCCCAAGTGGGTATAATCTAAGGCCAAGAGCCGTAGGATACAAGTTGTCCAGAAAAATAAAACCCCAAGTGGGTATAATCTAAGGCCAAGAGCCGCAAGGTACAAGTTGCCCATAAAATAAAACCCCAGGAGGGTGTAAGCTAAGACCAAGAACCGCTGGGCACATGTTGTCCGATGAAGTAAAACCCCACGAATATATAATTAAAGGCCAAGTTCCGGAAATTACATAATGTCCGGAAAAACACGTCGCAAAAGACATGTCATACACACATGTAACTTAAAAACAATAAGTATAAATAGCAAAAGAAAGTGATATATATTCATATGATCAAAAAATCGGTTACATCAAATGTTCCGGATTAACGGAATAACAAAAGATGGAATGTCAAAAACCTATTCTATTACATAATTGTTCTGAGGGACCCATTCTACAGAATAACGGAACGTCAAAAACCTATTACATCAATTGATAAAAGCTTCATAGGGAATCCGGAATACCTAAATCCATAGTCAAAATGGAGGTATCCGGACCCCAACATGCATCTCTCAAACAAAGTGGATAAACAGCTTCAAAAAGAATCCGCAACACCTATACCCATAGTCAAAATGGAGGTGTACAGACCCTTAAGTCATCATCTCAAACAAAGGCCGAAGTATCTTGGCCTGAAGACTGGTTGGCAGAGGGGTTATCAACATGAGCTTCAGATTCTGATACTTCAAGTTCCGGAGCAGGTGCAGGATCGGGAACCAGGGCATTGAGTTCATCAAACTTCCGGTAGATAGTCTGGCGGATCTTCTGGATGAAATGATAGTCTTGAGAGAGGGCCTTATCATACAACGAACCATATTTTGCTTCGGCCTCCATATCTATCCCCTCAACTTCTCCCAACAGATCGGCCGCTTTCTCCAGCTCTTCAAATAAACCAGCCCCGTCTATCAGCCCAGATTGATAATACAAATTAAAGGGCTCCGCCAATGCTGTCCGGAATTCATGACTTCCGAGAAACCGATGGATAGCCTCCGGAATGAACTCGTTTATGATACGATTCCTCTCTACCTCAGCATTACCAGCGGCCACAGCAATACCCACCTTCTCTTGATAAAGCTCTTTATAAGCTTTCTCTTCGTCATCCAGCTTCAACTTGGCATCGGACAACTGCCCCTCCAACAACTTGATCCTATCATTCTGCTCAGCGGAAACCTTTCTCCACTCTTCCTTCTCTATCTCTAGCTCGGAGACTCGACCCTCCAAATTAGCATTCTCAGCACGAAGCTTCCTCAACCCCTCCGGATTTACCTCCACACACTCTGCATGAGCATCCTTCAGCTGCTTAAACTCACCAGACATCTGCTGAAACATCTTCCAATTATCATCAAGGGTTTTGTCACAAACCTTGTGAGCCTCGGACAACTTCTTATGCTCACTCAACAAAGACTCAAAACGGAAGATGACATCCGCTTGAGCCGTAGCATTCTTACCTAGCAGCAACCAAGCCCTTCGGATAGCGTCACCATCGTTCTGATCATCCAAATACTTCTCCTCACAGGGAGTGGCCAAATTAATCAACATGTCCCTGCAAACATTCGCATTATTCATGCGGTTTCCTCTCCTCACCGACCATGCAGGGACAAACGGAACATCATCATCACCTTCCCCCTCTATATCAACCTCCGTGTCCTCCTCATCCACAAGAGTCTCTTTCCCCGGACGCCGGGACGCACCCTCCGAACCCCCTAAAAGCAAAAGAATCACCGTCAACAAATGATAGAAACTAATTAAAAAGAAGTGATTATAAAAGATCATCCGGACATACCAGATGGCAAATCTTTCAGATGCACAGAACGGATAGGCTCCGGCCTCTCAACACCCTCAGTAGCGTCCAAATCAATGACATGGTCATCAACGGACAACTTACTCCTCTTCTGGAGTTTGGAAGAAAGGCTTGCTCCGGTCCTCTTCAAGGGAGGCTTCTTCAAACCTGACTTAGCAGCCTGCTCCTTCTTTTTGTCTTTGGCCGCCACAACCTTATCATCCGGAACCTCTACCCTCCTCAGCTCCTCATCCTTCTCCGGAACCTCAGTGTTGGAGGCCAGAGGGCGAGTGACGTGCGTCTCTCGAACATGCCCTTCCGGAAGCGGGTCTCCCTTGACCACCTTCACAGTCCTGCGTAGGGGAGGCTTCTTCAAGTAGCTCGACATGGTTATACATGCGGATAAACAAACCCATCAGTAAACATATAAAAGAAAAAAGAGAAGATGCACAATATAAAAATTCATATTTTCAACAAAAGCTATACCCCTCCCCTTCTCATCCCTCAAAGCCGGACGGTAGCCAGTAAATTCCCAGTGATCCGATAAGCCCAAAGCGTATAAAAACGCCTGTGGAATTTGGCATGGCTCAATAATCGTCTCGGCTAGCCGGGCGGCGTGAGAAGCATCGTACTCACTCTGCTTAGGAAACGGATCGGACACATCCGAATCAGAATGCCTCCAAGGCATAGCGAACGGAATGGCTCTCCTATCAACAAAAAAGAAATGATACTTCCAACCCTTCAAACAGGAAGGGAAATCCCTGAAACAAACCTTCCTATCTCTATGCACATGTTTCTCAAATGAAAACCAACTACCCTGCTTGCTGAGCTTATAAAAGGCGTGAAACAAGGGAGTGGTAGGAGGAATGTGCATGCTCCGGCAGTACACCTCAAAAAGAGTAGCACGATGCATACCCAACGGAACCAGTTGGGAAAGGTGAACCTTAAAATACTTAATCACACCTAAAAGAAAAGTAGAGAAAGGAACAGTGAGGCCTCCCTCAATGAAATACTCTGCGTATAAGCCAATAGCATCTTTAGGCAGTTGATCCATCGTCATGTCCGTCGGGGGCACCCTCGGATGTAAATCCTTCGGTATTCCGAAAGTCTCCACTATAGCAAGCACCTCGCCCTCATCCATCGTAGACGGTCTTAACTGTATATCCTTCTTGACATGAGAACCCTCCGGCATGGACACGTCTTCGTACTCAAACGAGGCGGTAGATTCCGACATAATGAATCCGAAAGAGAAAGGGTATAGCCAAACAACAAAAATAACTTAACGGACTGAGACGTACCTTAAAGACGATGAGAATGATTGTTCGGAATACGGAAGGTATAAAACGTGTCAGAAGTATGTGTGTGCAGAAGAAAAATAACAGTGGAGTAAATGAGAAAAAAGAGACTATTTATAGGCGGTAAAAAATAGGCAGGAAAGGGACACGTCACCCGTAGGGCTAACGTGTCAGCCATCCACACTGTGTCTCTCACAAAGTGCATACGTGTTCTAATCCAAGCGACGCGGTAAAAAACGACGGCACATCTTAAACGACACATTAATTACTTTTGGCATTTTGCACGCAACACTAACAAACGACGAAGCTATAACATACCCTCCGGAAAATCGCAAAAAATAAACTTAGTATCACACCATTGGCACAACCAATACTATGATACTGGGGGGGGGACATGTTGACGTATGTACCCTCCGGATACACGCCGTACAAAGGTATACCCTCTGGATCCGTATCAGGTAAAATGTACTCAGATGTGTTCAAACAATACGGACCAATATCCGAAGGGTTACGAATGTCCGCATGACCTCAGCCGTCCGGAGATCACAAACCCTTCGGATAAGCCAATAAGTACCTGGACCAAAGTACAAACAAGTACACCAAAGTATATGATAATGGAGTCTAAACTAGCGAACATTAAGGGCTAAGTACAAACCAGCCTGGCACTCCATGTAGAGAGTCTATAAATAGAGAGGAAATCTTCATTTAAGGTTAACTAATTATCTCCTACTCTCTAGTTTTATTTATACTTTCTCTCTCTAAGAACATATACTTACTCTCACGCCGGAGGTTGGTCCTGGGATACATTCTCGGGGCGAGACTAATGGACGTATTTGTTTTGCAGATATCCGAAGTAAGATACTGTAAGCAAGGATCACCTTGAATCCGAAGGACCTAACCTAGTCCGAAGGATTCATCTCGCTTGTCTGAAGTAGAAGCAAACTTTTACTTCAACAATCTCCTCCAGCTCCTCGTCTCTCGTTTCTCTCCTTTTTCCTTCTTGATTTGGTAAAGCGTGAACCCGTTTGTTTATTTTTATCTTTGATTTAATTGACTGATGAAACTTGTTATTTTTTTCGTGGGTTAAAACGGATTTAAAAAGGGGTTTTGCATTAGTTTTTGTGGATACTAAATTCAGATTTAAAACATGTTTTGAAAACTATATTGCGTGGTTGAACGGTGTTTGATTTTGATGGATTAAACATTGATTAAAATGATTGTTGTAATCGATTCGTGTGGTGACCGGTTAATAAAAATGGTTGTGTGGTAATGTTTGCTCACGGGTCGATTTTGGAACTCATATGGGTCGGGTCGGACCCGCAATGTTTTCGAGTCACCAGTATATAAGCCTCGGATAGTATCTGGATTTGCTTATTCTAGTATTGGTTGTGCTTGTGTTGTGGTAAAACCCGATTAGAGTGTGATTGTGAATTGTTGTCTTGGTTCAAAAAGGGTGCTTGTTTGTGTGTTGCCTGCATTATGGCTCGAGTCAGTCACCTACATAGGGTGTGTTTGGTTCTGTTAAACTTCAAGCTACTAGGGTACGTTTGGTTTAAAAGTGGGTTAAGCCACACACAAATGAATAATGTGTGATAGTTTTAAAGAAATAAAGGGTATGTCAATTAAATTGTCAAATGGTGTTAACCGTTAATAACAATTCCGATATTAAATAATTGACTAAAGTGTTTTTATTTGTTTACTTGGATCATTGGTACGTTTCGGGATATTTGGGACTTGATACTCGGTAATTAAATTTGGACATTGTAACATTAACCAGGCGTGGATTTATTAACCGTTATTGGACTTACGGTACTGGACGACGGACATTATTGGACATTTTTGGACAATACGGTATAATATATTAAATTCGAAAAGAATTTAATATATTAAATTCGGACTGGATACAAAATATTCAATAAACCAAAACTAGTATATACGTGAATGGTAACGAAACACAAGGCTTATAAAATATTGTTTTGAGAAAATTGATTTAATTAAGACTTGGGAACGTTGTATAAACGGACGAGTCATGCTAAAATTTTATGAAAGTTTCTAAACTTATACTTTTATTTCAAATCTCTTTTTATTACTTATAAAACCCAAATTATTTTTCTAAACTCATAATTGTTGTTCAAAACCTTTTTGCTCTATTAAAAGACAACAAGAATATAAACTTATGTTTGATAAAGTTGAAGAGCCTTTTGCTCGAATTGTGAATGCAAACTTATTTTGTTTATAAAACATGTATGTTTTACATAAACTATTTGGGATTATGGGGTAAACGCTGAAACTTACCAATTGACCCATTTTATATTACATAGCTAATTTTTGTCATGATCTATGTTTTCTTTGGTTTACTTGAGTTTTATTAGCATTTTCACGTCTATGTCGATGTTATTCCTCTTTGGTGTGAGTTGTTTGTCGATATCTTTTACACTTTGGCGTGAGTACCATTTGGAGTCCGTACTTTCTTACCACCACACGAAACATAAAGCTTTCTTACGAGACGTCGATACTAAGCTTTTTATAAGTTTTGAACTTGAATAATCCACGAAAACTATGACACATTGTCTTTCATAGACTTTATTATTGTGCGAGCTATATTTTGAGATAACCGTATACGTATTAGGGTGTACCATCGTGCTCGTACTGCTTAGTGCCATCGTGCCTATCTTCTGGATACCGTTGTGATTAGCTCTAGATGCCAGTCGTGTTAGTCGTGATCATTGCATTGCTGTGGCTAAGGTGAGTTCATACCCCCTACTTTTTAAACAATTTTCATAAGTATTTTGGGGGAGGATACATGCTCGTTTTAACTAAACTCAATGATTGTTTATCTGAATACGTGAATTGTTTGATTTAGATCTGATTGATTGACTATTGATTGGCTGATATAATTTAATTGGCTCTTCAAGAGCATTATGTGTTTACCTGATAAATATGTGAGCTCCTAGCTCAAAACTATTTTCTCGGACCTACCACTACTTTGTTTTGCTATATTGTGTTGACTAGTTAAGGTTAGATTGCGGAAATAATTGCCTTAGCCTAGGGCTGCTTGGAACCTAACAAAGGATAGACTTCTACCTACGGCCTAGTCCCAGGGCAGTAACGGGTGGTTCCTTGCTGTATCTATGACCTGGCTAGTGACCGCCGAGGGATCCGCTCAGTATGACCACTTATCTTTCTTAAGATAAGAAACCTATTATTTGTGAATTGATTTGGATGATGTTGAATAAGTGAAATCTATACCTGCCTCTAATCACACATAGCACTAAACTCTCCAGGTCCACAACTGCTTTATAACTTAAAACTATGAACTCACCAGCGTAAGCTGACCTTTAGCATGTATTCTCAGGTATAAGGCGATAACTCACTATTTGAAGGCGCTTGGCAAGGGCATTGGTCATAGGCAACTCTGATAAAACAATTGGGACAACTTCAACTATTTTATGGGCCTATTTCCGCACTCCTTTTATAAAATGTAAACTTAACGTTTTGTTAATACATATTATTCTCAATGGATGAATTAAAAACCGTTCTTTGTACTTATGTTATTATGCCATTGTAGTAGCACCCCAATGACATGTATGCTTCCGCTGGACCCAAATTTTGGGGGTGTTACACACGTAAACACAAACGCAAATAAGAATTAAAAACGTAAACTTTAACGTAAGTGAACGAGCTAAAACGTAAAATCTAAGAAATAAAAGTCCTAGAAAGCCAAATTTATTTTTCTTAAATCCTAAATACTAAAAGAAAATTTTAGTAAAAAGAATTATATATTTTTTTTATTTTTATTATTATGAATTAAATACTATTGAAAAGAAATAAAATGATTAAAAATAGCAAATCTTATCAAAAATATCTGAAATTTTTATGGAAAATACTTTAGGCTATAAGAAAGATAAGAAAAATAAAAAGGCAGAAAAAGCAGTTCAAAATAAGCAGTAATAAGCAAAAGCAGTTTATTAAGCTATAAAGGAAAAAGGTTGTTAAGTAAAAAACTAGGAGAAGTGTTAATGAAAAAAGTCCCTAGCGCAGTTGGGTTTGTGTGTGCTGTGTGAGGTGTGGTTATGGCTGAGATCTGGGGTTTGAACCCCAGACTTGGCTTTTTGAAAATTTTATTATTATTATTATTATTATTATTATTATTATTATTATTATTATTATTATTATTATTATTATTATTATTATTATTATTATTATTATTATTATTATTATTATTATTATTATTATTATTATTATTATTATTATTATTATTATCAACACATCATTTTCATTAAAAACAAACTCATAGGATTACATGAAATTAGTAGGGAGACTCGAAACTAACTGGGCCCCCACACAATTAGCAATGGCAAAACTAATCCTATTGAAGATATGAGGTGCAGCACGCGCCCCAATGTCTTGAGTTATAGAGAACTTCCGGACCCGCTTAAGTAGGGTCACCGCATCTGTCTCATGTTCCCCCAAAGAGGAAAATGAGAAGGGGATAAACCCATATCCCATATTTGCACATTTAGCTCCGTACTTAACACGCTTGCGTTTAGCGGCATCAAGCACCACACGACCTGGCGTAAAGTCCAGCAAACCAGTCTGCGTGAGGGGGGATGACCCGGTTAAATCAACACACACACCCTTCCCCCCATCCCAGGAGTAGAGCAAAATGTCTACTGGTCTTAAGACCTGCTCCCCATCTCCACTCAACCCGATATCGACCTCTTTACGAGCCGAGATACCAGATTGACAGCAGATGTCAAGCAAAGTATCACGCACCAAGTTGTGTCGGTGTTTAACGCCAATTGTACCAATACACGATATAGCATGGTCCCCATAGATATCCCCAGCGAAAACCTTGGAGCATGCTGAGCACGGCACTTGAACAGAGAAGAGGGGAACACCCAACCGATAACATAATATGCACCTGTACGTTCTGGCATTCATAGTCTGTCCAAGCCCTGATATCGGGACCACCCTAAGCCAGTCTGAAGTGTAGTCCTCCTTTTGCGACCCCCAAAGTGCCATTTGTCGGGGTGATAAGCAAAACGTGGATTCAGCCATTTGGGTAACACATTTGAAATATATATCTGCCAATTTCTTCATGAGTTTGGGGGCAGCGATCTCATCCGGGGTTACTCAGAAGGTCATTCTCTGTTTTCGCATTAAAAGCGCATAAGGCCTCATCGAAGGACGAGCCAGAAGTTACAATACCAGAATGTCCGAGTAGCTTAGTCTGTAGTTTGACAGATTGGAGTCTAGATGCAAGGAAAGCATAGTTCAAGGCATCCCCTGCAGAATATACTCCAAGCCCCCCAAATGCAAAAGGCAGGGTAGCCAGCCTCCATTGCCAGTCACTAAATCCAGGCCCAGAGGCAGTAACAATACGTTCCAGAGAAGAACGCAGTGCCGCGTCAAAGGCAACGTGAGCTCGTTCAAAAACCCTTGGGGAGCATGTGCGCATAGAGAAATATAACTTTGAAATGCCAACACAAGCGCGAAGAAGCAGCAACTCACATTGAAGGTCCTTAAGCTTAGCAATGGCCGCCATGAGCTCAATGGTTTTATCAACCCGTTTCATGGCAAGTGCACTACTAATCTCAAAGTCCATACTAACCGGTCCACCCAGCAATTTAACACCATGTAGTGGGCGGGCAATTTTAGGCGGGAAGACACCTGCAAGCCTGCTTCGGGGGTCTTCCTTGGGCCAAAATATCTCAGTCTTGTCCACATTGAGGTGTAGGCCACGCAGTGGCCCATCTTCCATAATAAGTTCTAAGGCCTTCCCCACAACCAAGGTGTCCCCGATAATAGTGCCATCATCTAGGTACCAAGCTTGAAGGGGCAAATTGAAAGAATCTCTAATCTTACACACCAAGGGGTGTAACACTAAGGCAAAGAGAAGGGGTCCAAGAGGATCACCTTGTTGCATCCCTTGTTGTGACCAAAGCGTGCGTCCCCCGTATTATAATCTAGCAGGCCTGGAATAACAAAACTCCACCCAACGTGAAATAGCGGGACAATGCAAGCGAACCTCTTGCAGCATAACCTCTCGGTCTACCAGATTGAAGGCATTTTTGAAATCAACCAATAGCATCGACAGACCCTCCTCGCCGCCTCGATCTTCAATAAACCTATTCACAGCGTGAAGAATAGCCTCCCCCCCTCCAGGTACCCCAACCCCAAACTGAAGATCATTAAAATAACCGTCCAAGGAGTGAACGATCATAGAAGCTCCCACCTTGGAGACTAAACGCCTCCAGATCGTCCCAACAACAATGGGGCGGATGCCACCTCCTGGTTTGATCAGCGGTGTGAGAGGAGCACTAGCAATATACTCGCCCAGCCCCCGGGGCAATTGCCATCGAGAAAAAGATTTATCACATGGGTGATAGAAACAATTAAGTCGTCGGAAATATTCACAGCAGCACCACTAAGGCAGTCTAGAAGGTGTTGTGCACGTAGCCCATCACGACCACAAGATGTACCACGAGGGAAACTCTTAATCATATCAAGAACCACACCAGGAGATGCATGGAGGTTATGATGATCAATAGGTGTACCCGGTAGAGAAGGGGCAGACTTGAAGGGGTGCTTAACCTTAAGGTCCTTAAGAATAGTGTCATTGTAAGGGGCAACACCTGAGGAAGAAAGGACTCTGACCGCCGCAGTATAATGACCATCACAAATCTTCCTCCTACATTGCTTGACATTGCGCTCATCCAAGTCTAAATTTTCCTCATCAATATTAGACCATGCAGATGAAAATAAGCTTTTTTAATTAAGACAACTTTTTATAAAAACTTAAGATAAGCTCTTAATTAAGCAGAACCTGAAAACATTGTTGATGCAAATAATGTTTAAAAACGTTATTTCTATCTTTCGATATCTCTATGTTTTGATGATAACAAAATGTGAAAACACTTTACGTAAAAATTAACGTAAACAAGTTTTTAGTCAAAATATCTTGTTTCTACATAAATCACTCTAGGTATGAACAAACAAACTTACAACTTGACATATGATCAAAGAAGTGATTTTATGTTTTAAACTTCACATTTTTAATGTGACAAAACTTTCTTTTCAAAAATATTCATTACAAATTATTTTTGAAATATAAAGAAATGTTTTAATGGGAAAATTAGTTTGAAAATCATAACAGTAAAATTTCCCCCTCAAATCAGCTCTAAACTTCCCCAAATACACCTTCACCACTAAAAACAAAAATGATAGCGTTTTTGTCTGACATGGTACCACGGTACCACTAAATTTAGTGGTACAGTGTGACAATTAGTGGTACTGTGTACCCATAACAGTCAGATTTTCATTTCCTATAAATACCACCTCACTTCCCTGATTTTACTCATCCTTTCACACACTAAACTTTCTGTATTTCATCTTTCTCTTTTAGTTACATTTCTTTGATCATTATTTTCTTTTGTTTAAAGAGTGATCCTCTCATCCAACCAAGTGATCACCATCATTCCTCTACTAGTCAAGAGAAGAATACAAAGTATCAAGAAGATACAAAGTGTTAGAGTTCTTGTGTAGTGCACTTGCATTACGTGAAATTACTTGTTGTATCTTGACATACATCAAGTGTTGTAATCTTGTCTAAGCTATCTTGTGTAGATCATTGTGATTTTGTTGAAATCTTGGGGATCTCTTGTAGCTAGTGTGTTAGTGTATTGATCAAGTGGATCAAGAGTAGATTGTGTTGATTGTGTAGATCGTGTAGATTGTGTAAGGATCGTGTGGATCATGTGAGAAATTAGGATCGTATGGATCGGGGTAGATTGGTACTAGCTAAGATTAGTACTCGACATCTAGCTTAGTGTCGGAAAATAACGTAAGCGACGTTGTACGGTTTCTCCACCTGAAGGGAGGTTATTGACGTAGTGCTTATAACTCTCGAGTTGGGTACTCGGGGAGTGGAGTAGGGCAAAGAAGAGCTTCATGACCGAACCACTATAAATCACTTGTCTCGGTTTGATCTTTCCATCTCTATCTCTTTTATTTATTTCTATTGCTTGTTTGTATTAGTTTAGTGTTGTGTTCATATTGGTGTTGGTTGATTCATCTACATACGAATCAAAGTTTTTCACAAAGTAAACTTTTATAACTAGAGAAAAAGTCGGTAAACTATTCAACCCCCATTCTAGTTTCTCACAATTGGTATCAGAGCCACGTCAGGCAAGATTTTAAAGTAAATTATATTTTAAAACTTGAATCGATCAATGGATTTCAACAAATATCAAGAAGGGCAATCTATGCAAAGACCACCACTTTTTAAAACCGATTGTTTTATATATTAGA
Source organism: Artemisia argyi (assembly GCA_030686995.1). NCBI lineage: Eukaryota > Viridiplantae > Streptophyta > Magnoliopsida > Asterales > Asteraceae > Artemisia > Artemisia argyi. Next base: position 199,068,661 of record CM060677.1, read on the forward strand.
AAACAAAATTCGATACGTATGTAAAATCAAAAGACATTGATCTTTGGCATGTTATTACAGATGGTGACTTTCAACCTATTGAAAAGGATCCTATTACTAAAAAGGATAAAATTATTCCTTATGATCAACAAAGCGATGATCTTAAAAGAAAACTAGCCAGAAATGATGAGGCTAAAATGGTAATTTATAATGCTTTAACGAAAAATGAATTTGAAATAATTTTTATGTGCAACATGTCAAAAGATATTTGGAAAACTTTGTTAGTCACCCATCAAGATAATAATCAAGTCAAAGAGAACAAGATTAATCTTCTTATTCAACAATATAAACAATTTTCTATTCCGGAAGATGAAACCATAGATAGTGCTTTTACTAGATTCAATACTATTATTACTAGTCTTAAAGCTCTTGATGAAGGGTACTCTAGCAAGAACTACGTTAGGAAGTTTCTTAGGGCTCTACATCCCAAATGGAGAGCAAAGGTTATCGCCATTGAAGAATCAAAGAACTTGGCGACATTATCACTTGATGAACTAATAGGAAACTTGAAAGTTCATGAAATGATAATCAAGAAAGATTCCGATATTGTTAGATGTAAAGGAGAGAAAGTAAAGTCTCTAGCACTAAAAGCCAAGAAGGACTCTAGTGATGAGGAGAGCTCGACCTCCGATAGTGAAGACGAAGAGTATGCCTTGGCGGTTAGAGACTTCAAGAAGTTCTTCAGGAGAAAAGGTAGATTTGTTAGGCAACCTCACGATGAAAATAAATCGTTCCCAAAGAACCGGGATGATAAGAAAGGAAAGGGTGATAGGAAGTGCTTTAGATGCGGAGATCCAAATCACTTCATTGGTGAATGTCCTAAACCACCAAGAATAAACAACCAAAGAGCCTTTGTAGGAGGTTCTTGGAGTGATAATGCCGATGAAGAAAAGGAAGAGAAGCCCAACGATGAAACGTGTCTTATGGCTCAAGCTTCAAATGAGGTACATTCCGACTCTTCTTATTATAGTGATGATAATTCGTCAATAGATGATAATATGCTATATGATGAATATAATAAATTATGTGAAGTAATTACTAAAATCATAACTAGAAACAAAACATTAAAAGTAACCTTGCATGAACTTGAAGTACAAGTCTTAGAACTAAAAGGACTTGAGAAAAATAAGCAAATAGATGTTGGTTGTAAATCATGTATAGATCTTCAAATAGAAAATGAAAAACTCAAAGAAAATGCCGTTAAGGCCATTAACTTTGAGAAAGGGACTAAGGCACTTAATAATATGTTAGAAAACCTCACATATTGTGAACATGCTGGTGCGGGATTAGGTTTTGATCCAAATAAAGCATCAACAAGTAAAACTAAACAAATAAAATTTGTTAGTTCTGGAAAATCTGAAATAACAATGGATGACACCATTAAAGATGAAGACGGCTCCACTAATTTTAGTGGAACCGTGGTACCGTCACCTGTTAAAGTGCCTATAGCCAGTGAAGAGGAGGTAAAAGCTTCTTACAAACCTATACCTAAACCGGGTCATATAGTAGTCAATAATGTTAAAGTGCCTATAGCCAGTGAAGAGGAGGTAAAAGCTTCTTACAAACCTATGTCGTCTCCTAGACTTGGTTTTGGTAAAGTTGATCGTAGATCGAACACTCCTCCTTCTCCTAAAAGAACAAATACTACCAAACCTCGGCCTAGAACTCCTCTACCGAGAGGTAACTTTAGAAGACGAAGTTATCCAAGTAACTATCCCGTCACTTGGAACAACTTTCAACAACAAAGTTACCTACCATGGGAAATTTGTCCTTATCTCAACATCTAAACCAAATGCATAAAATGCATGAGATTTTTGGCACTAACAATGTTGGACCCATGAAATATTAGGGACCGTTTGTTTGAGTTCTCATCTTATTAGATAGATATGCTTGTAAATCAAATTGAAGTCAGATGAATGAGCGAAGAGTACTGAACACACTTATCCCATGACAATAACTCAAGGATCAACTTTGTATTACCAAGCATACAATGAAAGTAATCTCACATTTGATTGTCAATAAGGGTACATCATCGACTAAGGTACGCTTTCTCAAAACTTCCTTGTTACGTGATAGATTAAGTAAGTAGTCAACTTAGAATATAGGTTAGCATGCACTGACATAATTGATATGAAAAGTGCATCCCCAAATGGTCTTATCAACAAAGAGGAATATGTAGTACAACCTCTGGGATTTGTTGATCTCTAAAGACCATAACATGTCTATCAACCTAAGAAAGTCTTCTTGATCTTGAACAAGTGTTCAAAACTTGGTACGAGGGATCAAAAGGACCTTCTACGTAAACATGATTATATCATGTAAGCGGTTGATAACACACTTTTCATAAAGAAACTAAATTCACAATTCGTCATTGCTCGAACTTGTGTCAATGACAATTGTCTCAAACTCAACTTTTATGTCATTGCTCGAGCTTGAAAGATGAAGCACCTAAAGAACCTGTACATTACCTAAATTCTACAAGATGTATAATAATATGTGATTTAGCTAATTGTTGTTGTTGTTGTTTGTGAAAATGTAGTTGTGGCTGATAGGTTCCGACGAAGGCGAAAAGAAAGTTCCGACCGCGACTTATCAGAATAGTCTTTCGTATCACGGGTCCGCTATCAACGCCATTTGCTTTGCTCCCTCTGGTATATTCACAAATCCCCGGTTACATTATTTAGGTTAGGATTATTCAGGTGCTTGTTAGCTTATTGTATTATCCCAACACTTTATTAAAAGTGCTTATTATACATCCCGTTAGTCGTCTTATTATTCCTAAGATAAGATTCTATACTAGGAACAGTGGCGGACCTGGTACCAAGAGTCATCAGGTTCATTTTATAAGAAAGTACCAAAAATTGTAACCCAAAAATTAAGAACCAGGTTCATTTGAGAAAATTCGGTATATTTGACGTAATTTTACACTACGCAAGATAAGTCCGTGGGGTTCCCGTGCACCCCCGGGAAACCCTCTTAGTTCGCCCCTGACAAGGAATAGTCTATAATTTCCTAAATTGACTTGTGTGATTTGGTTTTCTGACACTGCTGAGTGGTGAAACATGCGTGTATCTGATTTAGTCTCGAGATGGTTTGTATACATGGTGGCACGGTGCAGCTACTGTTATTTTTCACGTATTGTATGCGCCTCTAGTACTAGTAAGTTGATTTAGAAAATGGTCTCTTGAATATGTTAGAAAATACTGGTGCTATGTGTACTTCCTCACTCCGTACAGTTTGGTTTCTTTTCTACATATGTGCCAATGAAATTGCAATTAAGGTTATTATGTACTCGCATATGGCAGCAAGTAGGTGATCCTTTAAGACATAGAATATAGTTGAAAGCCATGTTAATTGAAAGCGAGACTGAATTTGGAATCTCGATGTTAGCTTTAGAGCTGTAACTCAATCTTAGATAAAGAAAAATTAACCAACAATATGAACTAGGATTAACATGTAATAGGTGGTGCAGACATATCTACAGTTGAGATCATTCTTCTACTGTCACGGTATAGGATTATGTATTCTGTGTCATAGTAGCTGGAATGATGATGCATGACTTGTTACAATCTTTTCTTCACCACTTGATACCATACTCCCTCCCATTGAGGAAAGTGTTTATCAGTTTTGTGGAATGTGTCTACAAGAAAATGGTTATTACGCAATCGATTGCCTTCTTTTGATTTGAAATGCCTTTATCCGGGCTTTTAATCTGTGTTATACTTACAAAGTTCCATCTGATATGTGCAGGAGAGCTGCTTGCTTCTGGAGCTGACGGTATGAGCTCTTAACTTGATTCTATAATGCATATTTCGTTCTTAAAGAGATGCTATATGAATTTGTTTCTTATAAATACAGGCGGTGATGACGTATAGTCCATATTCGGGTCACGAACCCGATTAATGAACATTACTAACGCCCAAGCCCACCACGAGTGGGCTATCATAACAATGATTTGGGCTACCATGCTAATGGTTTGGGCTCACGAAAGCCCAAGCCCAAATACATTATTTATGGTCTAGATAAGGATCTCTTATTTATGGGATAAAGATCCATAGACCGGATAGGCATTATAAGCCGAAGAGTGAGGAACACGAAATCTACAAGGATTTCGTGCCTATATAAGGAATATCATAATTCTCATTAAAGGTACGACTTACAACCTTAACTCTTCTATACAACCCTAAAACCGATTACTTACTCTCACGCCGGAGGATAATCGTGGGAGACAATCCTACGATAAGCCTAACGGTGTTTGTTTGCTTTCTTAGTGCGCAGGTCTCAAGCATTAAGATCTGATTGGTACGAGAACAGGAACCAAAACAAGGAACGCCCAACTTTTGTATCAACAAGTGGCGCCATCCGTGGGACCCTACACTAAGAACTAGAATGACGAAGCACAAAAACTCAAGCCAGCGGACTCCGCAGTTGGAAAAAACACATGGTGACCCCCAGAGGAGGAAGCATCAAGACTCGACCTCTAGGCAGACCCCTGGAACAACCAGTGCGCCTGGTCACCAAGAAACGGGCCCAACTCTAATTCTCCCAATGGTAGAATTGCCTATAGGGACTACCCATGCCACTACGGTGGCCACAGGCGCTTAAGATCTTTAGCGCACTCTCTTCACTACTCCCCATCAAACGGCACCCACTGTGGACAACACTGTGCCGCCATGCACACCTAATCGAGATAGGGGACCTAACGTGGAAACATATGTCCTCGCAGTATAGGAGGATGCTCCTGAGTTTACGTTAAGTAATTTTGTATCCTAAAATTACGAAACCCTAACTGCCCTCATGCAAGAGGAAGCGAGAAGAAGGTCAAGCATGAGCCTACAAGCCCGGCTCAACTTTGGCTCTGAGTACGAAACATCTCCATCGCGCTACCAAAAGGAGAGGCGCGAAAAGGATACCCGCCGACTTCCAGTGTTCATTAGAATCGGAAGGAACCTGCGGATGATGAAGCATCTGATTCACAATACTCGGAGGATTATGAAGATAATGGAAGGCGTACCAATGTCCACGCTAGACTTGGTAATCGCAGGATGCAGGATAGACTTGGACGACAACGCTCACCAAGCGAGAGCTCTTCAAGGTTTGGTAGTAGAAGAATTCATGATAGGCTTGGGAGACGAGCTTCCCCAAGTGAAAGCCCCCCAAGCTCAGACTCTGAGGAAAAATGGCGCAAGCGCCGCAAAAGAAGCAACTCCTCCTCAAGCGACTCCTCGGATAACGAGGACAAGGAAACAGGACACTGGAAGTCCAGGAGAAGACATCGCAATGAGGAGGACGAAGATATATCTCTTCCTTGGCGCCGCCAAAAGGTCGACGCATTCACGCGGTGCATCAACGATTATTCAGATGATAAGAAAAGGCGCATGCCCACCAATGTTAAAACATATGATGGGACGGGTGATCCTGATGACCACCTAAAAATTTTCGAATCAGCTGCTACTATCGAAAATTGGCCACAACCTGTGTGGTGTCATATGTTTAATTCTACATTAGTAGGAAATGCGCGTAACTGGTTTAGCAACCTACCACGTAGAAGTATTGATGGGTTCGAAGAGTTGAGGAGGGCATTTCGCCTAAACTTTACCCAAAGAAAGAAGTGCGCCAAGAACCCTGTTGAACTCGCTAGAGTAAAACAGCGCCAAGGGGAATCCACAAGTGCTTACATGGAGCGCTACAAGGATGAATGCATACGCGTTAAAGCGTGCCCCAAAATACTAAAGATCTCAGGGTTCATGAATGGAATTAATAACCCAGAACTGATCAGAAGATTAAACGATAAGGTTCCCCAAACCTTTGATGAACTCAGAAAGCGCACGAGATCCTTCATCCAAGGGGAAGCAGCCGCTGCGGATAGCAAGAAAGGTTACTCAAATTATAGGTCACAAGAACAACCTAGGAGACAATCCAACGACCAGAGTAGCAACCGCAGCAAAAACTATCACAGTCAGGGAAGCAGACGAGATAACAACAAATACACTCCACTCACAAAGACTCCAAGGGAGATATTTGTGACAGAAGGGGCAAACTTCCCGAAACCTCCATCAATGCGCACCCCAGAGTATCGGCGCATAGGGAATGGATACTGCGAATACCATGGACAAAAGGGCCACACAACCAACGAATGTGTCCAATTGCGCCAACTAATTGACAAATTAGTGAAAGAAGGTAAAATGGATCACCTCGTTAAAAACATCAAGGAGGGGAAGGATAAACAGAGGAATGGGTCCAAGAAAGAGACAATTAAAGATAAGGTTGACACCATTTACATGATACAGTCATGGCAGCGGAAGACACGGCAAAAAGTCAGCCAAAAGTTTTCCTATGGAAACGAAATCTCTTTCCCCACTCTCGCTGCGGACAACGCAGTAGTGGAGCCGCTCACCATTGAAATACATACGGGGGGTCACGATATCCACCGCATGTATGTCGATGGAGGAGCATCCGCAGATATTATATACGAACGTTGTTTCAAGAGGCTGCGACCTTAGATACGAAGTCAGTTAATTCCGGCCACGACGTCGCTGACAGGCTTCACAGGAGAGAAGATATGGCCCATGGGGCAATTGCGCTTACTTGTGGTCGTTGGTAATGAGCAGCACTCTACGGCAGCTTGGATGAACTTTATGGTAATCAAATCTCCCTCGTCGTACAACGGCATCATTGGAAGTCCTGGAATATCATCCATGCGCGCTGTACCATCCACAGCGCATGGGATGCTCAAATTCCCAGTAGATGGAGATATTGTAACCCTTTACAATACCGCTGTGTGACCTAAAGAATGCAATACGGTGACGAGCGAAACGGAGAGTATTCCAGAACAGCGCGCAACCAAAGTGTCAAACCTAAGGGTTGCAATTCACCCTGACTACCCAGATCAACAAGTATCAATTGGAGGGTCACTGTCTGACAAAGGCAAAGCAGCTGTGTGCGCACTCCTAAAAAAGCATCTAGATATCTTTGCATGGGAACCAAAGCACATGACTGGAGTGCCACGATCTATCACGGAGCACAAGCTAAAAATCCGACAAGGATACCCTCCTATACGGCAGAAAAAGCGCGGCCAGGCTCCAGATCATGCAAAAGCCATTCTGGAAGAGGTACACAAGCTTGTAGACGTAGGCATCATGCGGGAGGTCTACTACCATGACTGGCTTTCTAACCCAGTAATGGTAAAAAAGAGCGATGGCAGTTGGAGAATGTGCGTGGACTTCACTGATCTTAACAAAGCATGTCCACAGGACTGTTACCCGCTACCAGAGATAGACTGGAAGGTAGAATCTTTGTGTGGATACCCCTTTAAATGTTTTTTAGACGCATACAAAGGGTACCATCAAATTCAGATGGCTGAGGAAGACGAAGAGAAAACAGCCTTCCACACAAGTCAAGGGGTCTATTGCTATACAAAAATGCCTTTTGGCCTAAAGAATGCGGGAGCAACATACCAGCGGTTGGTGGACAATGTGTTTGAAAAGCAAGTAGGTCGCAACCTGGAAGTTTATGTCGATGACCTTGTTATAAAGAGTCATACCGAGGAAAATTGGTGCGCGACATTGAGGAAACATTCAAAACACTGGGAAAAATCAACATGAAGTTAAATCCCAAGAAGTGTACTTTTGGCGCTACAGAAGGCATGTTTCTTGGATATTTGATAGAACCTGATGGCATCAAGCCCTGCCCAGAAAAGACAAAAGCTGTCATCGATCTCTCTTCACCACGCACGCTGAAAGAAGTCCAGTCATTAAATGGAAAATTAGCTGGGCTAAATTGATTCTTATCCAAATCAGCAGATAAGTCACTCCCTCTCTTTAATACACTCACGAAGTGCACAAAAAAGTGAGACTTTCGATGGACTGCGGAAGCAGAAGAAGCTTTTCAACAGCTTAAGCAACATATAGCAGCACTTCCCAAACTTGTTGCACCCCGACCAGGGGAAGAATTGATCATGTACTTGTCGGCAACTCATGGAGCAGTTAGCGCGATGCTATTGACAGATAGGAACTCCGTTCAAACACCAATATACTTTGTAAGCAAAGCACTCAAGAAGACAGAGACTAACTATACTGCCATGGAAAAGTTGGTCCTAGCTTTAGTATTCGCAGCTAAAAGACTGCGCAGATACTTTCAAGCACACCCAATAGCTGTAATTACGGACCAACCTATCAAGCAAGTTATCTCTAAACCTGACGCATCGGGACGGCTACAAATATGGAGTGTGTTATTGAGCGAGCATAACATCTCTTATAGACCACGCACTGCGATCAAGGGGCAGATATTAGCCGACTTCATTCTTGAGAAGCCAGATACTGATACTCCACCTCCAAACAGCGAGATAGAATTACAAGAACCATGGGTTCTATTCACAGACGGATCTTCGTGCGTAGATGGGTCAGGCGCAGGCCTTATCCTCACTTGCCCAGATGGAATGGAATTCACTTACACATTGCGTTTGAATTCACAGCCACAAACAATGAGGCAGAATATGAGGCCTTACTTGCTGGATTACGCATTGCAACTCAAATGGATGTACGCAACCTAGAAGCAAATGTCGATTCCCGGTTAGTAGCCAACCACGTGTTAGGCGAATATGTGGCTAAGGAGGACAATATGATCCAATACCTCGACAAAACCAAGTCTCTGATCCAGAATTTCGACAGGTTCACCATCAAACAAGTTCCTAGAGGCGAAAACAGAAAAGCAGATGCGCTGAGCAAGATTGCATCTACAAGTTTTGCGCACCTGTCAAAACAGGTATTGGTGGAAACCTTGCAGAACAAATCAATCTCGGAGATGGAAATATCCACGGTGATAGAAGAACAGGATCCTACGTGGATGACACCTATCATTGAATTCATAAGTAAAGGGATATTACCCCAGGAACAGAAGGACGCTCGTAGGATACGGCGCACAGCGCAGAGGTTCGAACTCCGAGACGGTATCCTATATCGACGTTCATTCCTACAACCATGGCTTCGGTGCGTTGGACCTCTTCAGGCAGATTACGTACTCCGAGAGATCCACGCTGGCTCATGCAGTATGCACTCAGGACCACGGTCTGTTGTGGCACGAGCCTTGCGGTCAAGATACTATTGGTCTACTATGCTCCGCGATGCGTGGGATATGATAAAGAAGTGCAGCGACTGCCAAGTCCACAGGCCCATCCCGCGCCGACCACAACAAGAGCTGACACCCATCACCTCACCATGGCCATTCTATAAATGGGGCATTGATATTGCAGGTCCCTTTCTAGTTGCAGCAGGGGGATTAAATTCCTCATAGTGGCCATAGATTATTTCACTAAGTGGATTGAGGCAAAAGCAGTGGCAAGCATCACAGGCAACCAAGTCAAACGCTTCGTTTGGGACAACATTGTATGTCGCTTTGGCCTACCTGGAGAAATTATTTTTGACTACGGAAAATAATTCTGTGACAACCCGTTCAAAGACTGGTGTGCGCAATTAAACATTATACAACACTTCGCGTCAGTTAAGCACCCACAAACAAATGGTTTGGTTGAACGCGCAAATCGTAGTCTGGGCGAAGGAATAAAAGCGCGTCTTGACAAACATAAAGGAAGATGGGTGGATGAATTGTCGCATGCTTTATGGGTGCACCGCACGAAAATCAAAACTAGCACTGGAGATACACCATTCTCTCTTGTCTATGGAACAGAAGCCATCATACCAGCCGAAATTGGAATGCCAACCATCCGCACGTCGGAAGTCAATGTTGCAACAAATGATGAAGAGTGACGCATAGACTTTGATTTGCTAGAAGAAAGGTGCGAACGCGCAGCTATACGCGAAGCAAGGGCCAAATCAAAGATGAAGAAGTATTACGATGCAAAAGTCAGGAACACTTCTTTTAGGCCAGGAGATTTTGTGTACCGTGCCAATGATGCAAGCCATGCAGAAGATATGGGAAAGCTTGGACCAAAATGGGAAGGACCCTACGAGGTCACTGAAGCATTAGGCAAAGGCGCATACAAGCTGCGTGATATGGATGGCCATGAGCTAGCGCGCACTTGGAATGTCTGCAATCTCAAGAGATTCTATATTTAGGAAAGGCTACGGCCCACGCACTGACAACTCTGCACTTTAGTAAGTGCCTAATAAATGTCCGTGTATTTGAATTTTCTTTTTTAGGGAACTGTCTTTTAGTTTCAAAAACTTGCAAGTATTAATAAAACGTTGTGGTTTCTAGCTAACTCCACAACACATTTAACTTTATTGCTTACATTCTTTTATTCATGTCTCAATATTGTTAATTTATATTTTTGCCTACATGGCGTGCATGCATATATTAAGACCCACGATGGCAGAAAGGATGAGTAAACCTACTAAATAACTCGTTGAGTAAGAGGGTTGCAAACCCATCAACATTGGATCATGCATCCTTGCTAAACACCTTACTATCAAGACGTTGAAGTAAGTTTAATGCGCATCCCACGAAGGACACGCAATAGCGCACACTGTGCACGTTTAGCAATTTAGGAGCCAAGACTCTTGGTCCCTTGATATGGTACTTGCAGCACGCTGCAAGTTAATCCATACACTTATGAGTTTTTACTTACATACATTTATTAAGTTATGGACTTAACACAATTTTTTCTAAGTACGTTTGGTCACAACTTGATTCTTGGAAAGTCTTTCACGAAAAGGCAAAAAATCTACGTATAAGATAATACAAACATGCGTACAAAAAATATTTTCATTCATCAACCATGAGTTACATATTCAACAAAAAGATGAATCCAAAGAAATCTACAGGCTGTGAGCGCGCCTACGCCCTGAGCTACTAGCTATAGACGCTTGATTCACACAAAACCAACTTATTATAGTATAGGAGTAATATATCGAAATGATCCGCAAGAAATACGGATCACCCGAGTCGTATCCAAGTGAAGGTGAATGGAATCAAGAATATTGATTCGTGAAAATCGTGAATTGAGAAGTGTAAAAGAGAAAATAGTGATCAAGTAATTCAATTATCAACTAACAATTATGAAATATGCAAAGAGTACAAGCTAGTAATGCACCAAAGTCTAAAACGTAAAAACGGAAATGCAAACGCGAATATTAAACGTAACGTACGAAATAAAACGTGACTTTTATTCTAAAAATGATCCTACAAATGTTAAACAAGTTCCTAAAAATCTTAAACTACTCAAATTAATTTCCAGAAAAAGAAAATTATTTTTTTGACTTTTCTTTTAATTTCTATGTATTTATTTTACTTTTTGTAATTTTTAAATGAATTAAAAATGAAAGAAAATAGAAAAATAAGGTGGAAAAATGAAAATTTAAATCTGAAAATTCTAAAATTTTATAAAAGAATTTCAAAAAATATTTTTGGATTTTTCTTGGCTTTTTCTGATTTTTTTGGACTTTTTAGTAATTAAAAAGTATTAAATATTAATTAAAAATGAGAATTAAATAAGAAAAATAGCAAATTAACTCAGAAAAATATGAAAATTTCAGGGAAAATCTAAAATAATATTTTGAACCTAGGAAAAATATAAAAATTGAAAAATAAGCATTGGAAGTGCTTATTGGCTTAAATTCAGCTTATATAAGTGCTTATTTATAAGCACAGTTGACCAAAACTTATCCAATTGTATTTTAGACTCAAATAAGCTTATAGAAACAATTCTCAGACCAAAAGTTACTCAGAAATACAGATAAGCAACAAGAACAGGCCAATAAGCAATGTGAATAAGCAATAAGACAAGCAATAAGCCAAAGATCAACTGAATCATATACTATAAGCTATATTAAGCTCAAAACAATCAACAAACTCAGAGTGTGATCACTAATAAGCAAATGTAGCCCTATTTGAAAACAGAAATAAGCAAGAACCAACCAATAAGATGGACCAAATAAGCTCAGAAGGTAAAACTTATGGGGGCAAAACTCTCACTAGCAACCTGAGATAACAAAAACACCAAGAACAAAGATCCTAGATCCAATCTACTAGCCTAAAGATAGCCTAGAAGTGTGGTTAAGGACAGAGGTGCAGGGCACTTTTTGTCTTAATGAGTCCACTTCAAACAACTTTTCAGATAAGCAAATAAGTTCCAAAATGAGATTTTCTTTTTGAAATGTATTCTCTGAGTACCAGGCTTTCCAAAACAACTTTCCAAAATGATTTCCAAACAATAATGAATGCTACACAATCCCACAAAGTTTTGACCAAAAACTGAGTATGAAACTATTTTTGACTTTTTTTTATGAAACAGAAAGTTGACTTAAATGGATTTTGATTACACTAATATGATTACTGAGATGATAATAAGCTATTATGAGATTGAAATAAGCTATATCTAACACTTATACAACTACTATGAAGATTATGCAACCTAAAACTTCCTAATACTAACTGTTATGAGATCTAGAAAGTAAATTTGACTTTTCAAGTAATGACTACTACTTTTTGTCTTAATTGAGTTTTTTGAGAAATGATATCAACTAGACTTACTACAAGCTATATAAGCTTGAATAAGCTCAAACAAACTACTAAAAACTAATTGAAAATGGATTTAGTAACAAAATAAGAACATATTTTTGTGTTTTTATATTTTTCTTATTTTTTTGGTTTTTATAACTTTGAGTACAGAAATAAGTAAGTAAATTTTGTAAAGCTAAGACAAGCTTCTGAGAAGCTAAATTAAACAGAAATTAAGAAAAGTAAACATCTTTTCGGATTTTTCAGATTTTCTTGTTTTTTTTTTGAGTTTTTATGAAGATTTAAATAGAGACAAAGAAATAAACTTTTAAAAGCTATGAAATTTAGCAAAAGAGATTATTAAAGAAGTAGAAAGCTAGGGTAAGAAACTTTAAGCTAAAACAGAATTTAAATGATTATACTAAAAACAGAAAATTTAAACATTAAACAAGGAACTTTTATTTAGAAAAACTTAGATTACATAAAAGTTAAGCTAAGAATACATTATGAAATTAAATTGACAGCATAACATTACTTGAAAACTACACAAGCTACAATGGTGAAACAGGGGGGTATATATAGGAGCAGGGGAGGTTGCTAGGGTTTAAGCTTGGAAGGCCCTAGAAGCTCAATTGTGGCCACAAATCTTCAATTCTTATCTCAATGTTGACATCCCACCTCACTCATAGCCGTTTGATGAACCTTATCTTCATTCCACGTATTCTCGTCCAATCAGAGGTCTTCATGGTGCCATGGTGGAAGGATTATGACAACATCTGACAACGTGTCAGATGTTTTCTAGAAGGTCTAAACCTCGTACTAGAATCTAGGTAAAAGTTGATGGGAGCAGGGTAATTTTTGTGGGGATGAAGGGGGAACAGTAAAACGCGCCCTTTGGTTATTTTATTATTTGTTTGATTGTGTGGGTGGGTCGGGTTTTGACCGGATAATAAAGGTGGGTGGACCGGGGTGTTGGGCTTATATTATTTTGGGCTTGGGGTTTAGTGGGTAATATATATAGTGTGGATCCGGTTGTAGTAGTAGTATCAACCAAGGGACCAAATGTGTAGATTCTGAAAATATAAGGACCAATGCTGCCAATCTTCAATGCTAGTATCCAAGGACCTTTTTGAGACATTTCATGATTGTTGAAGGGTTTCCTTTGCCATATCTCAAAATATCTTCATAAGGACCAAAATTGATAACTTCTTGAAATTCTTATGACCATGTGAGCTTTGACTTTGACCACTAAGCTTCCCCGGCTCCGGCTATTGACACTTTCCCAAATCTCGTGCTCGTTTTGTCATTTTCTCGTGATTTTTCGTCCTTTTCTTAAATATCCGTTCCTGCACATTCACAAACACAAAAACATACATTCTTTGGCAATTTTGGTTAGTTTTTGGTTTATTTGGTCCTATTTTGGCTCAGAAAAGGTGAGTGAATAAGCACTCACCAAAATCCCCCGGACTAAAGTATTGCCGTGTCCTCACGCAATGTGATCAATTCACGCTCACGAGATAAATAATTTCATAACTCTTTCTACTAACTTTTTAAAGTAGCAAGGAGGTTCAAAAGAAGTTATAAAATCATTTATTCTCGCAAACGCTCCGTTTTCCAAATATTTTTCTTTATTCTACTATCTTTACTATTTTTGGACTTTTCACACTTCATACTTCTGACGGTTTGTTGAACTTTCATTATTTTTGCAATAATTTTTAGGGTCTACGAGTAGAAACACTTCTCATAGAAAAGTGACCATACGGATAAAAATCGTCATCCATGATTTTTCACGAGCTCCCAAACTAAGCGGAAAAACGAGATCACAGCTTATCTACAAATTAGATGCTAACACTACTCATAACAGTTACTAGTGGAAACTCCTTACTCCTATGTCCTAAGTTTTTGTATCTCATTATTTTATTTTTGTTGAGAAATGAATTGCTTCATATTTTCTCGTTTCAATATTTTTTTTAGTCCGATAGTGATACCTAAGGTTAAACGATAATTAGTTATTCATTTTCTCTTAAGAACCACTGCAATAGAAATTCGGTCCACATCAAGGAATTTTGGGTACATAGAACATCATAAATATAAGTTGCGGAGTACTACACGTGCACCTCATGTGATTAATTTAGAATCATCCACATGCACCTCACGCGCCAACAACTTATTTACATTCAAAAACTCTTATTCATCATAACTTTCAACTTTCAACTTTCACTTTTTTTTTTTTTTTTTTTTTTTTTTTTTTTTTTTTTTCATTTCATTTTTCACTTTTTTCATACTTTTGATAATTTTCATTTTTTTTTCTTGATTTTTTCTCATAACATCAATGGAAGCTTATCGGGTAGCTCTAAAACCACATAGATAATCAACTTTTGACTTTTGATTTTTTTTTTCACTTTTTACTCTTATTTTTGATGTTCCTTAATATGTACCCAACTTCTAAAGTAAAAATTCTCTTAAAAAAATAAAGAACTAAATATTATTTAAACCGAAATACCACTAATTAACCTAGAACATCTATTATATATCGGTGACGTATCTAATGGGAGTAAAAAGCCACAAGTACCTCTCATGAGCTCTAAAGAGAACCACTACTCCACGTTCAGCATCTAACTTCTAAATAAACTCTATCATTTCTCGTTCTCTGCAAATTTAAAACCTCAAATAATGAGATTAGCAAATGCTTAGCCGATAACCAGCCACACATATATAAAGTCAAATACGGGAACTTGCAAACTCTTAAAAAGAATTCGCGTTTTGTAGCTCCTAGTGTAAGTGACTAGCGAAAGCTTTTCAAGTCGTGCATGTATAAAGTCAAGTACGGGAGCCAACAAAAGAGTAGCTCCTAGTGTACAAGGCTAGCACAAACTTTTATGATTATCATTGGTTAAGGGAACAAGCTAGGGCTCAACATGCCCGGTCAAGTCAAAATATTTATTCCTACTCTCGCCAGCAAGAAAGTCAACAAGGTGTCAAATCACTTATGTAAACTTTTATTATATTTTTGCACAACTTTTTCAGCTTTTTCTCATATTTTTGTGCTCTTTCATGACTTTTTCATTGATTTTTCTTCTAAATTTTTGAAATTTTTTTTCATTTTTTTTTTATTTTTATCTTTGGTGGAAAAACGGAGTTGCAAGAGTACATGACATGGTGAAAAATGCAAGGTCAAATCGAATCGAAGATTCACCCCCCCCCCCCCCCCCCGGACTAGAATGAAACATTGTCCTCAATGTTTTACGGGAAAAGGAAATCCTAACAAATATCTAGGGCCGTTTATTAATTATGCCAAAGAAAACGTTGGTCGATAAGATTTTCGGATAAAGGATTTCCATAAGCATCGATGAATGAGACTCGAGTGGAGAGAAAAACAAAACCGCGAGCACGAGAGTCATCATAAATCGGGGACAATCCTGGACAATCATACACAAACAACCACGAAACACGAGATTGGAAGAGGTACCCCCTCTTCACGTTATTTATTAGAAATAAGAAAAATAAGAAGATGATTAGGATAAGCATGAGTTGCCTCCCACGAAGCGCTTTGTTTTTTATTACCGAGTCACGTAGCTTGACTCGATCCCCGAATTCAATCGTCCTTGGGGAAAGTCTGGAGATCCGGGACTACCATGGTTGGTACATCCCCTCCGAAATAGTGTTTCAAACGGTGACCATTCACCTTAAAGTTGGGACCATCGAGTTGAGCCAACTCAATGGTACCATAAGGGAATACTTGTGTTATGTTGAATGGTGGGTGAATCTTCGATTCGATTTGACCTTGCATTTTTCACCATGTCATGTACTCTTGCAACTCTATTTTTCCACCAAAGATAAAAAAAAAAAAAAAAAAAAAAAAAAATTGAAAAAAATTTTCAAAAATTTAGAAGAAAAATCAATGAAAAAGTCATGAAAGAGCACAAAAATATGAGAAAAAGCTGAAAAAGTTGTGCAAAAATATAATAAAAGTTTACATAAGTGATTTGACACCTTGTTGACTTTCTTGCAGGCGAGAGTAGGAATAAATATTTTGACTTGACCGGGCATGTTGAGCCCTAGCTTGTTCCCTTAACCAATGATAATCATAAAAGTTTGTGCTAGCCTTGTACACTAGGAGCTACTCTTTTGTTGGCTCCCGTACTTGACTTTATACATGCACGACTTGAAAAGCTTTCGCTAGTCACTTACACTAGGAGCTACAAAACGCGAATTCTTTTTAAGAGTTTGCAAGTTCCCGTATTTGACTTTATATATGTGTGGCTGGTTATCGGCTAAGCATTTGCTAATCTCATTATTTGAGGTTTTAAATTTGCAGAGAACGAGAAATGATAGAGTTTATTTAGAAGTTAGATGCTGAACGTGGAGTAGTGGTTCTCTTTAGAGCTCATGAGAGGTACTTGTGGCTTTTTACTCCCATTAGATACGTCACCGATATATAATAGATGTTCTAGGTTAATTAGTGGTATTTCGGTTTAAATAATATTTAGTTCTTTATTTTCTTAAGAGAATTTTTGCTTTAGAAGTTGGGTACATATCAAGGAACATAAAAAATAAGAGCAAAAAAGTGAAAAAATCAAAGTCAAAAGTTGATTATCTATGTGGTTTTGGAGCTACCCGATAAGCTTCCATTGATGTTATGAGAAAAAAATCAAGAAAGAAAGAAAAAATGAAAAGTATCAAAAGTATGAAAAAAGTGAAAAAAAGTGAAAAATGAAAAAAAAAAAAAAAAAAAAAAATGAATGAAAGTTGATAGTTATGATGAATAAGAGTTTGAATGTAAATAAGTTGTTGGCGCGTGAGGTGCATGTGGATGATTCTAAATTAATCACATGAGGTGCACGTGCAGTACTCCGCAACTTATATTTATGATGTTGTATGTACCCAAAATTCCTTGATGTGGACCGAATTTCTATTGCAGTGGTTCTTAAGAGAAAATGAATAACTAATTATCGTTTAAACTTAGGTATCACTATCGGACTAAAAAAATAGTGAAATATGCAAAGAGTACAGGCAAGTAATGCACCAAAGTCTAAAACGTAAAAACAGAAATGCAAACGCGATTATTAAACGTAACGTACGAAATAAAACGTGACTTTTATTCTAAAAATGATCCTACAAATGTGAAACAAGTTCCTAAAAATCTTAAACTACTCAAATTAATTTCCAGAAAAAGAAAATTATTTTTTTGACTTTTCTTTTAATTTCTATGTATTTATTTTACTTTTTGTAATTTTTAAATGAATTAAAAATGGAAGAAAATAGAAAAATAAGGTGGAAAAAAGAAATTTTAAATCTGAAAATTCTAAAATATTATAAAAGATTTTCAAAAAATATTTTTGGATTTTTCTTGTCTTTTTCTGATTTTTTTGGACTTTTTAGTAATTAAAAAGTATTAAATATTGATTAAAATGAGAATTAAATAAGAAAAATAGCAAATTAACTTAGAAAAATATGAAAATTTCAGGGAAAATCTAAAATAATATTTTAAACCTAGAAAAAATATAAAAATTGAAAAATAAGCACTGGAAGTGCTTTTTGGCTTAAATTCAGCTTATATAAGTGCTTATTTATAAGCACAGTTGACCAAAAGTTGGCCAAAACTTATCCAATTGTATTTTAGACTCAAATAAGCTTATAGAAACAATTCTCAGACCAAAAGTTACTCAGAAATACAGATAAGCAACAAGAACAGGCCAATAAGCAATGTGAATAAGCAATAAGACAAGCAATAAGCCAAAGATCAACTGAATCATATACTATAAGCTATATTAAGCTCAAAACAATCAACAAACTCAGAGTGTGATCACTAATAAGCAAATGCAGCCCTATTTGAAAACAGAAATAAGCAAGAACCAACCAATAAGATGGACCAAATAAGCTGAGCAAATAAGCTCAGGAGGTAAAACTTATGTAACAATTCGCAATTTCAGGTTAATTACTATTCCCGGAAAATTCCACTATTCACTTTTACTATTCATTTTTCCCGAAATTTCCCGAAATTTGATTTTTTGTTTCTTGGCCTCGAGTGATAAATCATTTCCATGGCAAATTAAAAGTTTGACACTCATCAGATCATTTTCGCGAAAGTTATTAAGGAATTACACGTTTTAGGGTAAAACGTCATTCAAAAATCCTACGCACAACGAAACTCGACCGCGTTAATTTTCCGCATCTCAGATAAATGCTTGATACACTCATGATTAATTAGAGAATTGATCATGACTGAGAAAAATGTTACCAGATTAACCCTGGACCGTGAAAAAACAGAAATTTACGCCGTTAAGCACTTTTACTTATCCGTAACCTTAGCCTATACCTGCACCACATTTCTAAGACGATTTGAGTTTTCAAATGTTTTCATTGGAAAAGTCAACATATTTTCCCTCCTCCTTTGACCAAAAATCATTCCTTGATTTTATAAATCATTCCTTGATTTTTAGGCTTACGGTTTATGTCTAAAAAACATTAAACACCATCTGACACTAGACTGAGCCCAGTCTAGACATTATAAGTCATTTTAAATCAATATTATCCTATTAGTAAATTACATTTTACTTTTCTCAATTTTACACAATATTCGTACGTTTTACGTATTACGCGTTTTAGACCCGTGTTTCCAGTTTTAGCAGGGTTTAAGCACCCCAATGGAACCTACCACTCAATTTATATTTTATTATAGAGTATTTTGACAAGTTATGACCATTTGAAGTTACCACAACTTTACAGCAAATCTGCCAAATAGTTTCTGTGACAGAACATAGGCCTTTCTGGTCCGTTTCATGAAAAAGTTAAAACACGAAAGTTGTCCGGAATCACGTTTTCCTCAAAAACAAAAGAGCACGTCTCCAGAAAACCAATAACGAATGAGATTTTTTCTCAGTTTCTTAACAGCTATTTACATATATATGTCACTATATATAGGTTATGGTTTAAAAAGACCAAAGAGGTCTTATGACCTAGAATCAAGACCACAACCATGGCTAGAGCCGAGGTTGAGTCTCAAGACCATGGAACAATGACCAAAGGTCATGGCAAGGCCATGACTAAATGACATATAAACTTACTTAGGCGAAAACATGAGCTAAGAGTTGGCGATAACTTGAACATACAATTTGGATCTACTTCATCTAAAGGAACCATGAGATATTACAAGAAATGGTCATACAAGTTATAAGAAACTTACCCTAATAACAATCTTCATGTAAAAGTAAACTTTCCTAAGTTTATTCAAATATCGGACCTGTAACTTTTCGGATCAAAACTTATATATATATATATATATATATATATATATATATATATATATACTTTATCAACTACTACAATAGTAGGGAGCCTCATGTGAGGAGTTCATTATGTAAGCCGTCGAGATGAGTTGTGGATTTACGAATTAAAGTGTCCTGGCTCCTCGAACGTTTACTAACATGACTTCTGAATTATATCAGCCCGAACGGTAGTAAACGATATATAAACTATACATGTTTCATGAATCATTTCTTTTCAAAGACTTACACTATACATCGTACCACATCATGGACTAAATGCAAGACATATATAGGCAATTCTTCATATTCTTTACTCCAATCCTAAGTCGCAACATTCTATTATAGGTTGCTCGTAGAAACCTTCGCGATTCGACCATCACATTCACTACTTACTACATAACTTAAGGTGAGTTCGTAGCCCCACTTTCTATTGTTTAACTATTTTACAAACCCATGGGGGGGGGGGGATACATGCTACTATTTTTCTACTCGAACACAATGCTTTCTACTGTATGCTTACCCGACTATGTTTTATTGTCACTAAGTAACGATTGCCATGTTCGAGGTCCCTATATCATGAACCATTAGTCACTAGCTTAGTGAGCGCGAATATTGTGAATAGGCCTATTGGGATTGACGGATCCCATTTGTGTTGAACAACTACGAGTTCAAACAAATGCACTATATTTGAGATCTAGAGGTATAATGGCAATATTACCTTGGTAGGGCTTCTACAATGCCAATTTTTGGTTCAATGTTAATGCTTTGGTTGCATGAGCTTAGTGAAATAATAACGACTTTTGTTTTCTAACTATGAATGTGTGATTAATTACCTCACATTTCGATTATTGTGTTCAACGATTTAACTACAAACTCTACGAATTCCACTCAACCTTTGTGTTGACCCTCTCAAGCATGTATTTCAGGTTCATGATGATCAAGGATGGCACGGAAGGGCACGGATATTCAAGAGGGCTATAAATTTTATTATCATTCAAAAACTTGTTTAATATAAATTGTAAACATGGAACCATTTGGGACCTCATTTTGTAATCTCTGATATTTATATAATTTGAATGATAAATCTTTTAAAACGACTCAATTAGAGTTCATTTTCTATTATTGTGACTATTGTGCCGTCAAGTAACACCCAGTTTGAATTCCGCTGCGACCATGAATTGGGGGTGTTACAACTTATGGGGGCAAAACTCTCACTAGCAACCTGAGATAACAAAAACACCAAGAACAAAGATCCTAGATCCAATCTACTAGCCTAAAGATAGCCTAGAAGTGTGGTTAAGGACAGAGGTGCAGGGCACTTTTTGTCTTAATGAGTCCACTTCAAACAACTTTTCAGATAAGCAAATAAGTTCCAAAATGAGATTTTCTTTTTGAAATGTATTCTCTGAGTACCAGGCTTTCCAAAACAACTTTCCAAAATGATTTCCAAACAATAATGAATGCTACACAATCCCACAAAGTTTTGACCAAAAACTGAGTATGAAACTATTTTTGACTTTTTTTTATGAAACAGAAAGTTGACTTAAATGGATTTTGATTACACTAATATGATTACTGAGATGATAATAAGCTATTATGAGATTGAAATAAGCTATATCTAACACTTATGCAACTACTATGAAGATTATGCAACCTAAAACTTCCTAATACTAACTGTTATGAGATCTAGAAAGTAAATTTGACTTTTCAAGTAATGACTACTACTTTTTGTCTTAATTGAGTTTTTTGAGAAATGATATCAACTAGACTTACTACAAGCTATATAAGCTTGAATAAGCTCAAACAAACTACTAAAAACTAACTGAAAATGGATTTAGTAACAAAATAAGAACATATTTTTGTGTTTTTATATTTTTCTTATTTTTTTTGTTTTTATAACTTTGAGTACAGAAATAAGTAAGTAAATTTTGTAAAGCTAAGACAAGCTTCTGAGAAGCTAAATTAAACAGAAATTAAGAAAAGTAAACATCTTTTCGGATTTTTCAGATTTTCTTGTTTTTTTTTTGAGTTTTTATGAAGATTTAAATAGAGACAAAGAAATAAACTTTTAAAAGCTATGAAATTTAGCAAAAGAGATTATTAAAGAAGTAGAAAGCTAGGGTAAGAAACTTTAAGCTAAAACAGAATTTAAATGATTATACTAAAAACAGAAAATTTAAACATTAAACAAGGAACTTTTATTTAGAAAAACTTAGATTACATAAAAGTTAAGCTAAGAATACATTATGAAATTAAATTGACAGCATAACATTACTTGAAAACTACACAAGCTACAATGGTGAAACAGGGGGGTATATATAGGAGCAGGGGAGGTTGCTAGGGTTTAAGCTTGGAAGGCCCTAGAAGCTCAATTGTGGCCACAAATCTTCAATTCTTATCTCAATGTTGACATCCCACCTCACTCATAGCCGTTTGATGAACCTTATCTTCATTCCACGTATTCTCGTCCAATCAGAGGTCTTCATGGTGCCATGGTGGAAGGATTATGACAACATCTGACAACGTGTCAGATGTTTTCTAGAAGGTCTAAACCTCGTACTAGAATCTAGGTAAAAGTTGATGGGAGCAGGGTAATTTTTTGTGGGGATGAAGGGGGAACAGTAAAACGCGCCCTTTGGTTATTTTATTATTTGTTTGATTGTGTGGGTGGGTCGGGTTTTGACCGGATAATAAAGGTGGGTGGACCGGGGTGTTGGGCTTATATTATTTTGGGCTTGGGGTTTAGTGGGTAATATATATAGTGTGGATCCGGTTGTAGTAGTAGTATCAACCAAGGGACCAAATGTGTAGATTCTGAAAATATAAGGACCAATGTTGCCAATCTTCAATGCTAGTATCCAAGGACCATTTTGAGACATTTCATGATTGTTGAAGGGTTTCCTTTGCCATATCTCAAAATATCTTCATAAGGACCAAAATTGATAACTTCTTGAACTTGAGGGGTCATTTGTGTAAACTTCATTCCCGGGTCACTTTTGCAATTTCTGAAACTTTGAGGATTCTTATGACCATGTGAGCTTTGACTTTGACCACTAAGCTTCCCTGGCTCCGGCTATTGATACTTTCCCAAATCTCGTGCTCGTTTTGTCATTTTCTCGTGATTTTTCGTCCTTTTCTTAAATATCCGTTCCTGCACATTCACAAACACAAAAACATACATTCTTGGGCAATTTTGGTTAGTTTTTGATTTATTTGGTCCTATTTTGGCTCAGAAAAGGTGAGTGAATAAACACTCACCAACGCTACTTGCCCAGCCTCATCAAGCCTTCTCAGCAAGCTGCTATCCTCCTGCGACACAGTCGGCACGCTGACAGGTACCCCATCAGACCTCGAAAGATGTGCCGCACCAACACCGCACAAGATTGCCTTCCCCTTTATACCCTCCTTCCTTGCGAGCCTCTCTAGATGGGCTTCTAAGCACTCCTTCAAAGGGACCTCCTTCTCAAGGGAAAACAGGTTAAGGATGTCACACGGTTGTACGAAAACGGGAACTTGCAGCTGTGACTCATCAGGCTTCAAAAAATAATCATGTTGAGCCTCCGCATCCTCTAGGATATGCCTCCCCAGGATTAGCCCCTCCATAATCACCTTAATGGGCTGATCCTGGTCGCGCTCTAGCTGCACGATCCACGGAAGCTCAAACAGCTTCATTTTCTCCATGGAATCAATAAGCTCCGCATAAGCATCAGCCTTATAACCTGGCACCTCTGCGAGCGACACTGTCAGCATTTGGCTCTCATATAGCTCCTCCATAGCTTGAGCCTTACAACGAACCATGGCACACTCCACAACCTTCCCAAAGGCCTCCACAACCTCTTGGGACTCTAATGTCCCCATGGCAGCCAATCAGAGACCATGACTAATTAACCACCTACAAACACAACATCCTCATTAGATGATAACTCCAAAGAAATAAAAGGCAACAAGTCTGAAAAACTCAAATGAAGCAAAGGAATAAAGAATACCTGTGCTCAGCAATGGTGGATAACAAATTAGGGTAGAGCTCCTCATCATACTCTATGCTGAGCTTACGCAGCTTACCCTCTTGACGCTCTAACGCTTCATTCACAAACTTAATCAGCTCATCCAATTTTGCGAAGTGATTGGTCTTTTTCTGCTCCACGAACTTCAGAGCCCAAAGACAATTGCTCTTATACTCATCATACGTAGACCGTACTCGGCTCACTTGGGCAAGCAAGGACACCTTTTCTTCAGCCAGCTTCTGAGCATACAAGTTTGTCGACCTCACCTCAGCATGTGCACCAGCCAGCTGCGCCTTCAGCAGTGCGATTTCTTCATCCTTCTGCGCAAGCCGGCTGCTCTCACCAGAATAGCTAGCCTTCAGCTGAGCGACCAATTGGGCCTGCTGCGCAGCAGAAAACTCTAGCTTCTCCACCAAAGAACCAATGGGCACGCTCCCTAGCGGCCTTGGCTCAGTCTCATCACCCTTCTGCGACAACCCATCAGAAGGCACAAAACTCACCCTGGGTGGCGACTTTTGCGCAGAAGCAGCAGAATCCGCGGTATCTTCAACACTGCGCGTATACAACAAATGGTTCAAAGTGATACGTTAATATTAAAGATTATAAAGGAATCGAAGCAATGACAGCATAAACTACTTACATGAGGGGAGAAGACTTGGAAATATCTTTATCTGCACCAGTGGCGGACGCATCCTCCTTCGCAGATGATCCTTCGCCCGCAATAAGATGACGCCTCCTTTTGGAGGTGCCAGCGCCATAACCACCAGAGGCTCCCTTACGCTTCACGCCTTGGCTGGTCCCCACTGGCTCAAGGATTTGCACACTATTGGACGAATTGGTGTGCGATTCCGCCACTATTGGAGACTGTTCCCTAGATTGGGGAACACTCTGCACTGGAGTCACTTGTAAAGCCGGATGGGGAGAATCCTCAGGTTCCTCTTGATCAAGCTCCATTGTGCGCCCCGCGGTAGCCCCCATAACTGGCGTCTCGCCTTCTCTTAGAGGGCGCACTCCTACCGTCACCAGCTTAGGCTTCTCCAAGTGCACTACAATGAACAGGTCCATCTCTGCGCAACAAAACATATACAGAAAACAAGGATTAAAAAAGCAATACAAAGGAAGGAGCGCTTACAATATAAAAACTAACAGAGTGAAGGACAAGCACCCACCCCGACCATCCTCGTACAAGAATGTTGGCACCTCCGCCTCCAGTTGGAAGTAGTTCCGACTGATGCCCATATGCACCAGGAACTCTTCAGGGTACGCACTGATTGGGATGCGGTTGGTATTTATCGTATCCGCATCCACTGCGTTATAAAAACCAGGGAGTGGGCGCTCATCCTTCGGTAAGGACCTTTGAGTATAGAACTCAAATTCCCACGGGAAAAAGACCTTATTGACCCAAAAGAACTTTTCCCTCTAATTCCTTAAGGTGTCTAACTTGTCAGTATAACACTGCAAGCGCCCTGCGCGCTTGGAAAAGAACACCCACTCGTTTGACCACGACGTGTGGTAGAAGGCGCGGAATAGGTGAACAGTGGGGTTAATCGCCAACAGGCGACAATTCACTTCAAAATTAGTTATTTTTGCTGGACCTATACAGTGCAGCTGAGAAATGTGTAGACGGTAGAAACTTAGAATATCGCAAAGGAAAAGCGAAATGGGCACACGTTGGTTCGTGAATTCGAAGAAATGTGTGTATACCCCCACCTTCCCTTCAGGGAAGTCCGCTATGGACGCATCTGCATCCGGAACTTCCGGATGCAGTGCCAATGGGATATAATAATCTGAGGAGAACTGACGTAGTTCATCCTCGGTTATATCGGAAGCAATCTCGGATAATTGAAGAACCATTGTTACTAACGGCGCACTCGCTGTTACCTAATAAAGTTGTTGATTTCTGAATAAGCTATGAAAGGGGTTAACAATGGCAGAATTGAGAATTTTAACTGTGATATTCACAGTGAAAAGAAGGCGGTGGTTTATATATGGTTACCAAACCCTAAGATGATGGCCACGTGGATCCCACTACTTTCATCGTGTGTCTGGAATACAAACTGGTACAAGCACTTTTTCACGTATTTCAAGGGATATGTGGGATGTTTTTAAGGCTAAATACACCGTATATTCTTTTTGGCGGGAACTACTAGAATCTTCCCCGCCACGCTTACCGCTGACATTACTAGTCTAGCATCCGCGGTTAAAACCTACGCATACTAGACTGGGGGGACATGATGACGTATAGTCCATATTCGGGTCACGAACCCGATTAATTAACATTACTAACGCCCAAGCCCACCACGAGTGGGCTATCATAACAATGATTTGGGCTACCATGCTAACGGTTTGGGCTCACAAAAGCCCAAGCCCAAATACATTATTTATGAACTAGATAAGGATCTCTTATTTATGGGATAAAGATCCATAGACCGGATAGGCATTATAAGCCGAAGAGTGAGGAACACGAAATCTACAAGGATTTCGTGCCTATATAAGGAATATCATAATTCTCATTAAAGGTACGACTTACAACCCTAACTCTTCTATAAAACCCTAAAACCGATTACTTACTCTCACGCCGGAGGATAATCGTGGGAGACAATCCCACGATAAGCCTAACGGTGTTTGTTTGCTTTCTTAGTGCGCAGGTCTCAAGCATTAAGATCTGATTGGTACGAGAACAGGAACCCAAACAAGGAACGCCCAACTTTTGTATCAACAGGCGGTGAGCTGATAATATGGAAACTGCACAATACTGATTCTGCAAATGTGTGGAAGGTCCTCAAGACATTTTCGTAAGGCATTTCATTGTAACTACGTTTAATAAAACCTAATCTTGTAGTTAGTCAAATCTAATTGTAGCCATGGAAGTATAAGTAACATATTTCAAGACAGAAGCAGTTAATTTACCGAGTGATCTTAACTATACGATGTACCATGACTTTGTCAGCGAGCGTTCATTTTAATCAAACATAAAGTATCTGTGGATGTTGTGTGTACCCAACAGTTTTGCACCACCATTACTGAAACATTTCAATTTTTTGTTGCTTTTTGGTGAAAATACTGTCTAAGATTATCGCCAAATTGATTATGGTATCCTGCTTTTGTGTTGTCATGATTGATTAATATTTAATATCAAGGAAAATTAGCTATTTCGTATACTCATAGTTGAAGTACTACTAGACAGGTTTCACTGAAAGGATGTATTGGACTTGGAGTGGTCTACTGATGGCGCATTTCTCATTTCTGGATCAGTGATAACTCTTGCATCATATGGGATGTCAATAAAGGTAAGAATAGTGATATAGAGCTGAAGGCAATGTAAATTCTTGTCAGGCGATAAGCAAGTTGCAGCAGATCAGAATACTATGGCAGTTGATAATATGGCCAACAAGGAAATAACAGAAGAGATTGGAAAAGAGAAAGACATTGTTAATAATGCTTCTGATACTCAGGAAATGGAAACAGATAAACCACGGGAAGAACCAGCAAGACCAAGTTTAGTGACTTCAACAGAGAAACCGAACGTAAAACAAGCATCAGCAAGTACAGTGTCTGCAAGTAAACATGCAAAAAGAAGAATCACTCCGATGGCCATAGATTGATCTAAGTTTGTTTTGTATCAATTCTTATAATATTCAATTGTTTCTTGCAACCCTTTTCCAATATAATTGGTCTATATAACTTACAAGAGGCCAGATGATGGTCTTAATTTATATTGAAATCCAATTATTTTTTCGTCCAGTTCTAATAGTTTTGATGTTTCAAACCTGAGTTCGATTGATCAATCACTTATAAGCAGCAGGGACGTAAAAATCTGATCATCTGTATTACTGTCTGATCTACGCGCAGCGTGTGTACAAATGGATAAAAAAATTGGGCAACTGATATTTACTATTGTATTGAAAATATATCAAATTTGGTTGATAATTAATACGTAGTAATTCATAGGGTGTTTAGATAAGCTTATTTAAAAGAGTACAAATATGTTTAAAAAAACGATTATTTGCTTATGAACCGCCGCCGGACACCTCTGATATCGCCGGATCTGGTGATGGTATCGATTGTGTGTTTTGTTGGCGGATCTGTGGTGTTTGGATGGCGGTGCTTCCATGGCTTGTCGGAGGTTTACCGGAGATGGGATCTGTGATGTTTTGTTTGGTGTCGATCTTATGATCTGTGATGTTTTGATGTTTTTGACTTTTTGTTATTGGATTTTTTTTTGGAAATTTGACTTACGTTGGATTTTTCTGGATCTGTGATGAGACTATGTTTATCAACGACCCAACCCAACCAAATTTTTTATTAAAATATTATTTTCTCTTCCCTCCACCTAAACAACTAATACATACAAACAATTCATATTTTTTTTCCATTTATCAACAACGCAACCTAAAATAATATAAGTATTAAAAAAAAAGTAAAGAAAAAAACAATTAGCCATTAAAATATTGACATGTGGCAGATTGGATCATTGGAGTTGTGATATTTGGTTGCCATATGATCTTGGGTTGCCAATCCAATCTTCTTTTTTTGTTCACTCCCAATATAATATATATATATTTTTTATTTTTTTCCCCACCCAACCCGGTTGGAAATCTATTAATAAAGGTAGTCTTATAGAAATAAAGAAAGAATATGTTCAAGGAAATGAGTAAAAAAAAATATGTGACAAAAATGAAATACCAATCAAACTATCAAACTACAAGGACCAAAATTGTACTTAAGAACTTTTTGAATAAAAGACAAAAAAGACAAGTCACTTTAGAATTGTGGACCAGTCGCCCAAGAAAGTACCTAAGATTAATGGTCCAATAAGTACAATGTAGGGTTGAGTCCAATAAGTCCAATGTAGGGTTGAGCGACCCTCTCCCATGAGGTATTTGGACATTTTTTTTTGGATACTAGGTGTGATTACACTTGTACTTGTGGGGTAAGTACATAATTATCCTTACCAAATACCTACATCTTAAGAGCACTTACATTAATAACGCATGAGTTGCTTTAAGGAAGAGTTAACGTGCGTTAAAGGCACGTTAGCCTTTGCATTATGTCGCGTTAAATGTGCGTTAACGAGCCAGGTTATGCCCTTAACCCGGCGTTAAGGGTGACTTGTGTAAAAAAAAAACTTTTTTTTGACACTTTTGGCCCCTCTAAAGTTTATAACATTTGGAATAAAAGATAATGGAAATTGCAAAACATCCCCTTAGTTCAATACAACGCAAAAACAAAAAAATGTTCAATACAACGCAAGAAAATGTTTAATACAAACTAAGAAAAACGATACAACTAATTAAGTTTTTAGATAGATTTGTAATTGTCGATGAGATCTGACTTCTCCTCCCACACTTGCAACACTTGTTCCCTAACCATTTTCAAGGCGACCTGAAGTTGCAGATCCGTTTCATCATTTCTTAATAGAGTTTCTACACCGACCCTGATAATTGGATGGTCTTGAGGCAGCTCACGTAACCTTTCGATCTCTGAAGCACGATCTTCTTTCTGCAACATAATTCTTGTTATCTCACCAAGCAAATTGTTAATCAGCCTTAGCTCTTTTTCTTGTTCATTTCGTAATCGTGTAAGGATATTCCTTTGCACCATAGATGGATCGTTAGCCATAGTGTTTGTGTGAGAGTATGAAGTGTTGTTAAAGTGGTATTTATAGGGGAACTAGCCGTTAAACGATATTGTAACGGAAACTAGCCGTTATAAATTTTATTAATATTGAAACTAGCCATTATACGGTACAACATAGGGAAAATGATACACACGATACGGAAATACAAATACGGACGTTAATTCCTATATCTATTCCATATGGGGCTGTTTTTCAAGATTAACCACACGTGCATGTATTTGAAGCCTTGCCCACCATAGCGTTCTTTGAAAACGTTCATAGCATCGAGAAGACGACCATTGACCTCACGTGTAGGCTGCAAATTCAAGTAAATATCATTGAATTTTTCGCATTCACAGGTAAGTCTTGCCTACTTACCCGTTATCTGGGTTTTGTTACGAACAAGTCCGTCAGATTGTTCGTTGAACCTTTCTGTAATCTTATTCCAAAAAACGGATTCGCGATGGTATTCTTGAACGACTTGCCACATGTCGGCTAGCAAGCATTCTTCTTCAACAGACCAACGATTAGCCATTGTAAAAATTTTTAGAAAGTGAAGTGTGTGCAAAATAGTATAATATGGTGCGCTATATATAGGGGTGTTTAGAAATTTAAATATCTAAAACTGGAGGGCGGGATAATTTTTAAAATTTAAATTCAAACTGAAGGGCGGGATAGTATTTAAAATTCAAATTCAAATTCAAACTCAAGGGCGGGATATTATTTAAAATTCAAATTCAAATTAAACAAAAAATAAATAAAACGTGTGTATAATTACAAAAACGTGTGGATACACCTTTCAAATTAAAATTGGAAGGGCGGGATAAACCTAAAATTCAAATTCAAATTTTGAATTTCAAACATTTGCCTATATATAGCCTTATTCCCTGGCTGCTTTATACATACACAACTCACACAAACACACATAAAATTTATCAACTATCTCCACAACAATGTCTCGCAAAGACTTCTCCCAACAATTCCCAACTCACCGTGACTTCTCCCAGCAATTCCCAAGTCAACATGACTTTTTCCAGCAATTCCCAAGCTCCAGCATGATTCCGAATGCACCGGTGAACACTCCACCGGAAGACATCTTTCCGGTATTCACACCGGTTAATGAACCGGTGCCCAATCCATAGGTTGTCCAACAACAACCCGATCAACCGGTGAACAATCCACCGGTGGAAAACCAATCCATTTGGAGAGGGTTGAATGATAAAGAACTGTTTCAGCAAGATATGCAAGAATTGTTACGTGTTCAAGCAGAGGAAGAAAGTGAGGCAAGAGCTCGTGAGGCGCGAGCAAAAGCTAAACAGGATCGGAGAAACCGTCGAGCAGAATGGCAATGGAAAATGGGACTTCCACATGTGCCGTCGAGTGAGGATGATTCGAGTGCCTCCTATTCGAGTCACGAGGGCTATGTGTCGGATGATTCATTTTATTGATTCGTAGTTTTATGTTTCATGTTTTCTGTAGTTCGTGTTTTAAGTTTAATGTGTGTTTAAATTTTAAGTAACTTTTAAGTTTAATGTGTGTTTAAATTTTAAGTATTAATATAAGTTGTGTTTTATTAGTTATTAAATGAAATATTAGTTTTAGTTGAGGGTTGAATTTGAAAATATTTGAGTTAAAGCTAAAGCTGAGTTATTGTTGAGGGTGTTTTTTTGTAAGTTAAGGTGAAAGTGTTAAAGCTGATGTGGCACTGAGTTAAGTTATAACTCAGGTTGCTGATGTAAGTGCTCTAAGTAAAGACACAAATGCCTCACAACACACTCAAACACGTATACACACAAAGAGTTTTAATTCATTCGTTGATGCAGACCGTATTTGCTTGGTTTTGCTCGACCACACATAAAATGGGAGACTCCGTAATAGAGTAATCAAGCATGAAATGGGTAAAAGTCGGAGACAACGGGTGTAGATGTATCATTGTTACGCCATTATATGTGTGTTTTGTTTCTGTATGTGGTCAATACAAGCAATAGCCATGTATTTAAAGTTTTTAACAATAAATTTGCTACAAAGTACAATGTCGTATATATTTAACTTGCAATATTTAAAATAAAAGGAAAATTTCATATATACTTAAAAGAAACTTCGTAATTTTATATTTACCCGAATGATAAGTTTTAGCCTTTGTGTCAATTATAACATAGTACATGATTATCAATAATAGTAGTGCACCTCAGCTCATTACTAATCGGAATAACGTGATCCGTAAAAATGTTGCTACAACGCAATTAAACTTGAAAAACAACCTATCACGTTGAATGAACGGATTTGTGTAATTGTGTGCCCATGTTTTTACTCTATAGTATAATAAGTTTGTTCGTTTTATTTTTGTTCGTTCATGAAAATATTAAACGAACGCACTTCAAGCACATGTTACGTGATCATCAAGTTTGAAATTCCAGAAGTGTCTACACTAGCCTTGAAGATTCGAAAGTCTTGAATAAATGTGCAATATATTTAAAAGTTTCTATGATCTATTATTCATTGGTTCCTCATGTGAAAAATTGTGGAATATTTCCAAATACTCAAGAAATAGTATAGAAAACTAATGTACATTCGCATATGCGTATGTAGTTGTATATATAGTGTTGCCTTATTGGCAAACCTCAAACAAAGCCTACAATTACTTATAAACTTTTAGCATAGAATTGTAAGAACCAAAGTCTTTTATATACACGATATCATAACATCCAATTCATGGTGTTGATGTACACCAATATGTGATGATGCCAGAGATCCGACACTATAACTCGTATTATGAACTTAGATGACCTTGGCCATATCTACTTAAATTCGATTGGTGAGTTACAAGTCTAATCGATAATAACTATGTTGCTTATATGGGTGATTAGTTTGGGTCGAATCCTTAAACGTAATTACTTCTTCAAACGTTTAAGGATTCGACCCAAACTTATCACCCATATAAGCAACATAGTTATTATCGATTAGACTTGTAACTCACCAATCGAATTTAAGTAGATATGGCCAAATTCATCTAAGTTCATAATACAAGTTATAGTGTCGGATCTCTGGCATCATCACAAATCGGTGTACATCAACACCATGATGAATGGGATGTTATGATATCGTGTATGTGAAGGAATGAACAGTTAAATGTACAGGAACCAATTATTTTAATCAAAAGGGTTATTTTCCACCACAAACACGTTCCCGGTTCTTCCAGAAACCCTCATTCATTCTTCACAATGCACAAAACACATACACACAAATGATCGGCTCAAACATTCTTCTTTCTCAAATCATACAGAAACACAAACGAGAAAACACAAACACACACACAAAAACAAATACCGTTCTAACTCTCCAATATCCATTGAAATTCCTGGCATCTTTCAAACCGGCTGCTTCTTAGATAATATGATCATTCATCTTACTTAAAGCACACTATATCAATTAGAGTATTTCATAACTCAAGCAATAAATTAGTAATCCACAGATCCACCATTGGAAGGCAAAGTTAGTATCCATAAAAGAAGGATGAACAAAGCCATTGATACTAACGGCAGGAGAACAAACATCAAACCACATTAAATATATGGTTTCGACTCTACAGAAAATTAAATAAAATACCATAAAAACTGTACCCGTTTACGGCCGTAAGGGATCATGTCTGCATCATCTGCTATGATGGCGTCAAATTTTTCTAGTTTGTAAAGGAAGGCGAGCTGAGCAACAGCTTCGTACGAGGCGATTAGAAAGTCTGTTCGCCGTCGTTTAAGCTCATTTAGGATCACCAATAGCATATCGGGTGTAACCTTCATTGCATTTTAGAAGTCAACCATAGTGCTACTTAGATCTCCAAGTGCTTCGAATTCTAAGGCTGTCTCGAGATGGTGTTCCCTTTTTTGTCCCGATCAAGGTTTTGTTCTGAGTTGGCAGGCAAAGCGGCTCCGTCAAAAACTAGTGTGGGGTTCAGGCCATACGATAGGAGAAGGTCCAAGTGCCCATGAAGTAGTCAAGATAACTAATTTACCAAGAAAAAAAAAACAGCAGTCAATAATTTTAAACAAGAAACTCAATTTTTTTAATATATAACTAATTACATGTCTTAAAGATTAAAACTTTAAATTAAAAGTTTAAAAAGAAACCAACCAGGTAGTTGGTATATGCAATGCAAGTTCTCTCGCACAAGCCCGTGCGCCCTTATGCAGCCATCCATATGCATCAACCGCCATAGTACACCTTTCAAGATCTTGAAGGTGTGCGTCTTCCATGTAAATTGATAAGTGGGGAAGAAATTCTTTAAGACCCATTGTTTGAATTAATAATTAGTAATTAACTTGAATAAATAATGATGATTTGATGAATGAATTAAGCTTATAACAAATGTGACCTCCTTCCAATATCCATTGAAATTCCTGGCATCTTTCAAACCGGCTGCTTCTTAGATAATATGATCATTCATCTTACTTAAAGCACACTATATCAATTAGAGTATTTCATAACTCAAGCAATAAATTAGTAATCCACGGATCCACCATTGGAAGGCAAAGTTAGTATCCATAAAAGAAGGATGAACAAAGCCATTGATACTAACGGCATGAGAACAAACATCAAACCACATTAAATATATGGTTTCGACTCTACAGAAAATTAAATAAAAAGCCATAAAAACTGTACCCATTTACAGCCGTAAGGGATCATGTTTGCATCGCCTGCTAACTCTTGACTTCCATCCTATCAGCTTTGTGTAAAATATATCAAATTTGGTTGACAATTAATAAGTGAGAGGGTGTTTAGATAAGCTTATTTAAAAGAGTACGAAATATGTTTAAAAAAAGATTATTTGCTTATGAATTGAGTATAACCCGAACACAACTGACTCTATAATCATTGTCCAAATAGGAAACAAAAATATAGTTTTATAAAGTTAAAGGGCCAAAGCAAAACTTATGTTTACCTTTTTTTTTATAAAAGTTAAAGGGACAGCCACTAGAGTCGACTGATATCTCAGTTCAATCTATAATACATTACCCAAAAAGCTCAAACAATAATTAAAACTTCTACATCATCAAATCTAATTGACCATTCATTATTAGTCTCATATTAAAATATGGTGAAGTTGGAACCTCTAGTACCAGAAATGGGTTTGATTTGGAGAGAGGTGGTGGGGGTGTTGGACCGGAGATTGGAGGTGAACCGGTTCAGGGGAGGGCTAGGAATAGAGGTTTTGAGATTGAAACAGATTTGAACACCCTCTTGGAGCTATGTCGTAGCTACGAAGGGCCTATAAATACAACCCTAATTTCTGCATTTTGCAGACAACTTTCTCAGACACAAAATCAGAGAACGTTGGGAGCTTTCTCAAGGCCATTCTATAGCAACATACGGAGCATTTCCAAAGGAGAGATCACGCCTATAACACCATAAGTTTTAGTTTTTCATATTTCCATAGGTTCAAGTCCCATCCTTGGCATTTGCTTCATATAGGTACCCACCTCCGCAAAACCTGTGGGCACATTAGAGAGACTTTGTGGAATAAGAGCTCAGGGGTCCGAGTCTTGGCTCGTGCTCACTCCAGTTGGTGCCCCACTAGGCCAGGAGAGTTGCCGGAGCTATTCCTTATGGGGTGGACAATGGCTAGTGCCAAAAGGCACCCGGGGTCAGGGTGTTCCCGCCAATCTACACCTTTTGTGGAATAGCCGCCATGCATATGTTGGAACAACAATGTCAAAATGAAATCTAAAACGAATCAAAATTGATAGAATCATTGAAGAAGAAGAAGATCGAATAAGTTTGTTAAAAGATTGCTTACTCATTGAAATACTGTCTCGTTTACCAACCACAAAAGAAGCCCTCAAAACAGGTATACTCTCAAAATGATGGCGACATCTTTGGCCTTTGGTTCATAGTCTCATTTTTTTAGATGCTCTTTTGTCGAATGAAAATGGTCGGCTCATCGATTTCTCTAAAGTAGTTGACAAAACCTTAGCTCAATGTCGCCACCTCAAGCTCAACAAATTCAAACTCAATGCCTATTTCCTTAATCAGTTTAAACCGCAAGTCAGATATTGGATTCGTGGTGCTATTAATCTTAATGTCAATGAGCTCGATTTCTTGTTATGTAATTACGGCTCGATTTATCTGTTTGAACTGCAAGTCAAACAAGTGCTTGTGTTTGATTCTGAGCTGTTTTTCATCAATTCAAATTTTAAACATCTCAAATTAGCATGCTCCGAATTTAATCCAACTGGTTCCATTAGTTGGAAAAACCTTAAAAGTTTGTGTATTTCATGTGGGAAATTAGATGACTGTTTAATTCAAAATATGTTATTAGGAAGTCCTCTTTTGTCTTTTGGAAACTTTCAAGTTGGAATATTGCTATGGTTTTAGGCGGATCAATATTACTTCAAAGAGTGTTAAACACTTGGCGTTCAACGGAAGCTTGAATCCCCGTGAACATCAATTAGAGGGTGGTGAAGATATTATTGATATCAATGCTCCTAATATTTTGACTTTAACAATCCCAAAATTGTTGTTGTGGAAGCTTGTTTTGCTAAATGTGTCTTCATTAGTTAAAGCTAACTTGAAGCATTAAAGCAAGGAATATCTTTATCATCATACACCCAATGAAGATGAGCAAGAAAGGCTTAAAGAACTTCTACTAAGCCTTTGCCATGTCAAAGAGGTTAAACTTGGGTTTTCTGTTCAAAGGTAAAATTTTGTTCTTTTCAGCGTGGTGTTTTTATGTAAGAATTACTATTACAAGTATACTTGTTCCAAGCCAGAGGTTTGTACTGGTGTGCTTAATTTCAAAAAAATTATTTTAACTGGTCTCATGTTACTTCAAATAATCATAAAATCATAATTAGAATCACTAATCTAAAAAAAATCAGGACTGATTACTTCGAATGTAAGTGGCGTGGCAATAATCAGTTCAAACTTATAGCACGAGTTTTAATTTCAATAAAAGGGCATAAAACCTTCCCTCCTCTTCCTTCCTTGAAAGAGACACACGTATGTGCATTCTTAAATTTGTCTTTATTTTAGGTAGAGCTGTAAACGAACTGAACGTTCAGTGAACGTTTCATTAACAATTCGTTAAAAAGGTTAGTTTATGTTCGTTTATTTATAAAATGAATGAACATGAACAATATTTTATGTTCGTTTAGTTAAATGAAAGAATATGAACAAAAGTCTTGGTCGTTCATTTATGTTCGTGAACGTCTAATTATGCCTTTGTTAACGTCTTTTTATGTTCATTTGTATGATTTTGTTCTTCTATCATATCTTTTTATTATATTCTTTGGTTTACTTAAACAAACAACACTTATAAAGCACAATATTATGTATATATTCGTAAATTCTAGGTTTATTTTTCTACGTTTGTTAATACAAATAATGTCAAAAACGTTATTCGCATTATTCGGTCTTCTCGTGTTTTGATAATCACAAAATATAAAGACATGTTACATAAGTTACGGTTGATAAGTTTTTAATCGAGGAAACTCGTTACTTCTACATAGCTGCTTCAACATCACTTTAGGCATGAACAAACTTTATATCGTCATTAGTTATGTGATCAAAGAATTTTATTTTCACATAAACTTACATTTTTAAGTTTGACAAAACGTTTTCACAAAAGTATTTTTGTGTTTTTAAAGAAATGTTTTATTAAAGAAAATAAATTCAAATTCAAACTTTATAACAACTAGTTTTCCCCCCAAATCAGTTCAGCCTGAACCAGATAAGTTTTCACCACATCAGGACAAAAAGGGAGCGTTTTGTCGTGGCGGTCCCTTAAATAGGCTGACGATCCCTTAGTGATAAAGGACCGTCTGGCATTTACAGGACCGTCCCTCTCCCTCCTGTCGCCTATAAATACTGAACTGTTACACTTCAGAAAACAGAATTTCACACACACAAAACTTTCTAGTCTTTGTTCTTTTTATTCTTTGATCACTATAACATGTCGGTATATGTTTATAAGTGATTTCCTCTTCCGTCAAGTACAAGAGAAGAACTCTCGACAACTATGAAGATTCGATATGTTATAGGTGTCCACACACAAACGTAACAAGTGTTATGTGATAGGATATATATGTATATTATGTCATTGTTTTCCGACTTGTGTATGAGTCGAGGATGGGGATATTTGTGTGAACTTGGATGGTGATGTAGTTCCAAGTTGTTGGGTCTCTGAATTCCCCAAGATTCCTCTAACTAGGATTTGAACATAAAATAACCTAAGTGTTTAACATCCGTATATACTATCAAGTCACTGAGTGAACAGTTGCTCAGTGAGTCATCTTCAAGATGTTTAGACCGAGCCTAAGAAGTAAGGTTCTCCATTCAGTGAGGCGGAACTCAGTGAGTGGCATCTAAGCCAAGAAGAAGATGATGGGTTCAGTGAGGATGACAATAACTCACTGAACCCCCAGGACTCTTCAACAACTATTAAGTACTAAAGACTGAAGACCTGAAGACTGAAGTATGGGTGGGACAAGGTGGGAAAGTTTTGAACATATCAACAGGTGTCCTTATCTACCTAAAGTCAAACTTTCCCTGAATGGCATAACGTCAGGATGGTGTCATCACTGTGCATCAGAAAGGCACATTGTCTTTTACCCAATATAGTCGATTGTAACAGAGACAAAATACTTACGTATTTTGTCTCTACTAGTTAGGTCATCCTTTTGTCTTTATCAGTAACGTTGTAATTTACTTGTGTATAAATAGGTAGTATAAGTGAGGAGTAAAAGTTGACAAGTTTGTGCATTTAATGCGTAGCATTCACAAACCACTTTTACTCCTCCGAAGAACAACGCAGTCCCTGAGATAGCTCAGTGTGACCTTTTAGTTGTCACTTAATTTTGTTTGAGTTTAGTGAGGAGTCCATACCATACTTGTCATTTCAATCCCAAGTGTTATTCCGCAAACACTTGGGTATAATTCTTTTGATTAACTTCTAATAAGAATTAAATGTTGAAAATATTGTGTCTCTTTTCTTTACGTTTATCTTTGTTGTTAATCTTTTATATCTGTGTTAAAAAGCCATGGAACTTGGTTAGGTTAATTCTTTAGTTAACTATTAACTTAGTAAACGGGACCAACAAGTGGTATCAGAGCCTCTGATTTGTAAAACTTTTCTAAATCTGTTTTCAAAACAAAAGAGTGTTCAAAAGTTTTAAAATCAAGATCCCACCATGGCTGACTCAGATGTTCCCCAACTTGTCGATAAAAAGGGTGGAAGTTATTCAGCTACTGCCCCTCAACTTGAGGTTAGAAAATTCAATAAGTGGAAAAAGTGAATGCTTTGCTACTTTACTGGGATGGAACCATATTACATTAAGCTAATTAATGATGCTCCATATGTCCCAACAACTGCTCAAGGTTTAGTCAAATCTGAAGCTCAGTGGACCCAAGATGAAAGGAGGGTGGTCAATCAAGACCAACGCCTGAAAATCATCATTATATCCTGTCTTCCTGACGATATAATGGAATCAGTGATTAACTGTCCTACTGCCAAGCAGACCTAGACTAACCCGGTTCACAGCTATGAAGGTCCCTCAGATACCAAGGAGAATAGGTTCATGGACCTGAAACTTGAATACAATACTTTCAAGGCCAAAGATTCTGAAAGTCTCTCAGAGACCTATACTCGGTATAAGACCCTCTTGAATGAACTGACCAATGATGGTGTCACCCTGTCCAAACATAAAATCAATATTGACTTTGTCAATAGTCTCCCTGAGAAGTGGTTAAACTTCTCTCAGGGTCTTAGAAATGCCAACCATATCCAGAACCTTGAGCTCCCTGAGATTTATGGGAAGTTTGTCTACGAAGGCAACCTAATCACCAGGATATACCCTGGTAAAGCTCAAGAGGTTAAAAAGACCCTGACCACCTCACCCATATCCACTACTTTCTATTCTAACAGTGTTGTGCCGGACTTCCAAGATGGTTCCGATGATGAGGTTAATGAAAGAACGAGTGAGGAGTACCTGAATGATTTACAAATTGAATTTCATGAAAGGGCACTCCTTGCTAATTCAAAAAGATTTATTAAAAGAAACAAAAACTTTTCAAATGCAAAAGCAAATGACAATACTGAATGTTTTATATGTGGTAAAAAGGGTCATTTTGCAAAAGATTGTTTCTCAAAAACAACCTCAGAACCATCTTACAAATTTTCAGGAAACAACTCTTTTTCTGGAACTAGCAAGTTTCAACCAAAAATGCTTCAATCTAGTCAGTCTCTTCAAAACAGAATTGAAAAAGTACCATCAAAAGATTTTGAAGCCAAATACAGAAAAGCCAAGGCTAAACTTGCTCTTCTTGAGTCTACCTCCATAGTCAGTCAGTCACCTCAGGCTCCAAAACCTTCTCAGGCTAAAAACAAGGGGCTAGTTGCTGAAACATTTGACTGGGATGAGGTTGAAGTGTTTTCGGATGATGAAGAAGTTCATATCAGTGCCCTGATGGCCCTATCTGAAGACAACAAGCTTGCCGTGGGAAAGAGTCATGCAAGAAATGGAGAATGGGTAAACATCACCATGAGAAAGGTAAATATTTTACTATCAATGGATGGTGATGCTGATTGGAAATCATACTTAGATTATATCAATGTTGATCTTAAGTATGTTGAAGAGCAAAGGTTAAACTTGTTTTCAAAATTTAACAAACTGAGTTTTGAGTTAAATCAATATAGGGATGAACTCCTTGCTTTAAAACAGGCCAAACTTGAAAATGTTACACTACAGATTCAGAATTCTGAACTTGTAAAACAAAACCAAGCTCTTCAGGAAGAACTTTAGAAAGAAAAAGTTGTCATTTGGAAATGGACTCAAAAGAACCCCAAACTCTTTGACACACTGAGTCTCACACCCAGCACCAAAAAGGCTGGCCTGGGTGAAGATCAACTCACTGAAGTGTCTGGGGAGAGTAGCCATTCAACAACTTTTCTATCAACTAACAAACTCTCTAGCAAAGAACTTACTCCTAAGCCCAGTGACTGGATTGAAAGAGTCAATCCTGACAGTAAATTGGCAAATTTCAACACTAGAAGAATTCTAGAGTCTAAAAGTCAGGCTATTAAGGAGTTGCTAGGAGTTACTGATGAACCTAGTCCTGATGAGTCCATCACTGAGTCTAAGTCTGATTCACAATCACCACTCCCTCCATTGAAACAACTTCAGGGAGCAACACCTAGTTCAGATCTTGTACCACCTGTTTATCAACCTCACTCTCCAAAGGAGAAAACAAATCCAGGAACAACTATCCTGAAGAGACCTACTCCTGCACCAACTGAAGCCAACACACCTTCAGCATCTACTGAAGTAAACCAGACAACACTGATTCAAAATATGACCAGTTGGCTGAACTTGTCAGGAAGCTATGTGAAAAAATTGAGTCCACTGATAAACCCTCTGGCTCCAAACCAAAAACCACATCCAGACCTTCAGTGAGATGTGAGCTGGAAATCATCCAAACCACCCCACTGATAAATGCTACAGAGTCCTGTTTTTCATGATATGCAAACAAGAGGACCACAGAACTTGTGATCATATCTCTCACTCTGCTTCTCTAAAAGCACAAGGTCTATACAAAACTCAAGGCTATCAGTATGCCTCATCTTCCAAACAGAGACTGAAGGCTAAGCCTTTCTTGCCATGTCCTCACTTTGGTTTCAACGATCATCTTCCTGATGATTGTATGATGAAAAACTGCTGTGACATCTGTGGAGATCCCTCCCATGAAACCAGGGAGCATGACAAAATCATTTAGTCCAGAAGAAACACATCTCAGTCTACTGATACTTCATCTACCATTAATTGTAAAACATGTGGGAGCTCAGTTCACTCTACTTCTGACCTTGATTCTTTGGCTAAGTTTAAAAAGTCCCTGAGGACTAAGCCCACTAGAAAGTATGTCAACAAGAAAAAATAACCCTGTCTACTATTTGTGCAGAAACACATCAGCGATCCTGCTTGGCACCTCGACAGTGGATGCTCAAGGAGTATGACTGGTGTGAAGAGCTATCTGCACAAATATGTTGAAGAACCAGGACCCAAGGTAGTATTTGGTGATAACTCATCAGCTCCCACTGAAGGTTATGGTTCAATCAACTGCAACGGGATAGTTTTTACAAGAATTGCTTATGTCAATGGTCTAAAGTACAATATGATAAGTGTGTCTCAACTATGTGATGCAAAATACATAGTTCAGTTTGATGACAAGAGAGGGACCATCTTTAATGCCAACAAGGAAGTAGTTTTGATTGCTCTCAGGAGGGATGGTGTTTATGTCCTAGACATGTCATCCCTTACTCAAAATGGGACTTGCCTATTCTCAAAGGCAAGTGAGACAATCAAATGGCTCTGGC
The DNA here is from genome assembly GCA_030686995.1 of Artemisia argyi. Taxonomy (NCBI): domain Eukaryota; kingdom Viridiplantae; phylum Streptophyta; class Magnoliopsida; order Asterales; family Asteraceae; genus Artemisia; species Artemisia argyi. The sequence continues at coordinate 199,110,409 of CM060677.1, forward strand.
ATATGAGACTCTCTCATCTCAATTTCAAGAGCATCAACAACCTGGCCAAACAGAACAAAGTTCTAGGCCTTCCATCCCTGGTGTATACCAAAGACAAGCCATGTTCTGCTTGTGAAAAAGGAAAACACCACAGGGCATCATTCAAAACCAAACAATCATTCTCTAGCAAAAGCTTCCTGCATCTTCTCCATATGGACTTGTTTGGACCTATCAGTCCCATGTCCATTCATCATGAGAAGTATACTCTGGTTATTGTGGATGAATACTCAAGATACACTTGGGTTTACTTCCTGACCAAAAAGAGTCAGGCAGCTGACACAATCATGTCATTTGTCAAGAACATTGAAAATCAAAATGATGTCAAAGTTAAACAAATTAGAACTGACAATGGCACTGAATTCAAAAACCATGACCTTGAGTGTTTCTGTGATGAGAAAGGAATTTCTCAGAATTTCACTTCTCCATATACTCCTGAACAAAATGGAGTAGTTGAAAGGAGAAATAGAACACTCATTGAGGCAGCAAGGATAATGTTGAATAGCTCAGTCCTCTCAAAACACTTCTGGACTGAGGCAGTCAGAACAGCCTGCTACACTCAAAATAGGTCCATTATTGTGAAAAGACACAATAAGACACCTTATGAGATATTCAAAGGGAGGATCCCTGACATCAGCTACTTTCATGTATTTGGGTGTCCTGTGTTTATTCATAATCACAAGGATCACTTGGGTAAATTTGATGCCAAAGATGATGATGGATACTTCCTGGGATACTCTATGGTTTCCAAAGCTTTCAGAGTGTTTAACACTAGGAGACAACAAACTGAGGAAACTTTTCACATAACTGTTGATGAGAGCACTGAATCCATCAGGTTCTCCAGCTCCTCAGTTGAGGAAATTGGTATTGATGACTCATCTAGATATCCCCCTGATGAGTATCATCCTGAAAACAATGCCTCTACTCAATACCAAGCTGATGCAAGTGTCTCATACTATATCATCCCTCACAATCTCCCTCAACCAACTAGTAGTGAAGTCACTGAAACCCAACAAGTCTCCAATGAGACTACACCCACTGAACCAAATGTTCAGGAACCCTCTAGTCAAGCTGTCAACATTGAGGTCACTGATATTGAAAATCCTGAAGCACCTCAAGACCCTATGACTGAACCAACACCTCCAGCTAATCAGGATTATACAAGTTCTAACACCTATCCTAAACCTCAGGATAGCTGGACTAAGTCCAAAACAATAGAACTTGTAAACATCATTGGCGAACCTACTGAAGGGATGCTTACCAGAAGCATGGCTGCTAAACTCAAGGCAACATCTACCAATGTATGTCTGTATGTTGACTTTCTTTTTGACATAGAACCTAAGAATGTCAAAGAAGCCCTGACATACGAAAGCTGGGTTCAGGCCATGAGAGATGAATTGGAGCAGTTTGACTGAAACAATGTCATGACTCTTGTTGAATGCCCTCAGGGTGTGTTGGTCATAGGAATGAAATGGGTCTACAAAAACAAGACCAATGAAAATGGCACAATCATCAAAAACAAAGCAAGACTGGTTGCCAAAGGATATAACCAACAGGAAGGTATAGATTATGAGGAAACTTTTGCACTTGTTGCTAGAATGGAAGCCATCAGGATCTTCCTAGCCTATGCAACTTACATGAACTTTAAAGTTTACCAAATGGATGTCAAAAGTGCCTTCCTCAATGGTAACATTAAATAAGATGTCTATGTGCAACAACCTCCTGGCTTTGAAAGTAGTGAATTTCCCCACCATGTATGCAAGCTTAACAAGGCCCTTTATGGACTAAAACAAGCACCCAGGGCATGGTATGAAACACTTTCAGCCTTCCTGATCCAGAACAAATTTGTCAGAGGAAAGATTGACAACACCCTGTTCATCTATAGAACAAAAAGTGAGGTCATTCTAGTCCAAGTTTATGTTGATGACATCATCTTTGGCTCAACAAGTTACAAACTTTGCAAACAGTTTGAAAAACTAATGACCAAAAAGTTTGAAATGAGCAGGATGGGTTAACTCACTTACTTTCTTGGACTTCAAATTAAACAGACTGACAAAGGCATATCCATTTGTCAAGAAAAATACTTAAGGAACCTACTAAAGAAGTATGAGCTCACTGACTGCTCTTCAGTGAAGACTCTTATGGTTCCTCCAAATAACCTTGGTCCTGATCTCACTGGCAAATCAGTGAATCAAACCCTTTACAGAGGAATGATAGGGTCACTGATGTACTTACTTGCCTCAAGGCCTAATATCCAATTCTCAGTATGCCTGTGTGCTAGATATCAGGCTGATCCAAAAGAGTCCCATCTCACTGCTATTAAGAGAATCATCAGGTACCTGAAGGGTACTCCAAACCTTGGTTTGTATTACCCTAAATGCTCAGGATTTGATCTGAAAGGGTACACTAACTCTGACTATACAGGATGTAATATGGGCAGAAAAAGTACATCAGGATCCTGTCAATTCCTTGGTGGAAAACTTGTGTGTTGGAATACAAAGAAGCAACAGTTAGTGGCTATGTCCTCAGCTGAAGCTTAATATGTGGCTGTTGCAGGGTGTTGTGCAAATGTACTTTGGATGAAGAGCCAACTGAGTGACTATGGCATTCAGTACAAGATGGTACCCATCTTTTGTGACAACACCAGTGCCATAACCATCTCTAAATTCCTTTGAAAACCATTTCCCGCCAAATTTCAAACTTAGCCATAACCACCTCAAGGAACCTTCACCCATAAGGGAAGGAACCCTTCCAAAGGTTCCTTGCAATCCGTGAAACATATACCTTCAATCAATTTGACAAAACCACTAAGCATTTAGTGCAAATCTTTGTCTTCTTCCTCCACTATTTTCATTAGATTGACTTCCAATGATTTGACAACCTTCATTAATCTTCCAAATCATTAGCAACCTCCATTTTTGTATGGTTAAACATCAAATCCAAACACTCCTTCCCATACTTCTTCACCTCTATAAATTTAACCATCTTAGAACACCCTCAAATCACACCATCACCATCACAATCTCTAATCCTAAACCTATAATCAACCATTTTAACAATGACAAAGTCAACAATCACCTCTCAACCATCTCGACCCATTTGGAGAACCGCCCGCATAAGTGTGAAACCAATTTGGTCACACCACACAATCAACCTAAGTTCTTCATCTTCGGATGAATTCTCCTCACCCATAAAAAATGAACATTTTTTAAACCTTGCTTCTCCAACTCCATCACCCAAAGGACCAAATGAGCTCACCACTCCACCACCAACAAAATCACCCATTGACCCAACTCCACCAAGTGCTCCAATCCAAACATCCAAAACTCCATCACCACCAACACTACCTAAACTTGAACCAATGGAGTTATTTGGGTCTCCTCCAACATCACCACATCCTTTTGTACAAGATCTCAATGATCTTCCACCAAGAACGACAAATCCATCACCTTTGACAAATGAAAAACCAAGGCCATTGCTTGACCAAAATGAGCCTTTTGACCACAACCAACCACCAGAACAAGAGTACCACCACCCAAAACCATTGTTGTTTCACACAATCTTCAATGACATCCATGGTCCTCTATATGGATAACCTAACTTTGAAAACCATGATCACCCAACGCCCCACATTCTCAATCCCAATCCTTTGAGTCTTTCTTTCCTTCTTATGAGGAAATTCAAAGTATGGTCGAAAATCGCCTCCATCAAGCAATGGAGCTACTAACCACCTTGCTTGACTCCATACAAAACCCATCCTCCAAACAAGAAACCAACAACAACCCACCACCACCACCATCATCAAACGACCCATTTCCACCCACTCATCACCATGTTTGCTCACAATGTGAGCAAATGGTCAAAATAGGTGAAAGCATCAAGATGTTGCTTCACAAATTTCAAGATGAAACCCGCTTTGCTATACAATACATTATCGAGCGCTTGGATGCTCTTTCCCACCCAAACCAATCTTAGAGCAAGTTTGGAGGCCTTTTGCCCCATTTAGGAAATGTGTTGAATAACTTCTACTTATAGAAGTAGGTTTTATTTTTCTTTTATTTCTTGGTTATTTTTTATCTTTTATTTTTATTTTTAGAAGTAGGAGGATATTTTTCATTTCTTGTCTTTGACTTTCAAAAAGTCAAATTTTACTTGAAATGACATCTTTTACTACTATCTTATTTGCATTGTTGGTTGATCATATATGAGTTGTGATTGTAGTTACTTAAATTCTCATATAGTGTGGTGACTACAAGCTTGATTATGTGTCATTATCACCAACTAACCATTTTTTTGTAGGTTCAAAATCCATTTTTCCCATCTTGGCACTTCTTTTAGGGGGAGTATCGACCAAGGGGGAGCACGTGCATAGTTCCGCTTCGCTTCTCTTCTTTTTGTTTTGACAAAAAGGGGGAGAAAGATATATAAACTTATAAACTTAAAATGATTTTCATCACTTAAGTAAAATAAGTTTAATATAACATTTTTTTTAAAGTCTTAACACTAAAATTTGTGAGTTACTTAAAAACAAAGTTTATGTTTTGTCATCAACAAAAATGGAGAGATTTTTAATACAAATATCGCCTAAAAACGTTATTTATATTTTACGATCTTCGCTAAGTTTTGTTAACGACAAAGTGTAAACTTTAGTTTTTAGTAAAACATAATTTTAGTTTAAAGACTTGCATAATTAGACATTTGCTAAATTTACATATCATATAAAACACAACAATTTTTATATTTCTTAAAATAGAAAAATATTACATTTACATATTTCTTAATATAGTAAATGTTAACATCACATCATGCATTTATGGTAAGTTTGTGTGTTTGACTTCCCATAAGCTCTTACACATTTTTGAAAGTATTCTATTTTGATTCAATGTGTGTTTGACTAACTTGATGTGACCTTGGTTGGTTTGGATCTTTATTGCAAGACTCTTCTTACATGGGCGGAACCCATTCTAGGGTTCCGCCGGATCCGTCAGGCTGCTGTTTGGTTTTGCGATAAATACCAAACCACTTGCTAGTTTTTATCTTGATCACTTCTCATTACATTTACACATACACATTCATATCATTCATCTAACCCTTTAACATTTCATTTTTGTGTGAAGATTCTTTTGTAGCAAAGAAGTTCACAAGTACATATAAAGTTACAAGTATTCAACACAATGTTGCAAGACTTGTTAGCTTAGCATCGTGTAGACTTTGTGTAGTTTACACTTCATTTGATTGTGTGTTTTCAGTTGTGATCGGTTAGTATTTTAGGCCTTAAAATACATAGTGTGACGGGAGTTGTTGTACCCTTGTAAAAGAACTAACGGGAATGGTTGTACCCTTGTAAAAGAACTCGACATCTAGCTTAGTGTCGGTAAACGTGTATAAGCGACGTGTAAGGTTTTCTCCGCTGGTGAAAGGAGCTTGTTGACTAGTGAAAGAAACTCTCGAGTTGGATACTCGGGGCGTGGACGTAGGGCAAGGAAAAGAGTCCTTGTAGCCGAACCACGATAAATACTCGTGTTGTGGTTTGATCGTTTCTTTCTTTATCTTGCATATTATATATTGTGTTTTGTTTAGATCTTTGATTACACGAAAGTTTCAAAAGATAATTAAATTAAAAACGGTAACCTATTCAACCCCCCTTCTAGTTTTCCACAATTGGCATCAAGAGCTACGTTACTCAAGCTTTTAAAATATATTATGTTTTAAAACTTGAAACGATCCATGGATTTTGAAAATTACAAAGAAGGGCAATCTATGCAAAGACCACCACTTTTTGACGCAAATGGTTTTATATATTGGAAAAACCGATTTGAAACTTACGTGAAATCTAAAGATATAGATTTATGGTATATAATCATTGATGGTGATAATATAGCTACAAATAGTAAAGATGAAGATCAAAAGAAATTGATTGCTAAAAATAATGAAGCTAAAATGATGCTTTACAATGCTTTGCCTAAGAAAGAATATGAAAGAGTCTTTATGTGTAAAACCGCCAAAGAAATTTGGCAATCTTTAATAGTCACTCATCAAGGAAACTCACAAGTTAAGGATAACAAAATTGATCTTCTTGTTCAACAATATGAACAATTTGTTATTCCCGAAGATGAGATTATTGATAGTGCATTTGCTAGGTTTAACACTATTATTACTTCACTTAAAGCACTTGATGAATCTTTTTGTAGCAAGAATTTTGTCAGGAAATTCCTTAGAGCACTCCATCCGAAGTGGAGAGCAAAAGTGACGGCAATTGAAGAATCCAAGGATCTTTCAAGCATGTCACTTGACGAGCTAATTGGAAACCTCAAAGTTCATGAAATGGTAAAGGAAAAAGATTCGGAAATAGTTAAAGGCAAGAAAGAAAAGGTTAAGTCCATTGCCTTGAAAGCTAAAGTCCAATAAAGTGATGATGAAGAATCTAGTTCGGATAGTGATGATGAAGAATATGCCATGGCCGTTAGAGACTTCAAGAAGTTCTATCGTAGACGAGGGAAGTTTGTAAGGCAACCTAAAGATGACAAGAAAACCTTTCGAAAAGATCGTGATGATAAGAAAGGAAAGGTTGAAAGGAAATGCTTTAGGTGTGGAGACACAAGTCATCTCACAGGAGAATGTCCAAAACCACCCAAAAGCAAGTCTCAACAAGCTTTTGTTAGTGGTGCTTGGAGTGACTATGAAGAAGATGACGATGAGCCAATGAATGATGAAATTGCTCTCATGGCTCACGACTCAAATGAGGTGTGCCTCAAAGTATGCTTGGAACCGGATGAATGGATTAAAGATAGCGGTTGTTCAAGGCACATGACGGGTAACAAAAGCCTCTTCCCAACTTATCACAAATGTGATGGAGGTAATGTTACTTTTGGTAGTAAAGCTAAGAGTAGAATAATCGGAAAAGGTACAATCTCTCATGACTCTCTTTTTATTGATGATGTAGCTCATGTTGATAACTTAGGTTTTAATCTCCTTAGTATTAGTCAACTTTGCCATAATAAGTATAACGTCCTTTTTAGTGAAAATGGAAGTAAAATACTTAAAAATGGCATAACCATAGCCAAAGGTGTTCTTAAGAACAACGTGTATGTCATGAAGATGGATCAAACATCTAGAGACAAACTTTGTCTTACTTCATTAAATGAATCTTCAACTTTATGGCATAGACGTTTAGGACACGCTAACATGAGACTAATTCAAAACCTCTCCTCCAAAGACTTAGTTCGAAACCTACCCAAGTTGAAATACGACTAACACTTTTGTGATGCTTGCAAAGTCGGTAAACAAGTTCATAGTAGCCATAAGGCTAAAAACTTGGTTTCTACATCTAGGTGTCTAGAACTTTTGCATATGAATTTGTTCGGTCCATCCGCTATACAAAGTTATGGAGGTAACTTCTACACTTTGGTCATAGTAAATGATTACTCAAGATATACTTGGACAAAATTTTTGAAAAGTAAAAATGAAGCTTTTGATAAATTTGAAATTCTAAGTAAGAAAATTCAAAATCAAGTAGGGTCTAGTATTGTGTCTATTAGAACGGATCACGGTCGTGAATTTGATAATGAATTTCAATTTGGAAACTTTTGTGATAAAAATGGTATTACTCATAACTTTTCGGCTCCACGTACTCCTCAATATGATGGTGTAGTAGAACGTAAAAATCGGACATTGCAAGAGATGAGTAGAACAATGCTTAATGAACAAAACATTCCACAAAAGTTTTGGTGTAATGCCGTTGACACATCAACGTACATTTTAAATCGAGTCTTAATTAGACCATTTTTGAATAAAACTCCTTATGAACTATATAAAGGTAAAAAGCCTACATTAGGATACTTTAGAGTGTTTGGGAGTAAATGCTTTATTCTAAACACCAAGGATTATCTCACCAAATTTGACCCAAAGTCTTATGAAGGTGTATTTCTTGGATATTCACAAAATAGTAAAGCTTACATTGTTTTAAACAAAGAAACCTTAAGAGTCGAGGAATCGTTGAACGTAACATTCGACGAGAGTCCACCTCCCTCTAAGACATCACCTTTGGTAGATGATGACTTAGTTGAAAATCAAGTGATCTTAGAAAATGACAAGGAAGATGAACCATTAAACAAAGAAATTGTTAATGTTAAACAATCCAAAAGTCATCCATTAGATAATGTCATAGGAAAAATAAATGAGAGAACACTAAGATCTAAAGCCCAAAATGAAAGTAACGACTTTTGTTTCGTGTCAACCATTGAACCGAAAAACATTAACGAAGCCATAAAAGATGAGTCTTGGGTAATAGCCTGCAAGAAGAGTTAAACCAATTTGTTAGGAATGATGTGTGGACATTAGTTCCTCAACCAAAGAGTCAAACAATAATTGGAACAAAATGGGTCTTTCGTAATAAAATGGATGAAAATGGAATTGTGTCTAGAAACAAAGCTAGGCTAGTAGCACAAGGATATAATCAACAAGAAGGCATTGACTACGATGAAACTTTTGGTCCGATTGCTAGGCTTGAGTCAATTAGAATCTTGCATATGCATGTGCACACAATTTTAAACTCTTTCAAATGGACGTCAAAAGTGCATTCTTAAACGGGTTTATAAATGAAGAAGTGTATGTTGCTCAACCAGCGGGCTTCATCGATTTTGAAAAACCTAATCACGTTTACAAACTTAAAAAGACTTTATACGGACTTAAGCAAGCTCCAAAAGCATGGTATGATCGACTTAAAACCTTTATAGTTGACCATAGGTATACCATGGGCTTAGTCGATAATACTCTCTTCACTAAGAAGAAAGGTTCCCATATTATCATAGTCCAAATCTATGTTGATGACATTATATTCGGATCAACTTGTCAAGAATTATGCGACGATTTCTCAAAAATCATGCATGACGAGTTTGAAATGAGTATGATGGGAGAACTCAACTTTTTCCTAGGACTCCAAATTAAATAACTAGAAGATGGTATCTTCTTTAACCAATTCAAATATATTAAGGACATACTTAAGAAATTTGGATTAGAAGATTCAAAACCAATCAAAACGCCCATGTCCACGAAAACAAAACTCACCAAGGATGAGAAAAGTGAATCCGTAGATAGCACTAGATATAGAGGTATGATTGGAAGTCTACTTTACCTAACGGCTAGTATACCCGACATTATGTTTAGTGTTTGTCTATGTGCTAGTTTTCAAGGAGATCCTAAGACAACTCATCTTGAAGACGTTAAAAGGATTTTTAGATATATTAAGGGCACTACACATTTAGGTTTATGGTATCCCAAGGGAACGGGAATGGACACCATAGTGTATGTCGACTCGGATCATGCCGGTGACTATGTTGATAGAAAAAGCACAAGTGGTACTTTTACTTTTGTTGGACATTGTCTCACCTCATGGTTCTCTAAGAAGCAAACGGCTCTCGCTATCTCAACAACGGAAGCCGAATACATTTCGGCCAGAAAGGCATGTCAACAAGCTCTTTGGATGAAGCAAGCCCTTGTCGACTACGGAATTCAACTAAACGACATCTCCATTCTTTGCGACAACAAAGGACCCATAGATCTTAGTAAAAATCCCGTCCAACATTCCCGAACTAAACATATCAAAATTCGTCATCACTTTCTTCGTGACAATATCCAAAAAGGAAACATCTCAATCGAGAAAGTTTCTTCCGAAGACAACATAGCCGACATTCTCACAAAACCTCTTAAACGAGAACCCTTTAACCTTCTTAGGCTAGGCTTAGGACTCATGTAGCCTACATTGTACTTCTAAACATTAGAAAAAAATCACAAAAATCAAAACAAACCAATAAGTCTTTTTCTCAGCAGTGTCGGCGGAACCCTCTTTTCGGTTCCGCCGTTTCCGCCAACCTGCAGAAACTTCACAATTGTTTATATTAAACCAAACACCCTTTATTTCACACCACCATTTCCAAACTACCACTATTCACTCATCCACACCCACAAAATATTGATCCTCCATTCCTTCACATTACTCATCAATCATCATTGTAAGTATTCTAAACATAATTACACTCCTGATCTGAGTCTAGGAATTCTATTTTTGCACAAAAACAAAAACTTGGGGTTATGCTTTAACTTGAGAAACTCATGCATGAAATTAGGTGTTTAACATAACTAATCATGTTTCCCATAGTTAGGAATTGCATTCTTACTAGTTATAAACATGTTTGCTAAAACACCCCATGTCAAATTTTTTTGCAAAAATTTCTCACAAATAGGACAAATATTTTTTCGTCTCAAATTGTGAATACAAAACAAAAACGTTTTGTTTAAAACATCACTTGCATAATGTCTCTTGAATGCTAAAGGGGATACATAACTAATATGTATTTTCGGGTACATTCAAACGAAGCTACATTGAACTAGGAGCGTTTGGGTTATCTTTTGTTTTATAACAAAACTTGCATTATAAAACGTTTTAAGCATCAAAATGAGTCAAGTAACCGCACCTCCACATTGTTTTCATATAGGCACACACTAGAACATCCACATTATTATAGTCGCTAACGTAAGACTAAAAATGTGAAATTTTGTTTTTCTAGGAATCATCATGCCTCCTCTAACCCATTACGACCACAAGGACACCATTAAGTACCTACCCAAACACCACAAAACCAAAGGTCTTACGGAAGCTCAAATCAACATTTTCAAAGCCTTAGAAAAATGCCATGTCCATGAGCGTAGAACCATTGACTCATCCTTCCTAGAAGGTACAAACCTCCACACGGAACTTGCCACCATCAACTTTGAGTGTCTCTTGGAGATAAATGAGCCTATTTGTCCTAGGTTTATTTTAGAGTTCTATGCATCCATCAATCTCTCTACGGATGAGTATGGTCGTATGTCTATTAACTTCATGGCTAGTGGTCATCAATAGTCCTTCACTCTCAATGAATTTGCTCAAATCCTAGGTATTCCAAACCGTGGTACTTGCATCTACTCCGACAAGCATACCCTCTCAACTCTTGACACACTCATTGACCGCATCCATCCTATTGATACCCCTCTTATGTCCAAGGATGAACTTCGTGAACACCTCTTCATTAGGACCACCGCCACTAGGAGAACCCGTACCGGAAATGAGGTTAACAAGGACCCATATGGTATGGAACTCAATGAACTCAAGCCCCAATTCAAGAAATGGTAAGAACTCCTTAGAGCCAATGTCATTAGCACCATAGGAAACCGGGATCATATCAATGTTTGCCTTTGCTACATGCTCTACTCCTTGTCCGTTAGGCAACCCTTCAACCTTGCCTACTACATGGCCAAGAGAATGGCTGACATTCCTGTGCAAGGCACAACGGCTATGCCATATGGAATGCTCTTGACCCGTCTCTTTAGGTTCATTTCCCCCATTCCGGCAACCCCTAGAGGTCTTTGCCTAGACTACTCTCTCATTTCACACACTTTTGTCCAAGGAAAACGTCCTCATCCTCCTACCTCCTCATCATCATCATCCTCAATGAGTGAAGATGAGACTTTGCCCAACTCTAGGCTCCCACCTCTAGAATACCTTTCCCAACTCCCGGATATTCCAAATGAGTCGGCGGAGTTCAAGCAAACAAAGGGGATGTTCAAAAATCTCGGGAGATTCCTTGGAAAGCTCAAGAAGAAGATAGACCGTCAATGAGAGCGGGTGTGTAGGAGTGTTTGGCACAAGGTGCTATTTGAACAATTTGGTTGTTAAACAATGTGTTCTATGAATTTATGTGTTTGTAGAGATATTTGGTAACATTTGGAACTTGAATGAACTAACAATGATGCAGGAAGACAACATTTGGCATGTTGTCAAAATTTCAAGTTTATGAAAATTTCACTAAGTATAGTGAAATTCGCTAGCCCCCGGTCAAAGTCCAATGGTAAGAGTATTTACATGTCCAATTTTTGCTCTTCCTAACCAGAAATAGGATAGATTTTTGTTTTTAGGAATTTTCGAAAATTTTGAAAATCGTCTCGACACTTTAAAATGCGGACTGTGGAGATTTTCAGGTCTGGAGGAACTGGCGGCACCAAATAATGGGTTCCTCCAGTGTAAATTTCTGGGCAACCCAGTTTTGGCCCAACGGACCTGACGGAACCCAAAATAGGGTTCCGCCTGTGTTTCGCGAGGGTTCCGCCAGTCATCCTGCAGATTTTTTTTTTTAGTTTTCGACACCTCAACTTCCACTCAACAACAAATCATCCTTTTTAGATAGAAACCCATTTCCTACTATTTGTTAAGCACATTAGGGTCTTTCTCAGCCTCTAAATTCCTTTGAAAACCATTTCCCGCCAAATTTCAAACTTAGCCATAACCACCTCAAGGAACCTTCACCCATAAGGGAAGGAACCCTTCCAAAGGTTCCTTGCAATCCGTGAAACATATACCTTCAATCAATTTGACAAAACCACTAAGCATTTAGTGCAAATCTTTGTCTTCTTCCTCCACTATTTTCATTGGATTGACTTCCAATGATTTGACAACCTTCATTAATCTTCCAAATCATTAGCAACCTCCATTTTTGTATGGTTAAACATCAAATCCAAACACGTCTTCCCATACTTCTTCACCTCTATAAATATAACCATCTTAGAACACCCTCAAATCACACCATCACCATCACAATCTCTAATCCTAAACCTCTAATCAACCATTTTAACAATGACAAAGTCAACAATCACCTCTCAACCATCTCGACCCATTCGGAGAACCGCCCGCATAAGTGTGAAACCAATTTGGTCACACCACACAATCAACCTAAGTTCTTCATCTTCGGATGAATTCTCCTCACCCATAAAAAATGAACATTTTTTAAACCTTGCTTCTCCAACTCCATCACCCAAAGGACCAAATGAGCTCACCACTCCACCACCAACAAAATCACCCATTGACCCAACTCCACCAAGTGCTCCAATCCAAACATCCAAAACTCCATCACCACCAACACTACCTAAACTTGAACCAATAGAGTTATTTGGGTCTCCTCCAACATCACCACATCCTTTTGTACAAGATCTCAATGATCTTCCACCAAGAACGACAAATCCACCACCTTTGACAAATGAAAAACCAAGGCCATTGCTTGGCCAAAATGAGCCTTTTGACCACAACCAACCACCACAACAAGAGTACCACCACCCAAAACCATTGTTGTTTCACCCTATCTTCAATGACATCCATGGTCCTCTATATGGAGAACCTAACTTTGAAAACCATGATCACCCAACCCCACCACATTCTCAATCCCAATCCTTTGAGTCTTTCTTTCCTTCTTATGAGGAAATTCAAAGTATGGTCGAAAATCGCCTCCATCAAGCAATGGAGCTACAAACCACCTTGCTTGACTCCATACAAAACCCATCCTCCAAACAAGAAACCAACAACAACCCACCACCACCACCATTATCAAACAACCCGTTTCCACCCACTCATCACCATGTTTGCTCACAATGTGAGCAAATGGTCAAAATAGGTGAAAGCATCAAGATGTTGCTTTACAAATTTCAATATGAAACCGCTTTGCTGTACAACATATTATCGAGCGTTTGGATGCTCTTTCCCACCCAAACCAATCTTAGAGCAAGTTTGGAGGCCTTTTTTCCCATTTAGGAAATGTGTTGAATAACTTCTACTTATAGAAGTAGGATTTTATTTTTCTTTTATTTCTTGGTTATTTTTTATCTTTTATTTTTATTTTTAGAAGTAGGAGGATATTTTTCATTTCTTGTCTTTGACTTTTAAAAAGTCAAATTTTACTTGAAATGGCATCTTTTACTACTATCTTATTTGCATTGTTGGTTGATCATATATGAGTTGTGATTGTAGTTGCTTAAATTCTCATATAGTGTGGTGCCTACAAGCTTGATTATGTGTCATTATCACCAACTAACCATTTTTTTGTAGGTTCAAAATCCATGTTTCCCATCTTGGCACTCATTTTAGGGGGAATATCGACCAAGGGGGAGCACATGCATAGTTCCGCTTCGCTTCTCTTCTTTTTGTTTCGACAAAAAGGGGGAGAAAGATATATAAACTTATAAACTTAAAATGATTTTCATCACTTAAGTAAAATAAGTTTAATATAACATTTTTTTAAGTCTTAACACTAAAATTTGTGAGTTACTTAAAAACAAAGTTTATGTTTTGTCATCAACAAAAAAGGGGAGATTGTTAATACAAATATCGCCTAAAAACGTTATTTATATTTTACGATCTTTGCTAAGTTTTGTTAACGACAAAGTGTAAACATTAGTTTTTAGTAAAACATAATTTTAGTTTAAAGACTTGCATAATTAGACGTTTGCTACATTTACATTTCATATAAAACACAATACTTTTTATATTTCTTAAAATAGAAAAACATTACATTTACATATTTCTTAATATAGTAAATGTTAACATCACATCATGCATTTATGGTAAGTTTGTGTGTTTGACTTCCCATAAGCTCTTACGCATTTTTGGAAGCATTCTATTTTGATTCAATGTGTGTTTGACTAACTTGATGTGGCCTTGGTTGGTTTGGAACTTTATTGCAAGACTCTTCTGTCAGTCCTGGCGGAGCCTTCGGGTTACACGGGCGGAACCCATTCTAGGGTTCCGCCGGATCCGTCAGGCTGCTGTTTGGTTTTGCTATAAATACCAAACCACTTGCTAGTTTTTATCTTGATCACTTCTCATTACATTTACACATACACATTCATATCATTCATCTAACCCTTTAACATTTAATTTTTGTGTGAAGATTCTTTTGTAGCAAAGAAGTTCACAAGTACATATAAAGTTACAAGTATTCAACACAACGTTGCAAGACTTGTTAGCTTAGCATCGTGTAGACTTTGTGTAGTTTACACTTCATTTGATTGTGTGTTTTCAGTTGTGATCGGTTAGTATTTTAGGCCTTAAAATACATAGTGTAACGGGAGTTGTTGTACACTTGTAAAAGAACTAACGGGAGTGGTTGTACCCTTGTAAAAGAACTCGACATCTAGCTTAGTGTCGGTAAACATGTATAAGCGACGTGTAAGGTTTTCTCCGCCGGTGAAAGGAGCTTGTTGACTAGTGAAAGAAACTCTCGAGTTGGATACTCGGGGCATGGACGTAGGGCAAGGAAAAGAGTCCTTGTAGCCGAACCACGATAAATACTCGTGTTGTGGTTTGATCGTTTCTTTCTTTATCTTGCATATTATATATTGTGTTTTGTTTAGATCTTTGATTACACGAAAGTTTCAAAAGATAATTAAATTAAAAACGGTAAACTATTCAACCCCTCTTCTAGTTTTCCACAAAACCTTTATCAAAGCCACTGGCCTTGATTATGGTGAGACCTTTGCTGCCCAACCCACTGAAGAGGATGTGAAGGCAATTCTGCTGGAACTTGGGCCCTATGATAAACATCACCTTGAGGTGACTCCAGGGGCCCTCCTATCCAAAGCACCAATAATCAAAACCTGGTTTCCTGCCCCCATGGAGGATCCTGATGTCATTTGTTATTCAGGTCCTTGGGGGGAACAAATCCTCTACGGAGCAACTTAACACTACTCAATCAATGATAGTGTATTGTCTCCTTGAGGGTATAAAAATTGACCTTGGAGAAATTATCTTCAGGGACCTCATTGCAAAATTAGGTGGGAAGTCTAGGCAAAAACTTATGTCATACCCTAGATTCATTTCCTGCGCCCTGCAAGACTTGCTGGGGTCCGAGTATGTTAAGCCTGATGCCGTAGGCTTCGAGCCTGATGTCCTACATAAGGCAAATTACTCTCGTGACCCTGCTGAGGTTACACCTATCACCCTGACCACATATATGCTTACTGCTATCCAGGGTGACAACAAGATCTCACCAGTTCCCTCTCCCACCAAGAAGGTGAAGAGGAAGAAGGTACAGGGGTCCAGGAAGGTGGCTCAACACAAGTCACTTGCCACTGAGACTTCTGTCCCCAAGCCTGACAAAAGGGAGCAACAACAACTGACCATGACTGTTGACACCCTCAGGATCATTACCCAGTCACTGGCCCCAAAACAACCGCCAACGGAGGGCACTGAGACATCACACTCAGTGTCCTCAGGAAAACCCATTCCCAAAGGCTCTTCTGACATACACAAGTCAGTGTAGTAGGAATCTACTAAACCTTCACATGATCCATTCAGGTTCGCTGACTTTGGCATCTCTGAGCTGGATGAGCTCTGACCTATCATTTCCAAGAAGCAGAATGTGGTGGTTCCTAGTCTCTTGAAATCACTAAAGCTAAGGTATGAAAGATTGATGAACATGCCTGAATCTCTTAGCATTCCTTCTCTGCTTCCTGCTCCATCTACTCAAACTGCTCAACCAAAGGCCTCCAAAAGGAAGAGGAAGCAAATTGAGTTAGAGCCTGAGATCAAGGTCCCAGGACTGGATTGTGACAGGTCTCTTCCTGAAGGAATCACCTTTATGAACAATGTGGTGTTTGAACTTCCTGAAAGAGGTCTGTGCTTCACTGATGAGTATGGAAACCCTGCTTTCCAAAGATGGTCTGATATGGACAGGGCAGGGATCAAGGCAATGCTTATGTACCTCATGTTGGCCTCCCCCATCAAGTGTGCTGAAAATATGAGGTTCTGCTAGGACCTGAAAGTCATGATTGAGGAACATCCTGAGAGGCATCTACTGAGATCCAAGAGGACAAAGCTTGAAGCTCTTGGTTACCATTTGAACATCTGAATCTGCATCAACTATCTTTTTTTATGTTTTGTAATTTTCATAGGATTTGTAATAGTTATTAATGAACAATGATGTTTTTTTTAAGTTACAAGTGTCCTAAGTAAATTACATCAACACTCAGTAAAAGAAGAAGACCCCTAACTACTCATACTGAATCATGACACACTTAGGCTATTTGTATATCCAAATAGGGGGAGACTGTTGGGTCACTGAATTCCCCAAGCTTCCTCTAACTAGGACTTGAACATAAAATAACCTAAGTGTTTAACATCCGTATATACTATCAAGTCACTGAGTGAACAGCTGCTCAGTGAGTCATCTTCAGGATGTTTAGACCGAGCCTAAGAAGTAAGGTTCTCCATTCAGTGAGGCGGAACTCAGTGAGTGGCATCTAAGCCAAGAAGAAGATGATGGGTTCAGTGAGGATGACAATAACTCACTGAACCCCCAGGACTCCTCAACAACTATTAAGTACTAAAGACTGAAGACCTGAAGACTGAAGTATGGGCGGGACAAGGCGAGAAAATTTTGAACATATCAACATGTGTCCTTATCTACCTGAAGTCAAACTTTCCCTGAATGGCATAACGTCAGGATGGTGTCATCACTGTACATCAGAAAGGCACATTGTATTTTACCCAATATAGTCGATTGTAACAGAGACAAAATACGTAAGTATTTTGTCTCTACTAGTTAGGTCATCCTTTTGTCTTTATCAGTAACGTTGTAATTGACTTGTGTATAAATAGGCAGCATAAGTGAGGAGTAAAAGTTGACAAGTTTGTGCATTTAATGCGTAGCATTTACAAACCACTTTTACTCCTCCAAAGAACAACGCAGTCCCTGAGATAGCTCAGTGTGACCTTTTAGTTGTCACTCAACTTTGTTTGAGTTTAGTGAGGAGTCCATACCATACTTGTCATTTCAAACCCAAGTGTTATTCCGCAAACACTTGGGTATAATTCTTTTGATTAAGTTCTAATAAGAATTAAACGTTGAAAATATTGTGTCTCTTTTTCTTTATGTTTATCTTTGTTGTTAATCTTTTATATCTGTGTTAAAAAGCCATGGAACTTGGTTAGGTTAACTCTTTAGTTAACTATTAACTTATTAAACGGGACCAACACAAGTATTATATTTGTGTGAGTTTGGATGGTGATGTATATCCAGGAAGTCTTGTAACTAGATTAGTTCATGTATTTGTTGTGAGGAGAGTGATGTCCTAAAGTGTAGGTTAGGACTTGTTGAGTCATTATGTAAAGACTTGGATCGGGTGATGATCAAGTGTGTCAAGTGTGTGAAGGCTTGATTCGGGTGAAGAATCAAGTGAGTCGTGTGTGTGAAGGCTTGGTTCGGGTGAAGAACCAAGTATCTCAAATAAGTGAAGGCTTGGATCGGGTGAAGATTCAAGATTGACAAGAGTGCTTGTTCGTGTGGCCACGTGGGCCTTGGAATAGATTGGTTCTAGCTATGATTAGAACTCGAAATTATGCTTAGTGTCGTTAAGCCTTGTGTAAGCATGTTTACGGATTGCTCCGCCTGAAGGAGTGTGTTGATATAGTGATTGATAACTCTCGAGTGTGGTACTCGGGGAGTGGAGTAGGACGGAGAGTGAGCTTCGTGCCGAACCACTATAAATCGCCGCGTCTCTTGGTTGTGCTCTTTCTTTACTCTTTACTTTACTTGTTTATTTATGTATGCTTGTAACTAAATTGATATCACATAACTAGTAGAATTCAACAAGTTTGTAAATGAAAAATAACCGGACATAAAACGGCGAAACGCTTTAGAAAATTAAAAAGAAGCGGTGAAACTATTCAACCCTCCCTTCTAGTTTCTACAATGTTCATTATGTTAGTTCGTTTAGTGTTTTAATGAATGAACATAAACGGACATGAACAACCTTATTTTATTAATAAACGAACATGGACAAGAAAATTTATCCATTGAAGCGATCGTGTCCGTTTATTTGTCATGTTAGAATTAAACGAACGAACATGCATAAGGCTCCATCTGCATTCGTTTACATCCTGGTTTTAGGTGTTTTGCCAATTGGCTGCTTATAACTCATACATGGAGCATGATGCACTGTTTTATTTCTCTTGGGCATTTCTTTTGTTCATAAAAGGTATGATTACAAGTTACTGATATATTGCTATCTTTTGTTGGCAGGTTCTCTTTGATTTGGAAGCTAAAGGTTTCAGTTGTCAATCGACCGTGAAGTGTCTGTTGGAATTATATAACATGACATGCATAAATATAAACAATAAACATCAAGTAAACACATGCGGAAGCGTTATAACAAGATCATATAACATGTAATTAATTAATCAATAATAAATATTAAACGTACCTTTGTGATTCTAGCCCGAACAAGAATCACGTGAATCTTCCATTCAAGAACCCTAATTAGGGTTTATGTGGATTGCAAGAATAACCCCTTACCTTTTTGTTATTCAATCCAAGATATAACCAATAGTGTGGTTATATCATGTTCTTGTACATACGTACTAAATCAAGTTAAAGTAATGCAAGTTATGAATCACAAAATCAAGCCAAACTATTTGTTTTGGAAAAAACACCAATCGAAAATCCTTGTAGGGATTTGGTTCGATCGGCCTAAGGAGAAAAGAAGGAGAAAAACAATTTAGGTTTTGTGTGTGTGCACAAGAGTACCCAAAACCTAAAACATTGACATGTATTTATACTAGATGAAACTTAGAGCTCAAGTTAAGTTTGGATTGGGTAAACCCAATACCAAACCGATCGGCCCTCATGAGAGGAGGGGGATCCAAAAGCTTCTTGACATCTAATTTCATTCTAGTTCCTTTCCTTTATCATTTAACGATTATTAGTCATTTATCGCTAAATACTAACGTTCGTTATCCGTTTTGTGATAATTAATAAATAACTATAACATTATATATATTTATTAATCTTTAACTCTCATACGTAAAGTGTGCAATCCTGATTCGTGAAAATCAAGTTATAGTATATTTATATTCCGAGGAAATACTTGTGAAAGTAATTCCCGGGTCGTTCTCCCAACGAAGGCTCGAATGGAAAATTCGAATTATCGGTTTGGGAATCGTGTAGTGTAAGTGAATGGTGAAAGAGTGATAGAGTGAAAATAGCAATCAAGGTATTCAATTATTCACAAACAATGATTAAACATGCAAAGAGTACAAGCAATCAATGCATTCAATCCAAAAACGTACAAACGGTAATGCGCGCGCGTTATTTAAAACGCGACGTTTGTCTAAAAATTAACCTACAAACTTGAAAATTTTTCTAAAAATCTTAAACTATGAAAAATAATTTCTAGAAAAAGAAAAATGTTTTTTTTTAAACTTTTCTTTTATTTTCTATGAATTAAAATTGAAATATTGAATTAAAAATGTATTAAAAATAGAGAAAAATAGAAAATTAAGGTGGAAAAATAAAATTTCAAATCTGAAAATTCTAAAATACTATAAAAGAATTTCTGAAACTATTTTTGTAATTTTCTGACTTTTTCTGACTTTTTATGAATTTTTAGCAATTAAAAACTAATTAAAAATAGAAAATAATCAAAAGAAAATAGGAAAAATAGTAAAAGACTTTGGAAAAATCTGGAAAATTTCCAGAAAATCAAAAATGAGAAAAGTAACTCAGAATAAAAATTTAGACTGAAGAACAGCTTATTTGGGGCTTTTTCTGGCTAAAACAGCTTATCACAAGTGCTTATTTATAAGCACTTGTGATCTAAACTTTGTAAAACTTTGAACACTGACCACTAATGATGTATGAAGCTTAATTGAGACAGAAAATGATGTATGACAAGCCAGAAATGCACAGAAGCTCAGAAATGATGCAATAAGCTATGTTATTAGCACAATAAGCTATACAGAATAAGCACTAGCCAACACAGAGGCTAAGTGACCAATCGCAAAGCTAATACAACTCAAATGATGCACAATTCACTAGATAAAACACAGAAACAAGCTCAAGTTCTAACTAGCAGGCCTACAATTCACAACAGATTTCATATTCCATGCAATGAACTATAAGGATCAATTAAGCTGAAGAAATAAGCTGCTAATGAGAAGCTATAGGTATCTACCACAACTATGCTAGTCAAACATCACAAATCGACCAAGAACATGGAACTCCAACCACCATAACCTAATTGAATCAGCCCTTGAAAAGAGGTCACAACTTGTGGTGCAGGGGACTACTGAGTCCAAACAGGCCACTAAAAGCTAAATTTCCAATAAGCTACTGAGCTTCAAAACCTAATTTTCTCTCTGATTATTGTTCACCTACTAGCAAGCTTTCAAAAACAACTTTCTATCTATATTTCTAATGAACAGTGAAATCTAGAAATAATCTCAAAAATCTGGCCAATTACTCAGCATTCAAACGATTTGACTTTATGAAAATGCTACTACTTTGACTTTTATGAATTTAAACTAAACCTAAATGCTGATTTATGTTATAATAAGCTGTGGAAAACTAGAAGGGGGGGTTGAATAGTTTTACGCCTTTTTAATTTTATTATGAAAACTTAGTTTAGTTTTAAAACCTTGTTTGTTTTTAAAACTTTGATTCAATCTTATGTGAACTCAAATCTTGAACAATATGAACAACTATATCTAAGTATGAACAATAATAATATAAGCTAAGTATAATCAACACATGCATAATATAAACAATTATAGCTATATACGAGAGATAAGTAAGTAATCGTTTATTTTATAATCCTTACTTATATTTTGTATGAAAACTTATACTTGATCGAAGTGATCAATTATATGTATGTTACCTTTTTAGTTTGATTGTAAAAACTTTGTTTTGTGAATGAAACTTTTGTTAGATCTTTAAGTAAAATCAATACTAGCACTATATGAGCAAATATATATACACGTCTACGTCTACAAAAGTAATAACGATATAAGCAAGATAATAAGTAAGATATGGAAAGATCTAACCGAGAGACAAAGGATTTATAGTGGTTCGGCTACAAGGACACCTTCCTTGCCCTACTCCACCCCTCGAGTCACCTACTCGAGAGTTTTCTTCACTATGTCAACAAGCTCCCTTATGGCGGAGAAAACCTTACACACCAATTTACACACCACAAATACACCACAACTTATTCATACCTTCTACACAACTAATTCACACCTATTCACTACTTAATCACACTACTTCTTCACACCTATCTTCTACACACCAATCTTCTTCACACCTATTTTCTACGCACCAATCTTCTTCACACCTATCTTCTACACACCAATATTTTTCACAACAATCTTCTACACACCAATCTTCTTCCTAACTTTTCTTCTTCACACCAAACTACTAACCTATCACACTAACTATATTCCTAGCACAACTATCTACAATCAAATATTCACAACAAACTTCACAAAGATATATGTAAATAATCTTGATGATGCACTAACAACTTGGATGTGGAGGTCACAACAAGTTGTAATACTTATTGTCTTGGTGGATAGAAGTATTCTTCTCTTGCACTTGAGAGGATGATGTTTGAATCACTTTGAAACAAAGAATTATGTATTTATGATCAAAGGATTAAGAGAATAGAAATGGGGATCTAGAACAGAAAGTTTAGGAGTGCAAAAGGTAGGGAAAAAATCCAGGTTTAAGGTGGTATTTATAGGCAAAAGATTCTGACAGAGGAGCATGGCCGGTTCCCTTAAATCATGGCCGGTCCCCTTAAAATTAAGGGGACCGCCCTTTATAATTAAGGGGGCCGCCCAACTGAAACGGCCAGAAACTTTGTCTTTTAGTGGGGAAAGTTTATTTGGTGAAAAACTAACTGATTTTGGTTAAATATTTGAAATCATATATTTAGTATGATTAAAACATTTTTCTTTATTACCAAAAGTGTTTTTCAAAAATATATAATAAGTTTATATAATTAAATAAACTTTGTATTAGTTGATTAAATACCCCTTTGATCATAAATTGCACTAAACACTTTGTTTATTCATACCTTAAGTGATTAGTTGGTGAAAGTGATTATTTACCACTAAATACTTGTTTACGTCATAACCTTTGGATTTGATGAGTTTAAGTTTTGTGATTATCAAAACATAGAGATATCGAAAGATATGAATAATGGTTTTAGTTATTTATTTATATCAACATAAGCTGTAATGAAACTGACTTAAGCTATCTAACTCTAAATTGTTCCTACAAATCAATTTACTTATCCTAAATACTGATTATATGTGACAGTTAAAGAGAAAGTAAGCTAAATTTGACTTTTAATGTTCTAATTACCAATTTTATGAATTACTAAGACTATATCTATCCTATCTAACTTATTTATGAAACTAAGTTTATCTGTCTAACTCCTTAACTCAGCAGAACAGGTACTACCAAACACCCCTTATAAAGTGACTTTATGAAACAAATCTATGTTTAACACTACAAATCATAAACTACTTGTCCTAAATAACTTCTAAATGTATCACAAAAGCTATAACTATTACAAGTATTAAACAAATCTAATCAATATTCAGAATCTCCATCCACAAATTATGACAGATGACCAATTAGTGAACTCAGATAATGAAATGAAACAACACAAACCAATATTCTCTCAAACAATGAACAACTCAGATTCACAACAAGCTGACAACACAGATAAGAGATCTATCACTGTCACACTTAAAGCAACAAGCAGAAACAGATGATCAACAACCAAATTACTACTCAGATTATCAAGTCTATACTACAAACTATTACTACCAATATCTAAATCAAAACAATGCTCACTAAGCTACACTAGATCAAATCAATTATATCAACTATCAAACAACTCTACACTATGATCAATCAACAAAATCAGATTAACTACTACTAGATCAAAACAGTAACCACTACTACTATACTATCTATATTTATGCTAAGATCTGAAAATGAAACAAAGTTTACCACAATTCTCCCTCAGCTAGAACAGAGGGAGTTCACTGTAGCCTATCTTTAAGATAGGCTGATGTCTACTTGTCTGAATCAGCTATCAAATACACACCTCAGCTTCATATGAAACACTATTGAACACCTCTTTTGGCTTTGGATGAAATAGCACATGATAAGACTTGAGCTAATTGAGCTTGAATAATGATATGAGTAACTAAACTGAGCTATTTGAAGAATTAAAACAAAATTTGAAACTATTTTTTTATTTTTTTAATATTTTTCTGATTTTTTTTATATTTTCTGAATATGAAAAACATGTGACTGAATTGAAAAGGAAAGTTTAACTAAGCTAATTTTGATTAAATGAGATAGTATAGAAGAGAAAATAAGCTGAGAATACTTGAAATAAGCTATTATTAAGCTAAGTGAAAACAGAATAAGCAATTGAAATAATGGAATAAGCTGAGATTATAAAAGAAAACTTGAATTTTATTAAAAGCTTAACTATTACAAACACTAGTCTAGTTACAAATTAGCAGCATAACAGTACCTAAAACCTACATACAAATGAGCTGAATTAGACACCTATTTATAGATGAGGAGAGAAGCTTGGGTCTTCAAATGCCAAGCTGGCAATCCGCGACTATCTGTGCTTCTTTGAGTGCTCTCTCAGCTCTTGGATACAATTTGTGTTTCTTCAATTCAATGTGAGCCACTAGATGATGATCAATGAGGTGTTCAATCCACTAATATTGCTCCATCTATCCCATCAAGGCTTGTACTTTCTCTCTCCGTGTCAGAGTGGTGTCAGCCACTTCTAGAAGCATTCCCAATGATTGGTATGACGTGCCTCATCCAATGGGTGTCTGACACGTGGCCCTGATAGATCCTTTTGCACTCTCTAACATGTGCAGGGTCACGTGGGGTTCTAGAAGGCTAATATATTGGCTCAATTAATGGTTGGGTAAGGTTGGTATGAACCAATTGATAGGACTATGGAGCTAGGGTTCATGTTTCTGGGAACGGGGTGTTTTGGGGATGAACATATGGCACGGTGTGTTTGTTTATATTATTTTAAGCTTAGGGCCGGGTTATAAGTATAAAGTTTGGGCCTTTGGATTTGGGCCAAGGCTAAATAATAAAGTGGACTAGGCTTGTGTTTTATATGCAGATTTTGTAGTAATAGAAATCACAAGGACCACAAATGTAATATTCTGAAACTTCAAGGGTAATTTCTGCCTTTCTTCAAAAATGTAATCCAGGGACTAAACTTGCCAAGTCTGAGTAGATAGAGGACTGAAACTGAATCTTGAATTCCCGGCTTTGACTTTTTTTACCAACTTCTACTCTCGTGCCCGTTTTACCGCTAATCGTGCGATTTTTCGTAATATCCGTACCTGCACATCACAAATATAAAAACACGTGTTTTCTTGGCATTTGTTAGCTCAAATAGTCGAATTAGGGTCGATAATTGATAATAAAAGGGTGTGTAATTAATACATACCAAAATCCCCCTGACTAAAGTATTGTCGTGTCCTCACGCAATGTGATCAATTCACGCTCTTGGGATAAATAATTTTGATACTCTTCCTACTAACTTTGAAAAGTAGCAAAAAAGTTCAAAAGAGATTACAAAATCATTTATTCCCGAAAACGCTCCGTTTTCCAAAATTTTTCCTTTTATTCCACTTTATTCTATTTTTGGACTTTTCATACTTGATACTTGTGACGGTTTGTTGAACTTTCATTATTTTGCAATAATTATTAGGGTCAACGAGTAGAAACACTTCTAATTGAGAAGTGACCAAACGGTTAAAATTCGTCATCCTTGATTTTTCACGAGTCCCCAAACTAAGCGTACAAACGAGATCACTGCTTATCTACAAATTAGATGCTAACACTACTCATAAAAGTTACTTGTGGATACTCCTTACTCCCATGTCCTAGGTTTTGTATCTCAATATTTTATTTTTGTTGAGAAATGAATTGCTTCATATTTTCTCGTTTAAATATTTTTAAGTCCGATAGTGACACCTAAGTTTAAACGATAAGTAGTTATTCATTTTCTCTTAAGAACCACTGCAATAGAAATTCGGTCCACATCAAGGAATTTGGGATACATACATATAGAAGATATAAGTTGCGGAGTACAATCACGTGCACCTCATGTGACTGATTACTAATCACTTATCACATGCACCTCACGCGCCAACAACTTATTTATACATACATAGCTCTTATTCATCAAAACTAACAACTTTCACTTTTTCCTTTTTCACTTTTTTCACTACTTTTGATACTTTTCACTTTTTTCTTGACTTTTCTCATAACATCAATGGAAGCTTATAGGGTAGCTCCAAAACCACATAGATAATCAACTTTTGACTTTTGATTTTTCACTTTTGGCTCTTATTTTTGATGTTCCTTGATATGTACCCAACTTCTAAAGCAAAAATTCTCTTAAGAAAATAAAGAACTAAATATTATTTAAACCGAAATACCACTAATTATCCTAGAACATCTATTATATATGGGTGACGTATCTAATGGGAGTAAAAAGCCACAAGTACCTCTCATGAGCTCTAAAGAGAACCACTACTCCATGTTTAGCATCTAACTTCTAAATAAACTCTATCATTTCTCGCTCTTCGAAATTTAAGATTCCAAATAATGAAACCAGCGAATACTTAGCCG
The DNA here is from genome assembly GCA_030686995.1 of Artemisia argyi. NCBI lineage: Eukaryota > Viridiplantae > Streptophyta > Magnoliopsida > Asterales > Asteraceae > Artemisia > Artemisia argyi. The sequence goes on from CM060677.1 coordinate 199,136,784, forward strand.
ATAATCAACCACGCATATATAAAGTCAGATACGGAAACTTGCAAATTCTAGAAAAGAATTCGCGTTTTCTAGCTCCTGATGTAAAAGACTAGCGAAAGCTTTTTAAGCTGCGCATGTATAAAGTCAAGTACGGGAACTTGCAGATTCTTAAGAAAGAATTCACATTTTATAGCTTCTGGTGTACAAAACTAGCACAAGCTTATATGATCATCATTGGTTAAGGGAACAAGCTAGGGCTCAACACGCCCGGTCAAGTCAAAATATTTATTCCTACTCTCGCCAGCAAGAAAGTCAACAAGATGTCAAAACACTTATTCAAACTTTATTATATTTTTGCACAATTTTTCAACTTTTTCTCATCTTTTATGCTTTTTCATGACATTTTCATTCATTTTTATTTCAAAATTTTTGAAATTTTCAATTTTTTCAATTTTTTTCATTTTGGTGGAAAACGGAGTTGCAAGAGTACACGACATGTGAAAAATGCAAGGTCAATCGAATCGAAGATTCCCTCCCCCCGACTAGAATTAAACATTGTCCTCAATGTTTTGTGGGTTAAGGCAATCCTAACAATAATCTAGGGCCATTTATTAATTATGCCAAAGAAAACGTTAGTCGATAAGATTCACGGATATAGGATTTCCAAAAGCACCGATGAATGAGACTCCAAGAGAAGATAACGAGCACGAGAGTCATCATAAATCGCGGACAATCCTGAACAAACATCACAAACAACCACGAAACACAAGAGTAGAAGAGGCACCCCCTCCTCACATTAGGTGTTAGAAATAAGAAATATAAGAAGATGAATTGGGATAAGCATGGGTTGCCACCCACGAAGCGCTTGTTTTTGTTAACCGAGTCACATTAGCTTGACTCGATCCCCGAATTAATTCATCCTTGGGGAAAAATCCGTGGAAAAATAAGCTCACTCGGGCTTTCATTCAAAATATTTTAAAAAACATATGATTTATTTGAAAGTTCCACCCCGAAGAGATAACCGATGGTATTTTAATGTTGAAAACTTTTAGAAACGATACCCGGGTCAAAAACAACATCCTCACTCCCCACGGAGTGAAGGATAAGAGAAACCACACCAAATGTTATAATTGGTAAGAAAGTCATGATAACCATCTTGAAAAACTCCTCAACTTCAAAAGAAAACTTCATAATTATGGAATTATGAATCTTATTATTTAAGCTCCTTTTAAAATCTTTTCCGGGTGGGAAGGATGGGATAAAATTTTCATTAAGACTCTCATTTTTTAGCACACCACCCGGATCATGATCAACTTCAAGATCAAAACTGAATCTTTCATATTCAAGTTTAGAAAACTTTTCCATTACACATTCAAATTTGTCAAAACAAAACAACTCATACTCCGGAAGAGAGATAAAAGCATGAGAAGTGGTACTGCCACGACTCGTCTCTTCCGAGTGATCGATATCGAAATGAAAAGCTTCAAATATCGGATGAAAAGTGGGATTGCCACTAATCTCCTCAGTCGTCTTGAACGAAAAACTCTCAAAGTCGGGTAAAAATTCCTCGAGCTCGGGCTCCAGAGGATCGTCAATTGTAAGCTCAATCTTTGTCTTAACTTTATCCGGAGGGATTGACGGTTCATCGTTCAACAAATTGTTAAGAAAAAGGGTATCTCCCTCCGAATCAAAGTAAGAATCATCAATCTCAGAAAACGGAATCGTATCAATAGCAAGGAATTCATCAACTTCATCCCAAAAAGAATCATGTTCCTTATTCGGAGGAAATGATGGGGAAGAGTCGGAGACGAACGTTTTCACAAAATCATCAAAGGAATAATCACAAACATCAACACTTTTGACAGAATATTTCTTTGATTGCGAAGCATCGGCTTTAAAACTCATTATGTCATCATCATGTCGTAAAGTTAGAGTATCCTCAAAATGATCTACTAGGGCTTTTGCGGTTCTCAAAAACGGTCGCCCTAGTATAAGAGGAACTCTCGGATCAGGTTCAAAATTTACCACGACAAAGTCGGCCGGAAAAGTACATGATTTCACTTGAACAAAAACATCTTCCGCTATTCCAACCGGATGAGCAATCGAACGGTTAGCAAGCTCTAATGTCATTCGGGTCGGTTTAAGATCCCCCATCCCAAGTTGTTTATAGACCGAAAATGGCATTAGGTTAATGCTTGCACCTGAATCGGCCAGGGCATTGCATACCTCTTGATCTTTCAATGAACAAGGAATGAGAAACTTTCCCGAATCTCCAAGCTTCTCGGGAAGCTTTTTGAGAAGAATAGCGGAGCAATGAACGTTAATCGGCGTTTCGGCTAATTCAAGCAATTTCTCTTTGTTACTTATCAGATTTTTGAACGTTGAGGCAAACTTTGGCATGTAAACAAGAGCATCCATGAAACTGATATCAAAGTGCAACTTTTGAAAAATATCCAGAAACTTTTCCATTTGTTTTTTAGATTTTGCACGGAGCTCTTCATCATTAAATCGTGATGGATATGGCAATTTAGACTTGTATTTCACATTATTTTCAGAAACGACTCTTTCTTTATCTTTTGACGTTTGAACAACCGGAGGTTGGACGTTTTCGGAACCTCCGTTATTAGTAGGAGGAACCGGGTCCTTTGTCGCCTCGGTCTCACGGTCCACTACCTTAGGAGGAGGAGAAGAAGAGGTAGTCGGAACCGTGGGTTCATAAATAGCACCACTGCGAGTCGTGATCACCCTGACTTCGCCCCTCGGGTTTGCGATCGTGTTGCTTGGCAAATAAGTAGTACCCGAACCCGAGGGTCGATCATTTAAACGTTTGTTAAGATCGTTGATTTGTGTAGCAAATAATCTTGTAGTTTCCTCTTGTTTAACTATTAAGGCTTGCTGACCTTGAATCAATTGCTTAATCAACTCATCCGTGGGCGACGGATTTGGAATCACAACTTGATTTTGATTATTATTGAAATTTTGCCCACGGTTTTGATGATTGCCATTATTCTGATTCCCATGATTAGCATTCTGATAATTCCCGGAGTTTCCATGGTTTTGTTGGTTTTGAAAAGTGTTCCCTTGAGGCGGTTTTGATTAAACCCTTGATTATGATTTTGAAACCCATTATTAGCTCGACTCTGATTTTGATTTCCTTGATTATTACGATTTTGCATATTATGATTCTGATTGACTTGGTTTGGTTGTTCGAAACCGGGTGGTCCTTGAAAATGGCTCGAACGGTAGCTGAGGAGATTACGGTCTCCTTGAAGAGGTGGGTAACCGTTGCCACCCATATTTGCAGCATACACGTTCTCTTGAGAAAAGGCACCGGTGGCCCGACATTCATAATACGGGTGAGGACCACCACAAGTTTCACAAACGATATTGACCATATTGACTTGTGTGTTTTTGACTTGATTCGGTATCATTTGGTACATTCTTAACATAGCCGTCGACATGTCATCCATTTTTTTACTCAACGCGGCTAACTCAGGATTATGAGAAGAGAAAGAATTTTGAGTCGCAGTCGATCTTATTGGCTCATTTCTCTCAGCTGAGGAATCCTAATAATTGTAATGGGCCGTCATATTCTCGATTAGTTCGTAACAATCCTCAGGACGACGTTTCATGAAAGTTCCACCAGCTGCAGCATTGATCGTGTCACGGTGTCGTAATGTCAAACCATTGTAAAACGTATCAATGATCGTAACGAGAAGCATATTATGATTTGGACAATGATCAATGGCAAGCTTGTAACGTTCCCAAGCTTCAAACAAAGACTCATCGGGAAGTTGTCGGAAATTGCTGATATCGTTTCTCAACTTCGTCACCATCGACGGTGGAAAATACTTCGCCAGGAACTTAGATACCATTTCATTGAAAGTATGAATCGAGTTCCTGGGAAGACGATCAAACCAGGCTGTGGCATGATGTGTAAGAGAATAGGGGAAGAGAGAGAGACGGAGGGCGTCATCGGAGACCCCGTTTTGTTTCATATTTTGGGTGATAGTCAAAAATTTATCAAGATGCTTGTTTGCATCATCACCCGGTAAACCATGATATTGGCATGAATTTTGGACTTGTTGTATCATGTGATGCTTAAGTCCAAAATCCGTAGCCTCAATATTTAGAGGGGCAAACGGGCCACCTCTACCATGCATTGTGGGTTGGCACAACTCCTCCATCGTTCGGAGATCGGGAGCCGGCATGTGATCATCTCCACCCATCGGAGGGTTTTGATTATTCGGATCCATTTCCACAACGTTAGGGAAATGGATACGATGTGTGTGACGTATTACCCTTTCGGGGTTTGATAACAGTGATAAAAGACTCTCAAAAGAAGAGCGGGTGTGCATACACCAAAGGCAAAATCAAAAAGAAAAAGAAAAGAAAATCTTTTTTTTTATATAATTATCTCAAAAACTTTTTATTTCTTTTGTTTTTCTTTAAAACGTCTCGTTAATTGAGAATCGTTTCCTTCAAACCACTCGCGACGGGACGAGAGAGAAGAATGGATCTCTCTTCAGCTAGCAATTTAATGTCTTAGCTATCCGTATTTCCCGCTTATTCGGTTGTAGTATGAAGTAGTCCGACAAACAACTAATTTAACGTTTATGTTATATTGTTATGCTTATTTAGTTTACAACGCTCTTTCTTGCGATCGAGACGAGGCAATAACTTTATTTATTTTTTTGGTATTTTTTGGAAATACTTTAGGAAAAGTATTTCTGATTTTCTATTTTTTTATATATACAAAAGTAGAAGAAGGCTTATCAAAACACGATTTTCAAAACAATGATTCAAAAATTCACTTTAAGCCTTCCCCGGCAACGGCGCCAAAAACTGATTCGTGAAAATCAAGTTATAGTATATTTATATTCCGAGGAAATACTTGTGAAAGTAATTCCCGGGTCGTTCTCCCAACGAAGGCTCGAATGGAAAATTTGAATTATCGGTTTGGGAATCGTGTAGTGTAAGTGAATGGTGAAAGAGTGATAGAGTGAAAATAGCAATCAAGGTATTCAATTATTCACAAACAATGATTAAACATGCAAAGAGTACAAGCAATCAATGCATTCAATCCAAAAACGTACAAACGGTAATGCATGCGCGTTATTTAAAACGCGACGTTTGTCTAAAAATTAACCTACAAACTTGAAAATTTTTCTAAAAATCTTAAACTATGAAAAATAATTTCTAGAAAAAGAAAAATATTTTTTTTAAACTTTTCTTTTATTTTCTATGAATTAAAATTGAAATATTGAATTAAAAATGTATTAAAAATAGAGAAAAATAGAAAATTAAGGTGGAAAAATAAAATTTCAAATCTGAAAATTCTAAAATACTATAAAAGAATTTCTGAAACTATTTTTGTAATTTTCTGACTTTTTTCTGACTTTTTATGAATTTTTAGCAATTAAAAACTAATTAAAAATAGAAAATAATCAAAAGAAAATAGGAAAAATAGTAAAAGACTTTGGAAAAATCTGGAAAATTTCCAGAAAATCAAAAATGAGAAAAGTAACTCAGAATAAAAATTTGGACTGAAGAACAGCTTATTTGGGGCTTTTTCTGGCTAAAACAGCTTATCACAAGTGCTTATTTATAAGCACTTGTGATCTAAACTTTGTAAAACTTTGAACACTGACCACTAATGATGTATGAAGCTTAATTGAGACAGAAAATGATGTATGACAAGCCAGAAATGCACAGAAGCTCAGAAATGATGCAATAAGCTATGTTATTAGCACAATAAGCTATACAGTATAAGCACTAGCCAACACAGAGGCTAAGTGACCAATCACAAAGCTAATACAACTCAAATGATGCACAATTCACTAGATAAAACACAGAAACAAGCTCAAGTTCTAACTAGCAGGCCTACAATTCACAACAGATTTCAGATTCAGGCAATGAACTATAAGGATCAATTAAGCTGAAGAAATAAGCTGCTAATGAGAAGCTATAGGTATCTACCACAACTATGCTAGTCAGACATCACAAATCTACCAAGAACATGGAACTCCAACCACCATAACCTAATTGAATCAGCCCTTGAAAAAAGGTCACAACTTGTGGTGCAGGGGACTACTGAGTCCAAACAGGCCACTAAAAGCTAAATTTCCAATAAGCTACTGAGCTTCAAAACCTAATTTTCTCTCTGATTATTGTTCACCTACTAGCATGCTTTCAAAAACAACTTTCTATCTATATTTCTAATGAACAGTGAAATCTAGAAATAATCTCAAAAATCTGGCCAATTACTCAGCATTCAAACGATTTGACTTTATGAAAATGCTACTACTTTGACTTTTATGAATTTAAACTAAACCTAAATGCTGATTTATGTTATAATAAGCCGTGGAAAACTAGAAGGGGGGGTTGAATAGTTTTACGTCTTTTTAATTTTATTATGAAAACTTAGTTTAGTTTTAAAACCTTGTTTGTTTTTAAAACTTTGATTCAATCTTATGTGAACTCAAATCTTGAACAATATGAACAACTATATCTAAGTATGAACAATAATAATATAAGCTAAGTATAATCAACACATGCATAATATAAACAATTATAGCTATATACGAGAGATAAGTAAGTAATCGTTTATTTTATAGTCCTTACTTATATTTTGTATGAAAACTTATACTTGATCGAAGTGATCAATTATATGTATGTTACCTTTTTAGTTTGATTGTAAAAACTTTGTTTTGTGAATGAAACTTTTGTTAGATCTTTAAGTAAAATCAATACTAGCACTATATGAGCAAATATATATACACGTCTACGTCTACAAAAGTAATAACGATATAAGCAAGATAATAAGTAAGATATGGAAAGATCTAACTGAGAGACAAAGGATTTATAGTGGTTCGGCTACAAGGACACCTTCCTTGCCCTACTCCACTCCTCGAGTCACCTACTCGAGAGTTTTCTTCACTATGTCAACAAGCTCCCTTATGGCGGAGAAAACCTTACACACCAATTTACACACCACAAATACACCACAACTTATTCACACCTTCTACACAACTAATTCACACCTATTCACTACTTAATCACACTACTTCTTCACACCTATCTTCTACACACCAATCTTCTTCACACCTATTTTCTACGCACCAATCTTCTTCACACCTATCTTCTACACACCAATATTTTTCACAACAATCTTGTACACACCAATCTTCTTCCTAACTTTTCTTCTTCACACCAAACTACTAACCTATCACACTAACTATATTCCTAGCACAACTATCTACAATCAAATATTCACAACAAACTTCACAAAGATATATGTAAATAATCTTGATGATGCACTAACAACTTGGATGTGGAGGTCACAACAAGTTGTAATACTTATTGTCTTGGTGGATAGAAGTATTCTTCTCTTGCACTTGAGAGGATGATGTTTGAATCACTTTGAAACAAAGAATTATGTATTTATGATCAAAGGATTAAGAGAATAGAAATGGGGATCTAGAACAGAAAGTTTAGGAATGCAAAAGGTAGGGAAAAAATCCAGGTTTAAGGTGGTATTTATAGGCAAAAGATTCTGACAGAGGAACGTGGCCGGTCCCCTTAAATCATGGCTGGTCCCCTTAAAATTAAGGGGACCGCCCTTTATAATTAAGGGGGCCGCCCAGCTGAAACGGCCAGAAACTTTGTCTTTTAGTGGGGAAAGTTTATTTGGTGAAAAACTAACTGATTTTGGTTAAATATTTGAAATCATATATTTAGTATGATTAAAACATTTTTCTTTATTACCAAAAGTGTTTTTCAAAAATATATAATAAGTTTATATAATTAAATAAACTTTGTATTAGTTGATTAAATACCCCTTTGATCATAAATTGCACTAAACACTTTGTTTATTCATACCTTAAGTGATTAGTTGGTGAAAGTGATTATTTACCACTAGATACTTGTTTATGTCATAACCTTTGGATTTGATGAGTTTAAGTTTTGTGATTATCAAAACATAGAGATATCGAAAGATATGAATAATGGTTTTAGTCATTTATTTATATCAACAATCTCCCCTTTTTGATGATTACAAAACCTAAACTTATTAAATCCAAAGATTAATTTTTTAGACAAGTATTTAGTAAGTTTACATTCACTTCTCCCCCTTTTTGTAAAATCAAAAAAGTTATGCCGACTAGCTCCATAAATGAAGTTAGACGGGAAGGAAGCTCCCCCTTGATGTGTGCTCCCCCTCGTTCGATGGCACCAAGGAATCGAGATATGGAATGCTCGCAAAAAAATATTAGAAGCACAAGCATATATAGAAGAATATGCAATATTCAAATAACAAGCATAGCAAACAAATATTAAGGATACATAACAATTAATTCAAAGAAATTATGTTAAAAGATCCTAATTTGCCAAAGAGAGTCATCGGACTTGCTTGTAACAAAAGGTTGGTTGATTCGTATTTGAAAGTGAAAATCATAAGCATATAGTATGCTTAGATGGTTGATGATAGAGTGTTTGGAATGAGGATGGTTGAGTTAGGGTAAGGTTGTTGGATTAATGGAGGTATATGTTTGGGTCATGAATGTTGGAGAGTTTGGTGGTGGAGAGTTTATAGCGGAAGAGGTTGATTAAGGTTTTGAATGTTGTTCAATTGAGGGTATTGGATGAGAACTAGTGAGAAGATACTCAATCCAAGTGAAGTGTTCCATCAATGAAATGGTGTGTTTTTGGGGAAAGATGCAACAAGGAAAATTGTTGACATGTTTTGCAACTTGTTTCAAGTTGTGGGGTGATGAAGGAGAGCTAGAGGAAAGTTATTCCAAGTTGCATTAGGCTTCCTTGAGTTCTTCAATGAACTTCAAGTGTTTGGAGAAAGGTGATGATGGTGGATTGTCGTTTTAATTAGGGATGGATGATTGGACATGCAACATAGAGATAGCATGTGAGTTGGTAGGAGGTGGTGATGATACTTTTGGTGGTGGAGACATTTGTGAGTTTGAGTAATCATGAATGGATGAGGATAAAGGTAAGGAAGAGGATTGGTAGGTTGAACAAAATGTGAGGTGTTAGGAATGAGATTAGGATTGTTGTTTTGAGATTGAACATGCTCTTCATATGGCTTATGTGGGTGAGATGAAGGTGTATTTTGGGAACAAGGATGGATGTTTGGTTATTATGAAATATGAGGTTTGTGAAAGGGTTCATTTGAGTGAACATGAGGTTTGTGTATCATGAAATATGGTTTGACTTTCATGAGTTAAGTTTTAGTGGTGATGACACACTTTGTAGAGTGTAGGGAATGGTTATATGGTTGAATCTTTTTGTGAGAATGACTAGGTGGAATTATTGGTGAAGATGGGAAATGAGTATCAAGTAATGTGATTGGTGAGAGTGAAAGAGCGATGTTCATGGAAGGGATTTCTTGGTAGGAGGGTGTTATAGATGGTGCATTAGGTGCACTAGGAGATGAAGTTTGAGGTTAAGATGAGTAAAGGTTATGAGGTTTCGAGTGTGTAAAGGTTTTGGTTTAATGGGAGAAGACATGATGAGATGAGTGGAGATTGAGAGGAATGAGAGTGTTTATAATGTAGGATTGGTGGGATCAAGGATGGATAAACTTTGATGGAATGTTTAGGATAGAATAGGTTTGTGAATTATGAGAAGTGTAGGATGAAATGGGCTAAAAATTAGAAAAAGGAAACAACACCTTCGACCATCAGATGGCCGGTCCCCTTAATTGGAGGCCGGTCCCCTTAATAATTAAGGGGGCCGCCTTATGATTTAAGGGGGCCGCCCATCTGGTGATTTCCAGATTGCCAGAAAAGGGTTTTTGGTAGTGAATTGCAGAAAGGTTGTGTTTTTGGTTTCAAACAAGTCCAACTCTTTGAGGCAATTAATCATATACTAATTAAGTAGGCAATTATGTAACCAAAGCATGTTAACCAAAGAGATTAAGTAAACAAGCTATTTCATCTAGCATGTAAGCATATTCATCAAGCAAGTAAAATATAAGTGCTAGGAAACAATAAAGCAACATCAAGTATTTCATAACTACATGACTAGGAGGATTAATCCCAATGTGTATCAACATGCAATAAGTGGGTAGTTATGATAGCATGGATTTCTAGACTTGTTACAAACAAAGTCTTAATAGACAAACCATGGTCCTCTTGATTTGATATAGTTCACTTATAAGTGTCATTTATATAAATATAGATGACAAATATGAGTTCACCATGCACGATTTAAAGAGACGTTTTTAGCATTTATTCAACAATGTTTGAAAGTAGGTTTTCACGTAGATGTGAGAGTTATTTGAATAAAATAGATTGTGTTTACCTTCAAAATGTGTTAATGAAAGGTAAAGAAAATTTTCCCAATATTTGGTTTTGATCAAAACAAAATTGTGGATATTGATAGTGAAAACATGTTATTTAAAAGTGGGATAGTTATTTGAAAAACTATTTTCAAAATGTGAGGTTTTTGCATATTTTTAGAGATATTAGATTTTTGACAACAAATATCATAAATCATATATTTTAAAAGATGTTTATTAAAGATCTCATGCTCAAGAGGATTGGTTAAGCCTATTATTATCTCATGCTATCGTTTCTACATATCCTATGATCCTAAAGGAAGTGATGACGATAATTAATATGCTAGATGCGAGAGTGTTGAATGGGGTATAATCTAACATCTATAGTTCCTTTGTTTTCGCACGCTTATCTAACTTAATGCCATAGTCTACGAGAGCTTGTTTCATCCATACTTATCTTAAGCGAGGAATCTAATCCTACTTCTATATTAACGATTGATCCATTTAACTCATTTCACTTCATCACCATGAGTTTGCAAATAGTGGATATAGAAGATTTCAATTTTCTATATTGTTCGGCAATTGAACAATTTTATCTTATTCCTAGGAAAGTCGACCAATGATGTTTCTAGGTTATAAGAATATAAGCTATTACGTACATATATATATATATATATATATATATATATATATATATATATATATATATATATATATATATATATATATATATATATATATATATATATATATATATATATATATATATATATATATATATATAAGCATTAATCTAACTAATCATATATCTAAGCATGCAGGTTATAGCGATGAACTTAAAAGAGACGTGTACCTTTTTAGTCTTCAATGGAATTTATTCAAGCACTTAAAGTGACCATGTTAACTTATAGAAGTCATTAGTAGATGAGATTCCAACGTCTTCGAAGAATGACAACTTAGCCACTTGGTCCCCATTGTCTCATTGGTCCAAAGTTGTTTAGTCCAAACATGTATAACATTTGGCTAGGATGCATGTATGGTGGTAATATTTCCCAAGGATTGTAATTTGGTTGATAATTCCACATTTGATGACTAGTATTATTGTAGTTTTGTCTATTTTGGTTTCTTCTATATTGAGGTGTTTTAGACCGAGCATAAGGATTATTTGGTTTTCTTGGTGGTGGAGTTTTAGATCTTAATTTAGGTTTAGAGGATCCTACTTCGGTCTTTAAGGATGGTTTATTAAAAGTTTTTACTTTTTCATCATTCGCAATGGGTATTTTTCTATCTTTTGTAAGTATATACTTAGGATTTGATTCTAATAATTTTTGTTTACTAGTTGAAACATTAGTTGAGCTTAATCCTAGACCGGTTTTATCTCCCGAAGTTTCTTGAACACTTATTATTTTCTTAAGTGGGTTACTACTATTTTTAAACTTGTCAAGTTTGAAAATTTCATCTTTAAGTTTTTCGTTTTCATTTTTAACTTCTAAGTATGTTTTACATTTTATAAAAACTTCTTTTCCTTTTTCCAAATGTTGTAGTTTAATTTTTAATTCGAGTACTTCTTTTTCTAATAGATTATTAATATGTTTTAGTGACTTATTTTTAGCTATAACCTTTTGACCTAATTTTCATAACCTATTATATTCACTATCTAGGTCTTTTTCATCACTAAAGTATTCGGTTTCGGAACGTACCTCACTTGATGTCTTAGCAATAAGACACCTTTCTTCCTTTGTGGTTTCTTTCTCATCTTCATCGCTATCACTCCATGCTCCTCCAATGAATGCCTTTTGATTTTGATTCCTTGACATCATTGGACATTTTCCGATAAGATGATTTGGATCTCCGCATTTAAAGCATTTCCTTTCACTCTTGCTACTTTCGTCGTCTTTGTTTCTTTGAAATGCCTTTCTTTCATCATGAGGTTGTCTAATGAATCTTCCTCGTCTTTTGAAGAATTTCTTGAAGTCTCTTACGGCCATGGCATATTCTTCGTCATTACTTTCGGAGGTTGAGCTATCCTCGTCACTAGATTCCTTCCTAGCTTTCAACGCAATTGAGTTGCTTTTTTCTCTTTTTCCTTTGACCATCTCGGAGTCTTTCTTTATGATTGCTTCGTAGACTTTCAAGTTGCCGATCAACTCGTCAAGTTGAAGAGTTGACAAGTTCTTTGATTCTTCAATCACCGTAACTTTAGCTCGCCATTTTGGATGAAGAGCCCTAAGAAATTTCCTAACAAAATTCTTACTAGAAAAATTCTCATCAAGTGCTTTTAAACTTGTGATGATAGTGTTAAACCTAGCAAAAGCATTATCTATTGATTCCTCCTCCGGAATCGTAAATTGTTCATATTGTTGAACAAGAAGATCAATTTTGTTATATTTAACTTGACTATTACCTTGGTGAGTGATTAGTAAAGAATCCCAAATTTCTTTTGCAGTTTTACACATAAAAATTCTTTCATATTCTTTGCGTGGTAACGCATTATAAATAACCATTTTAGCCTCATTATTTTTTGCTAGTTTCTTTTTCAAATCATCATTTTGTTTTTCAAAAGATACAATTTCATCCTTTTTAGTTTCAAGATTATATTGAATAGGGGGAAAATCACCAAAGGTAATAACATGCCAAAGATCAAGATCTTTTGATTTCACATAGGTTTCGAATCTATTTTTCCAATATAAAAATCCATTACTTTCAAATAGTGGTGGTCTTTGCATAGATTGTCCTTCTAAATATTTTTCAGATTCCATAGATCGTTGCAAGTTTTAAAATACAATATATTTTAAAAATCTCGCTTGACGTGGCTTCTGATACCAATTGTGGAAAACTAGAAGGGGGGGGGGGTTGAATAGTTTTACGTCTTTTTAATTTTATTATGAAAACTTAGTTTAGTTTTAAAACCTTGTTTGTTTTTAAAACTTTGATTCAATCTTATGTGAACTCAAATCTTGAACAATATGAACAACTATATCTAAGTATGAACAATAATAATATAAGCTAAGTATAATCAACACATGCATAATATAAACAATTATAGCTATATACGAGAGATAAGTAAGTAATCGTTTATTTTATAATCCTTACTTATATTTTGTATGAAAACTTATACTTGATCGAAGTGATCAATTATATGTATGTTACCTTTTTAGTTTGATTGTAAAAGCTTTGTTTTGTGAATGAAACTTTTGTTAGATCTTTAAGTAAAATCAATACTAGCACTATATGAGCAAATATAGATACACGTCTACGTCTACAAAAGTAATAACGATATAAGCAAGATAATAAGTAAGATATGGAAAGATTTAACCGAGAGACAAAGGATTTATAGTGGTTCAGCTACAAGGACACCTTCCTTGCCCTACTCCACTCCTCGAGTCACCTACTCGAGAGTTTTCTTCACTATGTCAACAAGCTCCCTTATGGCGGAGAAAACCTTACACACCACAAATACACCACAACTTATTCACACCTTCTACACAACTAATTCACACCTATTCACTACTTAATCACACTACTTCTTCACACCTATCTTCTACACACCAATCTTCTTCACACCTATTTTCTACACACCAATCTTCTTCACACCAATATTTTTCACAACAATCTTGTACACACCAATCTTCTTCCTAACTTTTCTTCTTCACACCAAACTACTAACCTATCACACTAACTATATTCCTAGCACAACTATCTACAATCAAATATTCACAACAAACTTCACAAAGATATATGTAAATAATCTTGATGATGCACTAACAACTTGGATGTGGAGGTCACAACAAGTTGTAATACTTCTTGTCTTGGAGGATAGAAGTATTCTTCTCTTGCACTTGAGAGGATGATGTTTGAATCACTTTGAAACAAAGAATTATGTATTTATGATCAAAGGATTAAGAGAATAGAAATGGGGATCTAGAACAGAAAGTTTAGGAGTGCAAAAGGTAGGGAAAAAATCCAGGTTTAAGGTGGTATTTATAGGCAAAAGATTCTGACAGAGGAGCGTGGCCGGTCCCCTTAAATCATGGCCAGTCCCCTTAAAATTAAGGGGACCGCCCTTTATAATTAAGGGGGCCGCCCAGCTGAAACGGCCAGAAACTTTGTCTTTTAGTGGGGAAAGTTTATTTGGTGAAAAACTAACTGATTTTGGTTAAATATTTGAAATCATATATTTAGTATGATTAAAACATTTTTCTTTATTACCAAAAGTGTTTTTCAAAAATATATAATAAGTTTATATAATTAAATAAACTTTGTATTAGTTGATTAAATACCCCTTTGATCATAAATTGCACTAAACACTTTGTTTATTCATACCTTAAGTGATTAGTTGGTGAAAGTGATTATTTACGACTAAATACTTGTTTACGTCATAACCTTTGGATTTGATGAGTTTAAGTTTTGTGATTATCAAAACATAGAGATATCGAAAGATATGAATAGTGGTTTTAGTCATTTATTTATATCAACATAAGCTGTAATGAAACTGACTTAAGCTATCTAACTCTAAATTGTTCCTACAAATCAATTTACTTATCCTAAATACTGATTATATGTGACAGTTAAAGAGAAAGTAAGCTAAATTAGACTTTTAATGTTCTAATTACCAATTTTATGAATTACTAAGACTATATCTATCCTATCTAACTTATTTATGAAACTAAGTTTATCTGTCTAACTCCTTAACTCAGCAGAACAGGTACTACCAAACACCCCTTATAAAGTGACTTTATGAAGCAAATCTATGTTTAACACTACAAATCACAAACTACTTGTCCTAAATAACTTCTAAATGTATCACAAAAGCTATAACTATTACAAGTATTAAACAAATCTAATCAATATTCAGAATCTCCATCCACAAATTATGACAGATGACCAATTAGTGAACTCAGATAATGAAATGAAACAACACAAACCAATATTCTCTCAAACAATGAACAACTCAGATTCACAACAAGCTGACAACACAGATAAGAGATCTACACTATCACACTTAAAGCAACAAGCAGAAACAGATGATCAACAACCAAATTACTACTCAGATTATCAAGTCTATACTACAAACTATTACTACCAATATCTAAATCAAAACAATGCTCACTAAGCTACACTAGATCAAATCAATTATATCAACTATCAAACAACTCTACACTATGATCAATCAACAAAATCAGATTAACTACTACTAGATCAAAACAGTAACCACTACTACTATACTATCTATATTTATGCTAAGATCTGAAAATGAAACAAAGTTTACCACAATTCTCCCTCAGCTAGAACAGAGGGAGTTCACTGTAGCCTATCTTTAAGATAGGCTGATGTCTACTTGTCTGAATCAGCTATCAAATACATACCTCAGCTTCATATGAAACACTATTGAACACCTCTTTTGGCTTTGGATGAAACAGCACATGATAAGACTTGAGCTAATTGAGCTTGAATAATGATATGAGTAACTAAACTGAGCTATTTGAAGAATTAAAACAAAATTTGAAACTATTTTTTTAATATTTTTCTTATTTTTTTTATATTTTCTGAATATGAAAAACTTGTGACTGAATTGAAAAGGAAAGTTTAACTAAGCTAATTTTGATTAAATGAGATAGTATAGAAGAGAAAATAAGCTGAGAATACTTGAAATAAGCTATTATTAAGCTAAGTGAAAACAGAATAAGCAATTGAAATAATGGAATAAGCTGAGATTATAAAAGAAAACTTGAATTTTATTAAAAGCTTAACTATTACAAACACTAGTTTAGTTACAAATTAGCAGCATAACAGTACCTAAAACCTACATACAAATGAGCTGAATTAGACACCTATTTATAGATGAGGAGAGAAGCTTGGGTCTTCAAATGCCAAGCTGGCAATCCACGACTATCTGTGCTTCTTTGAGTGCTCTCTCAGCCCTTGGATACAATTTGTGTTTCTTCAATTCAATGTGAGCCACTAGATGATGATCAATGAGGTGTTCAATCCACTAATATTGCTCCATCTGTCCCATCAAGGCTTGTACTTTCTCTCTCCGTGTCAGAGAGGTGTCAGCCGCTTCTCTAAGCATTCCCAATGATTGGTATGACGTGCCTCATCCAATGGGTGTCTGACACGTGACCCTGATAGATCCTTTTGCACTCTCTGACATGTGCAGGGTCACGTGGGGTTCTAGAAGGCTAATATATTGGCTCAATTAATGGTTGGGTAAGGTTGGTATGAACCAATTGATAGGACTATGGAGCTAGGGTTCATGTTTCTGGGAACGGGGTGTTTTGGGGATGAACATATGGCGCGGTGAGTTTGTTTATATTATTTTAAGCTTAGGGCCGGGTTATAAGTATAAAGTTTGGGCCTTTGGATTTGGGCCAAGGCTAAATAATAAAGTGGACTAGGCTTGTGTTTTATATGCAGATTTTGTAGTAATAGAAATCACAAGGACCACAAATGTAATATTCTGAAACTTCAAGGGTAATTTCTGCCTTTCTTCAAAAATGTAATCCAGGGACTAAACTTGCCAAGTCTGTGTAGATAGAGGACTGAAACTGAATCTTGAATTCCCGGCTTTGACTTTTTTTACCAACTTCTACTCTCGTGCCTGTTTTACCGCTAATCGTGTGATTTTTCGTAATATCCGTACCTGCACATCACAAATATAAAAACACGTGTTTTCTTGGCATTTGTTAGCTCAAATAGTCGAATTAGGGTCGATAATTGATAATAAAAGGGTGTGTAATTAATACACACCAAATCCCGTGATCTCGAGTTCGATCCTAAGACACGACTATTAATTTATGTTCATAAAACTAATAGCTCCCACTTGGACATATCTTAATAGTGTGATCACATCAGTTAGCGTCTTGCAACACGCCGATGCCTTTAGTAAGATCTCGAGTAAGGCTCTTGGAAAAACCTTTTAATGATTTTTCATTATTATCCTTTTGTTTCTAATACCACGTTAATAAGGATATGGATTAAAATCATTCCTTAATTAACCATTCTATTTCTCGTTGTTTGTGATTGAGCAAGATTACCAAATCTTCTGAACATATTCAGGGGAGATCTTGGGTGCGGCCACACATACATCTTACCAACCCTACGAGGGGCCCAGCAGTATTAAAATCCAAAAATAAATTTGAAGGAAAAAATTCTATCTTGACTACAAGCAAAACCTACAAACTCTGTAACACTTCCGAAAACAACCCTTATGACTACCAGTTACGTATAACGTTAAGTTGTTTCACAAAAATGTACTACATTCATGACACTTATCTTGCATCTCAAGTCTGAGGATAACTTCTTATGATTTACTTAATGACAAGATCCATAAATTAACATCATGTAGTTGGGATAAGTCCTATATTTAGTATCATTGAATATCATCTGAAATGGCATAACAATGCATCAATATACTTTAAGTATATTATACCAACCTTCAGATTTGTCTTGATTTAATCATATTCCCATATTATTAACTGACAACGGACAATTTAGAATAACATTTATTCATGGATTAAACATACAAATATAGGATAAAATATATTATAAATTAAACATACCATGTGTAAAACCCACATTTTCATGACATGATTAAATTACTAAAATACCCTCCAATTTGAAATTTTGAAGAATTGTGTATATTTACCAAACAAGCCCTATATAAAAAACGGTTATCGTACAATCACAAACATGGCTATGTAACTTCAAGTAAATGACAATTGAGCTACTACAACTTTATAAGAACTCAAGAATCTGAAATTTGGATTAAGAACTAAATGTTACACGCTACGTGACCCCAACGGGTCCAAAAACATTTAAAACTTGTACACAACTTATAAAAATAAATCATGTGACTTATCCTAAGTAAAAATTGATCTTTTTGACTCTTTGACCATCATTATGGCCGCCCCTACCCTTAAAGGAAATTAAAAATCTCATTAAAATGCATTAAATCAAAATTAATGGTATTAAAAATCATATTAACTCTCAATAACTTCCATAAACATAAAATTTATCATTCTTCTTCTCCTATCCTCATACCAAACGACACACACACTCAAAATAAACACCAAAATATTCTCACAATTGGTTTGGATCGGCAGATGCAAATAATTCATACGCTTTCTTTTCCAAAAACCCTAAAAACACAAGACAAATCCATCCAAGCCATACGAATTTTTGAGGGCTGAATAGCATTTTTTCCTGGACTTGGTACGAAGCAAGGAAGGTTAGAAAAATAATGGTGGTGATTGTGGAAGCTTGGTGTGATCGTTGGATATTTAATTATGTCGTATAAATCATGCCGTGTAAGTAAAAATCTTTCTAATTGTTCTATATGTTCCATATCACCAAGGATAATTTTATATCACTCCTTATACATAATATAACCTGTAAAAATTCAGGAAATCAAACCATGCATGATATAATGGCCTAAATTAAAATAGTTTAATTATAAACCCTAAAAATGTGTTAAATTGTATACGGCTTGTTCTGAATTTTTGGATGCTCAAAAATATTTTTATAACATGTAATTATGATTTTTTAACTCTGATAAAATGGGTCCTTGTGAATTTGAGGCTTAAATGGATCGTTTGTAATTGTTTTATGTTTTACCGACTTAAAAAAATGAAATAAATTGATTATTGAACCAATTCCATTTAGGGTTAGGATTTTTGTAACTTTTCTGGGTAAACTAATGTTTGAGGATGCTTAAAATAATTATTGCATGATTTGGCAAATTGAGGATAAATATTGTTTAATTAATTATTTACCGATTTTAATTAATATAATATAAGGTTGTGTTTTGTCAATATTGAAACATGTTGGTCATTTTCATAACTATTATAAGACCAGTAGTAAATTATATAAAATATCACATGGGGGTCTTATGTGTTAAATTTGAAACTAGAAGGTTTAAAAATGTAAATTAATTATAAATTAATTTGATTTGGAAATTATTAAATGTAGAGGGGGTTGTTTTGTAATTTTGTAAACATAAGGATTATTTTGGAAACATAATAAGACCAGGTATGATCATATAAAATTGGTATAAGGGTTAAATGTGTTAGTTTTGTGATTAAAAGGATTAAAAATGGAACTATATATAATTATTAGATAGAATTGTATTTTATTTAAAATAGAGGGACCATTTTTGTAAATTCTGAAAACTCAATGTCTAATCTGGAAATAATTATATTGAGGGGCTAAGGATGTCAATTTGATAATTTCATGGACTTGTATGAAATTTTGATAATAAAAAGGTTTAAATTGTAAATATGATGAATGTATGCATGTTTTGGCTGGAATAAGTGTAGGGGCTGTTTATGTCATTTTTGTAAAGTTGTGGTGCTTATGTGATGATTATATTAGTTAATGGTGTAATTATGGAAAATGGATTAATTAAAGGATTGATTTGCAACTTTTGAAACTAAAGGGTATAAAGTATAAATCTGGCATTTTTGGCTTATGTGGATCGTATATATGTTTATATGAGTATATATTTTCACTTTTGACCCTTGACTTGTTTATTTGACATATTTGAACCCTAATTTTGATATAAGTTCATATGGAACCCTAATTTCAGAATATGTGTATAAAATGAAATACTTAACATATTTAATCATGGGAACTTGCTAAAATGATAAACCTAATAATATTGAATATGACTATAATTGGAAAATTTCTAAAATGGGAATTCTGCTATTTATGGAAAACTGCCATTTTTGGAAAGTATTATTTACGGAAATTTCTAAAATTGGAAACCTTCTAAATAAGGAAACTTACTAAAAATAGAAAGTCTTCTAAAATGTTTGAACTACTTAAAGTGGGAATTTACGAAATATGGAAAGTTACCTAAAATAGAAAGCTGCTAAATATGGAAAGCTTCTGAAAAATAGAAAGATAACTAAAAGAAGTAACTTACGTAAATTTGAACTCTTCATGATCCGTTTCACTTTCTTCTAGGTCCGGTGAAGCGGGAGTGACCTTTCTCCTTTTGTTTGATCTTGGTTTTGTTTGATTCGGCGAAGGTACAGATATTCCGTACTCTTTCGACAAGAGTACAACCTCTTTCTCTCTCATGACTTTTCTCTCTCTTATTTATATTATTTGGACTTTGACATTGATCCTTCGATTGACCATTTGATATTGACCCTTTGATTGATCCTTTGATATTGACCCTTTGATTGATCCTTTGATATTGACCCTTTGATCTTGACCCCCTTTGAGATTGAACCTTTGATTGATCCTTTGATATTTAACTTTGATATTGAACCTTTGATTATGACTTGGCACTTATACTTTGATATTGAACCTTGACTACATGACCCTTCAGTATTTACCCAGATATTACTTGTTGTAGAGTAGCCACAACCATAGCATTGATGCACCAATGTTATATACTCTATTGTGGTTGGAGAGATGTACCACACCATCCCTAATTATTGTTATCGACTACTGCTATGATTATTATTGGCCTGCAGGGGCGTATGGATGCATCCTAGATTTGATTGATTGATTGATTAATTGATTGATTGATTGTGACTACTATATTGACTACATTGATTATTGCTACATTGTTTGGTGACTGGATGTGCGTGCATTGTAACCCCTCACATATTGGGAGCTAGCTACTCCTTATTGGGCTACTATTGGATTGTATTGTTTATTGATTGGGCCTGGGGTAAAATACTGTATTCCATATCCATTACATCTTACACTTAACCTTGTTATCGTTGATTACCCATGTCACAACTCGTAAATTCTGGTCTTTTCCCGAACTTTCACATTTACTATTCATTGGTTACTATTCATCGATCACTATTCATCATTTTTTAGGTCAGTTTGACATTCTAAGAAGCATTTTAAAATTTTACTATTCATAAAACACTATTCACCTCCGGAGAAAAATTGTCATTTATGCGTGAGTTGCGTCATTTCTGTATACGTACGATTATCTACCTAATAAACGTTATCCTATAAACTATTACTTTGAATAATTGATCCGACAATCCCAACTATGGTCCTAACACATTTTTATACTCATAATAATAATATAAAAATTATATTATTAATTTACCCGGTGTTTTCAAATCAATTGCTACATTTTACGGTCGGAGCTTATTACTCCGTCGGTTTGCGATATTTCAACCCGATTCTCATTAGGAATAATATTTTACAACTTTTACAACTTCGTCGTATTTTATTTCACCTCTTTAACATTTATTTTTAGTTAACTCGGTACCCGGTATCCCCTAAAACTAAAAATATCTAACAATATCAACACAATAATACACAAAAATCATCCAAGTTCTTCCATCCTTTGACATTGCCCCCCCCCCCCCCTAATCCTCCTTAAATTGTGGATCTTGTCTATACATTTAATATATATACATTATTTCCACATTTCTTCATTTTCACATCTTACACCAAAACACCTAGCAAAATCTCATCTTTCCTTTCTCCCTTTGTGTATAATCGACCCAACCAAGAACACAAGAAGAAATTACTAACTTTTCAAGATCCAAGTGTTTATCAAGTTCTAATCATGATCTAGTTGGGGTTTTGTGGTAAAAACCCTAGGTTATTAATCAATTTCTCATCAAATCACCTCAAATATTCAAGTAAGCTTCAAGAACACTTTTGATCTTTTCATACTTTCATTTTTCTAGTTTCATGATGTTTATTCAAGATCTATATGCATATGTTAGTTTATACCACTCTATTTACACTTTTTATAACTTATGAACCCTAGATACTTAATATAAGTGGATCCTTAGTAGATTAGCAAGGTGGATGATCTTTAAGAACCCATGACACCCTAAGAAGGTGTATGGTAGGATTTGGGATGATTTAAAGTTGTTTGGATGGTTTTTGGACAAGTTAGTAACTAGGAAAACCCATTTTTAACCTATATATATAGCTACTGTCACATTTTGCAAAACGTGGAAAGATCAGGGGCTTCTGGGTAATTTTGGACCAAATATTTAGAAAATACTTTCCAATACGGAACTATGGTCGAAAACGGGGATAAAAACGAGTTTATAACGAAGGAGATACGCTAAAAACGAGTTTAACGACGAAAACTATATTTTCCGGAAATGCTTGCTGATGAACAGTACTCACGGACAAATTTGAGCATAAAACTTGATCTAGCCATCCCGACTTATCAATAATAGGTTAGTATGTTGTCCTACAATTCCGGGGATGTAAAGAACGTAGAAAACGAGCTTAAAACGACCAAGATATACACTTTTGAAACTAGGCGAACTATATATATATTTGACAACTTCTAATAGCACATATTCTCTTAAGTTATGGAAACACTATAAATCAACGCCAACACTTATTTTCAAACTACGAGTGGTATAGGCTTCATGTGCATGTACATTCATCGCATCCCCTCATAATTTAAGTAGATCGTATCATTCGTTCATTATAGGTCGCGGTTAGAGACCGAGCCTCATTTCCATCATAACCACTTTTGTCTTCGTAACTATCGTACCAGGTGAGTCATAGCCCCACTTTTACTCTTTAGTACTTGTTTTAAACTCTTTGGGGGAGATACATGCTTAAACTGTTTACTCTTAATTGAACTTAAATGACTCTTGCTTCACTATTTATGCTCATAAGCAAAACGTACTCAAATTAACTTGTTTGAACTATTGAACCTTTTGACTTGAACTTTTGGACTTATTGTACTGTACGTTCTAAGACTTAAAGTCTCCCATGTTCGGAGCAACGCTATAAAGTCTCTCATGTTCAGAGCACCCTTAATAAATCTCGCCATGGTGGAGTGACTAATAAATCTTTGCCAAGTCGGTGAAGTGACTAATAAATCTCGCCTAGGTGGTGAAGTGACTTCAAGTCTCCCATGTTCGGAGCAACATTATAAAGTCTCCCATGTTCAGAGCAACATTATAAAGTCTCCCTTGTTCGGAGCGGCCTTGACTTATTATATATGTGGTGCTTATATTGTGACTTATTATTGACCACATGTGCTTGACTACCAGACATATAACTTTTGGCAGTGGGTTGTGAACACACAGGTTGCAAGTCTCTTATGGCGGGATTTGCAACTGAGTAGATTTACGATGCCTTTGCTGTGTGATCATTTTCTATATACTTTATTTGTTAAACAAACTCTATGAACGTCACTACAAAAAAATTGCCATTTAGTGACACAGATTTTTAGTGGCAAAATATATATGTGCCATTGTAGTATGATTTTAGTGACATATGATTGTGTGTCATCAAAGATATTAACTATTTAGTGGCACTTAAAACTTTCCGCTATTGATGTACATTAATAACTGTGGCACAAACTAACTTATGTCATAATAACTTGCTAAAATTAGCGACACATATATAGTTCATGCCATTAAATACTTCTTTGATATTTTTGGTTTTGCTCAATTGTGACACTATTGCCTAAATAGCCAAAAGATCCATGTAGAACCAAGTTTTACCATAGAATCAATCAAGCAATCTTAGCCACTAATTTTTTTTTTATCAAAAAAAAAAAAAAAAAAAAAAAAAAAAAAACTTTCACCCTTTTTTTTAAAATTATATATCTCGCAAACCGTACATCATTACGCGAAAAAAATACCATCGTGACGAGAATTAAATTATCTTTCTATAAATATGCATTGCTATATATTTTCGACGTACTTTTTTTTTCGACGAACTTTTTTTTTTCTCAAAATTTCCGCACAGAGAAAATCATATATGATTTATAAAAATCATATGTGATTCGTTAAAATCAAATCATATGTGATTCTTACGAATCATATATGATTTTTACGAATCATATATGATTTTTCTGGGCGGAAACTAAAAAAAAAAAAAAAAAAAAAAAAGTTCGTTGAAAGTATATAACAATGTATATCTATAGAAAGATAATTTAATTCTCGTCGCGATAATATTTTTTTGTAGCTTGAAGATCTACCGTTTGCAAGATATGTTGTTTTAAAAAAAATGTGAAAAATATAAATGGGTGATTATGATTTGGTTATAGGTTCTATGACATGTATGAGTTATTCATGGATCTCAACTATGCCTAAATAAAGTTCTCAAATTTTAACAATTTAGGTGGGCCTGCGTAAAAAAATTAAAACATTGAGCGGGCCATTTAATCCCTCAATATTTGCATCTCATATATTCATTCTAAAAACCCTACATCAGAGGCTCTCATATATCATAGCCGCATCATGTATAATTTTCTCATGGCCACCGGTCTTTACACATCATCAAGTCACGTAAGTGTTCCGACCTTTATTCTTTTAATCTTAACCCTCATTTTTTTAATTGTTTCATGTTTCTGATTTATAGGGATAGTTATGAAGAAAAGGGTAAATTGATCGAATGTAAATTATTGCAGACTACTTTCTTAGTTATGCCATGTGCGTTTCTTTGCCTTTTTAATATTTTATCTTGGAACATTTTCTTATGATTTTTTTAAATGATCGTGCAGCAAAGAAGAAAAATATTCAGTTGAAGTTAAAACTTTGTATCATGAATATTTATAAAAGTCTTAGATAGGACCAAAGAAAAAAAAAGGGGTCAACACCAGGTTCTCTTCTTATGAATTTAATGTGTTCGGCAACATATGAATTTTTCACATTTTTAGTTTAATATGTGTAACCATCAAGTCTAAGTTTTTTTTTTTTTGTTTGTTTGTTCACAGGACTTTAAAAAGATATCCGAAGATTCATTACAAAGAATGAAGATGTAGCTTTTGCTTGTTTTAGGCATATTGTTTGTAGTACTTGTATTTAGTTGGAGATTTAGACCTGTCCTACTATGTTGTATTTCCTGTATTTGGACAACTTTATTGATTAATGAATTTTTAATTTTCATGTATATCATTAAGCTGTTTGTTTCATGTGTTATGGTTGAATAAAATTCATTTTTTTTATAAAGCCTTTGTAGATATAGATAAGTGTTACAACAACTGAAAATGCCATTGAGATATGCTTTGCTAGCACATAATACATGCTATTAAAACCATTCTAGTATTTCGAAAGAACACATTTAGAGGCACAACTCATGTGCCACAAAATCTTTTTTGGTCTATTGAAACAGATTATTAAGTGCCACTACATCCCTTAAATCTGCAGCAACATAACTTAAAGTGTCACTAATACCTTTTAGTGGCAGTGTCGTTAGTGACACTTTTTTAATCTGCCACCAAATGTCTAACCGGCTTTTAGTGACACTTATCTTGACTATTGTGGCACTTTTTGTGTGTCACTAAATGGCCATTTTTTTGTAGTAACTCACCAACCTCGTGTTGACACTTTAGCATGTATTTTCAGGTTTTAACCAATGGCACGCTACAGGAGGTTTTGGCAGGGCATGGCATGGCATGGTCATAGAAGACTCTGATTATTTATATGGGGACCGTTTTAAACTATTTTAAGGGCCTACTCCCGCACTACTTTTAACGATGTAAATTCAACATTTTTGATTAAACGATTTTATTCTAAATGATTAAAGTGGAAACCATTTTTGTACTTGTGTTGTGATACCGATTGAGTTACACCCCCTCTACATGTATGCTTCCGCTGGACCCGATTTTGGGGGTGTGACAACCCATTTGACACCATATGTAATCTATCTTTGTATTCATTTGCTTATCATATCTCTTTTGTACTGCTTTGTTAATTGTTTGATATCTGTTCACTGAGCTTTTTATGCTCAGCCGCATTTTTTTTCCTGCGGCAGGCTTAGTAGGAATCCGGGTTATGGACGAAGGTTTTGTTTTTGGGCTTAGAAGACTTCACCCTATTAGATACTTGCTGGACTTAGAAATGTTTAGAACCTGTTGTGTTGGGATTAGTATCTTATGATTTGAGCTTAGTATTATTGTTGCCCCTTTTGTACCTTGTACTTTGTTTTGTTTTCCCTTGTAAACCTTTGTAAGTTTTGTATTAGAATTGTATCTCCGTTTCACTTGTGTTCTGATTTGACTCCATAATGTTACACTTTAGCCCTTCTCGGGTTGGGGTGTTACACCATGTATTTAAATTTATTATAATAATTGTTTAATATCCCTTATCCAAATACTAAATAGATCAATGCATGATAACTCTTGTTGACGAATTATGTCTCAAGTAATGACATTCATACTTGTTGAAAAGGCATAAGTCATCCAACTTTGATCTATCGGAATTTTAAGAATACTTATTTTAAGAATTCAACTATTGAAGTTCTTGTATATGCATACTCAACTATTTTGATAATGCCATATAATATTTCATAAAATGTGTGACATCTTTAACCACCAATTTATGATAATCAAACTTTCAAACATTTTAAAGTTTAAAGTGTTCTTATTCTCTTAATATATAATGCAACTATGCTTTTAGTAAGCATAACTAGTAATAGCCAAGGATGAAATCCTTACCATAACTAATATTGAGTGTCATCTCAATTTCATTAGCATCATTGTATGCAAACAACAATATGCTATTAAAAACTTTCCCGTAAACATTAATATTTATTGGGTAACGTTTGATGCCCTTCAAACTTTCAAGTTTGTTGGCTATGACAATTTGCACAACAATTTACCAATTGTTCATCTATAGAATTTGGAAGCTGTTCCAGACTTAGGATGTGATTCTATAATCAAACATATTCTTTTTAAAATATTACACAAGTTATCTAATAACTTTTAATTAGATATTAATATTGCCAAATCATCTTGTAATCAAGCATGATACAACAAAACATGATGTTCATGAAAAATCTTTTAGTCATACTTAGATTTTATTCATGTTATACATATCCATTTAGACTTTCTAAATGATATATCATGTTATATTAGATTCATTTACCGCACATGTTTCAAGTTTAAACAATAAACATTCATTACAAGGTTATATGTCTTATTTTCTAAATATTACAAGTAAAGTTTCATTCCAAACTAAGACTTAACATTTACTTATATGGAACATTACTTTTTATATGTTCTACAACATATATGATTTATGAAATTAAACATAATACTCCCACTAACTTTCAGGAATATTTAGAAATTATCTTATTTTAATTATAAATCAAAACATGAATTTAATAATTAAACATAAGAGTAATCTTCTAGATGCATGCATTTATCCATCCATGGATTATTGCACTTTGTACACTTCCAAAGATTTATTTGAATTCATAAACTCCTTTTGATTACTTATCGTCCTCGCTCAAGTAATCACTCAAGAAAGAGTTTTGATATTCCATTGTCAATTTCATAAATATGACAATCATAATCTTTATATATATTTAATGTATTTAGAAAAGAATATTCAATCACAGTTAATTGCTTAAGTGTGATTAATAATCTTGTCATAAGACACGCATTAAATACGTGCACAATATTGTCCATATGATTTATATACAAAGATTTAAACCACAAAGGTTACCTTATCTTTGAAGAAATTCATCTTCATTTTCTAGTCTAACTATATATTAAGATAAACCAAGTTTTAAAATTGGTTATCTTTATGGACAACATCTTAATCATTCATATCATGTATACTTTACCCAACTTCATATTTCGTAATGTATCATAATGATTATCAGGTTTACAATAATCCTGTAAATCATAGCCCTCAACATATTAATCAAATATCTGAGATATCTTTGCTATTCTATGAATGAGAATTCCATCATCTTGAGATTTAACATTATAATATCAAATCTCATCATGATATTTACTAGTGTATTTTAGAAGATTATGTATCTTGTAATTTTATCTTTTAAAGATCAAATTTAAAGACTATCTTTAAATACTTAGCAAATAAAGCAACAATACAATGTTCTCTTTTGGGACATTACAAAACACAATGACAGTTCATGACATTTATTTGTTAATAACCTACTCATAAGTAGTTTAACAAATTCATAACTTCAATTTAAGACTTAATGTGATTCATCACATTCCATTATATGATAATGTCTTATTAATCTTCTATGTTGAGTTTTATTAAGTATGTCCAAGTCATACTCAATATTCTAACCATAATAACTTTTGGAAGAAAAGAAATCATAGTTATCTTTAATCAAACAATATAACAAGAGTTTGATTTTCCTAACTGAACATACCATAAACATTTGGCATTTCATTAAGATTAATATTGTAAGACAATCTAACAATATTTAAGATAACCATATTTCTTTTGGCTTGTCTATTTACCAACTAAGTCATTTTAACGGTATAATAATATTTTTCAAGCCAATTACATGCTTTTATAACATAAGTACTTTTGAAAAAGTCACTTCATGTCCATGTCTCTACAAAAAAACATAAACTGTTATAATCCCACTACACGTTATAAGTCATTTAACAATTTAATGACTTCATGTATATGTCTTAATTAAAAACATAACAAGATAACGTCTTACTTTATTATAAGTCTTATAACAATTAAAAGACTTTATGTTTATATCTTTACAATGAATCATAAACATGTTTAACTAAAGTAATTATGAACACCATCTTTTGGTTTCAATAGTAATTTCAAGTTAATTTATTACTTCAAAATAATGTAAATAACATTATTTTTTTTTCATTTATTTATGTCATTCCAAGAACACATAAATATTCAGATTGAAGCAGCATTATATTACTTAATTAATTTATGTCATTCCATGAATTCATAAATATACTAATTAAAGTATTCTTGATTATCATATTGACACATGTTCTAATAGGTATCTAATTTAGAAACTGCAAATTCTCATAGTTCCATTACATCAGTTGATCTGCTAGTAATGAAAATATGAAATTCACCTTGTTGTTGCAATCTAGCTAAGCTCTCACATAACATAAATTGTAACACCAAGTGTTTCTTGAACTAGATTAGTATAATTCATATTAGAAAGTTATTCTCTTACCTTGCAGTCAAGAGAATCCATTAAATCATATACTTATGAGTTGTTTCTTGCACACATTAAAGATAACATTTCTCTTACTTGTGCATGGAACAACCTCATATAGTTGATAAACAACATACCATGTATTTGTTTATGTGATCAATATGATTGTGTCATAGATTTTAGCATAACAAGTAGTTATAGAACAACAATGTTGATACGCGGGATTGCGCCCTAGCAACAGGTTTTACCTCTCAAGGGATCTTGAGAAGCTTGCAATCCCCGCCAGGCAGTGTACCTGATCGTTGTAGTATAGTATAGTGACAAGTACCAGGGGATTGATCGTTCAACTCAGGAATAGTGTTCGCTAGGACTAGAAAGTCTACTAAACTAGGTCTAAAGGTGAGGGATGATTTTTTTTGTATTTTTAGATTTTTTTAGAAAGCAAGTAAAAATCTCGGGTTTTGAAGGAGTGGGCGGAATTAGTTGCTAGCCAACTAACCCAAATAACTAAAGATGCGATCAAAATAAAATAAAATAAAACTTAAACTAAATTGTGGTGGAAACAATAATGAGAGAAAGTGTGTTTACTTAGATTTCATTACTCCCTAGATATCTTTTACCGGTTGATTAGCTTGTTACAATTGCATGGATGACGGGTTATATTCCTTAATACTAGTCGTAGGGCCGTGTACGATATTCCATAACTCTATAGGCTTCTACTTCATTCTAGGTCAAGCCGACTACTAGCTCCTAACGTAGTATCACTAGTAGTTGCCTACGCATTAAATACAACCATTAAATCGTAGTACACCTCCGATCATGTTTCTTAAGACATTAAAGCAAGTTACCAATTGGAAGTCTGCCAGTTTTCTTAAGCCTAACATCGAATTCAATCATCCACAAAAACTATAAACAAACCATCAACCAATATTTAACATCTAGGTTTCACTACATCTAAGCAAACAGAATAAAAACCTAACCTAACATGTTAAAAAGAAGACAAGCGTAAGATATAATCAAACAACACATAGACATATTGAATGATTTGGTAAAGTACTTATCTTCAATTAAGCATGGAGGAAACAAGGGTTTGAAACCCTTGAAAAAGCTATGAAATTCGTCTAGGGTTTTTTACAATAAGACTCCACACCAAAAGTTCCTCCCCAAGAATGAAAATTTGGAAAAATATATATAGATTATACATCCTGACGGCGTCACGTTATGGAGTGTGACGCCGTCAACTCGCCACCAAAACAATGGTCATATTGCCTAGATCCAATCTTGACGCCGTCATGTAGAAATATTGCTCTGGGCCATCACTTGCAAAATGACCCTGACGGCCTTGGTGACGCCGTCAGGACAATTATACTTGAAATAGTTCTGGGTCATCATGTGTAATTTTCATATCAACCTCTTTTGCCAAGCTTGACGCCATCACTTGTAAAGTCTTGACGCCGTCAAGTACTGTTCCCAGCAAGGATTTTGAGACTTTGTCGTTTTCTTCACTTAATCGCTCCAAAAATGTCCAAAATGCTTCCTTTTCCAGATTTCTTCTCAAAAGTACCTAAAATGACAAAAGGAATGATTTAGGGCAATAATTGATCAAATAATCACGAATTCGGGCATAAATGACCCCCTAAAAGCGGTACACTTTTCGCCTTATCAAATACCCTTACACTTGAGATTTGCTTTTCCTCAAGCAACTGCGCTTTTATTCTAATCAAAATACAAGCTAGGGGTTATTTAACACTAATATAAAAGTAATTACAACAAATAATCGTTCCACTTAAAACCAAAAACAAGCACGGAGGTTATACACTAGCACCTCACAAATAGTGTTTAGATACTCACATCTCTCGGGTGTAATAAAGTATATATCACAATATGGAAACGGAAAACATCTCTCACTACCTGTCATAGCAAATAGATTACCATAGGCTTGGGAAAGGATCAAACCTCCACCACTTGGCGTAAGCACCTAGGATAAACTATCAAAGAGGTCTTTTAAAGGGTTATAACGTTAGGTGTAGGGATATGATAAACACGGTTTTGTTGGATAAAGGCAATATTTACTGGTGGCGAGTTAATCATCTTGGTTAATTACATGTACAATATGGCGTTGCTAAGCCAAGACTCGACTCGACTTAATCTAATAAAAATTACAAACTATGAAACAAACATAAAATGAAACGGGATGGTAGTCCGTATGTTTTTCTCTTTTATTTTATTTTATTTTATTTTATTTTGCATACACTCTTGCCCTACCATCCAAAATAATACATCATAGGGAATTTGCATTCCCCTTACACTTGAATTTTTACAGACTTTACAATAAACTACTCTAATGACTCGAATCAAGATAATCAAAACACTTGGAGTACTTTTAAAGATTAACGCACATATGGGGGTAATAATTTATGTTCTTCCCCATTAATCCATTACACTAGTACTTTACCCATGAGTCTCAATCGTCCCAAAACAATATGTACAAGATATGACTCGACTTAGAAACCATGTAATCAATTAGATAATTAACTAAGGGTTTAAACAAATAACAATAATGCACTAAAGATGAGTGCATACAAGGAAGGCTAAGGCGATTTGGTTGCACATTTGCGTGGATTGTAAACAAATTCTTCCTTTAAGTAAAATGCTTAAAGTTAGAAACGAAAAGATAGGCTCGGAGGGGTGTACTAGGGGTTTCGTATACTAAAAATGAGTACAACGCTAAGGTGTGGGAAAATTAATTGACTTTACTAGTCAAGTAATATGACTTAAATGGTCAAGTAATTATGATACGGGTTTAAACAAAAGGGTGATCCTAATGCCTCTTATCATGTAGTAAATCCTAACTACACGAATGTAGTCTCACTAGCGGTCTCGGGATGCATCACTAACGCAAGTTCTGGAATCTAAATACTACCGGTACACTCATAAGCACTAATAATGAATGCTTTTCCTATCAAATCTAAAGGCGAACCTCACATATTTGGGTGGAATTTTTTTTTGAATGGTACGGTTTTTGTGCTATTCATACAACTCCTATCCATGAGACGCTTATTAAGGCTAAAGTTTCACTCCTAAATGTTGTAAAAATTTTTAAATTTGGCGCTAAAATTGCCCTAACAAGTATTTCTCTTAGTTTTATTACACACCTACTATCAAACAAGCAAACTCAAGTGCAATTGTATTCTCTAAGGTATCATTATTTACCCTCCCCTTACACTTAAGATGAACATTGTCCCCAATGTTCAATTAAAGGATGTAAAAGTAAAACAGGTCAAAGAATGAAAACAAATACTCCCCTGATTCGTTCGGTGTGGATAGAGTGTCAACAAGGTTACATCTTCTTCCTAGAAAATGAACTTTAAAAGCTTCCCTCCAGAAATATAAATCATCTTCTTGTCCAATGTAACCTTTTAAACCTGAGAAAACAATCAAGGCAAACCTCACGTAAAATCGACGGCAATCTATATATACATTAAAAATCCTAGAAAACAAATTAAGATATAATGCTTGTGGAATGAATGTTTGCAGATTTCCTGGAGTTTATAAAACTAAAGAATCAACAAAAACTTTAAAACTCCGGTATAAACAAAACTCGCGAAATTTTTCAGAATTTTAGTACCTGACGTCGTCAGGTTGTAATTCTTGAAGCCGTCAGAATGTTCCTACAGAAAATCTCATGTTAAGTTTCCAGAAAATTTCTGGAAAAACTTATGCCTTACTTCCTGGAAAATCCTGCAAAACATCATTATGACTCGATACAAGCATTTGAATCTAACAATTACAAATACACGTGTTTATTTAATATTGTAGTGGATCATGCTCAATTTCGTTCTTATAAACACATTTGGATTTCCCTTACACTTAGCTTTTGCAAAATACCTTTATATGTAATTAAGACGAAGTTAAAAACAAAATAAAGCATTTTCACAATTTATTTTGAAACATGGTTCACCAACAATAAAAATAAGACACGCATACGGAAGCAAATAAAATCAAACAAATAAAACAAATGAAACTTGGGTTGCCTCCCAAGAAGCGCTTTTCTTTATTAACGAGTCTTGTAGCTAGACTCAAGGTCACGGGCTATCACGTGACTTCATCATCAAATGTTACGTCCTCCTCACTGATCATTTCATTACCATTTTCTTGATAATGCTTTACGCGTTGTATATTTACAGTGAATTCTCTATTTTCATCGTCTATTAACACAACAGCGCCAGTTTTAGAGTAGCTTTTCACTGTAAAGGGTCCATACCATCTAGATTTAAGTTTCCCGGGAAACAATCTTAAACGAGAGTTATACAGTAGAACCTTGTCTCCTTCCGAGAACTCCTTAGGTTTCTTAATTCGTTGGTCATGCCATCTTTTTGCCCTTTCTTTATATGTAATGGAGGATTCATATGCTTCCAGTCTTAATTCATCAAGCTCCTGGAGTTGTAAGAACCTATTTGTTCCAGCGACCGTATAATCCAAATTACATGCTTTAAGTGCCCAATATGCCTTGTGTTCCAGCTCTACTGGAAGGTGACACGCCTTGCCATAAACTATGCGGAACAGGGTCGTTCCTATAGGTTTCTTGTAGGCCGTTCGGAATGCCCATAAGGCCTCATTAAGTTTAAATGACCAATCCTTTCTGTTATGATTGACCATCTTTTCTAGTATTCTCTTAATCGCCCTATTGGTGTCTTCAACTTGATCGTTGGTTTGAGGGTGATAAGCGGTGGAGAATCGGTGGGAGACTCCATATCTTTTCATGACCTTTTCCATTTGCGCGTTGCAAAAATGGGTTCCCCTGTCACTAATGAGGGCTTTAGGAATGCCGAACCTAGCAAACAGTTTCTTTAAAAAATGAATAACTACCCTAGCATCGTTGGTCCTAAGGGCTTGTGCTTCTACCCATTTTGAAACATAATCAATGGTCACTAAGATGTATTCGTTCCCCCTGAAGATGGGAAGGGTCCCATGAAATCAATTCCCCAAACGTCGAAGAGCTCACAAACTTGTATAAAATTCTGAGGTGCTTCATCTCTTCTCGAGATATTCCCGACTCATTGGCATGCATCGCATGCATGTATCATTCCCTTCACATCACGAAATATTGTGGGCTAGTAGAATCTTGCATCGAAATTTTTTGTGCAGTGGTGTTAATTCCATGATGGCCTCCAGAAGGGCCCGAATGACATTCTTTCATGATCTTATTTGCTTCTTTTTCCAAAACACAGCGCCTGATTACTTGATCAGGACATCTTCGGAATAAGAAAGGTTCATCCCAAAAGTAGTATTTTAGTTGGGTAAAGAACCTTTTTCTTTCATGTCTATTCATGTGTTCCGGAATGAGTCTGCTTGCCAGATAATTAGCATAATCTGCATACCATGGCTCAAAATCAGTTATTGACATGAGCTACTCTTCAGGAAATGAATCCCTAATCTCACTTTTGTCAAGTTCACTAAGGATGGGATTTTCGAGACGAGAGAGATGATCAGCAGCAAGATTCTCCGCCCCCTTCTTATCACGGATTTCAACATCGAATTCTTGTAGCAATAATATCCACCGAATTAGTCGTGGTTTAGCATCTTGCTTAGCAAAAAGTTATCGAAGAGCTGAATGATCTGTAAAGACGACCGTTTTTTAAAGGACAAGATATTGGTGGAATTTTTCGAAAGCAAACACAACGGCTAATAGTTCCTTTTCGGTGGTAGAGTAGTTTTCTTGAGCGGGATTCATAGTTTTGCTAGCGTAGTATATTGGTTGGAAGTTTTTTATAAGCCTTTGGCCCAATACTGCTCCAACAACATAGTCACTAGCATCGCACATGACTTCGAAGGGTAATTCCCAGTTAGGTGTAACCATGATTGAATGCATCCTTGCATTCCTGAGAGAAATCGAAAGGGGCATCCTTTACAAGAAATTGAGTCATTGGCCGAGCTATTTTAGAGAAGTCTTTAATGAACCTCCTATAGAAACCGGCATGACCCAAGAAGCTACGTATTGCCTTGACAGTAGTTGGATAAGGTAGTTTAGATATAGCTTCAACTTTTGCTTGGTCCACCTCAATTCCATTTCCAAAGACCTTATGTCCTAGCACAATCCCTTCTTTCACCATAAAATGGCATTTTTCCCAATTTAGGACCAAGTTGGTCTCCTCGCAACATTTGAGCATTTTTTTCAAGGTTAGCGAGACAGCGATCGAAAGAGTTCCCGAAGACAGAGAAATCATCCTTGAAAACTTCCATGTTGTCTTCCATTAACTCGTGAAAGATTGCGGTCATACATCGCTGAAAAGTGGTGGGAGCGTTACATAGCCCAAAAGGCATTATCTTATAGGCGAATGTTTCATAAGGGCAAGTAAATGTGGTTTTTTCTTGGTCCTCAGGGGCTATGGGGATTTGGAAATATCCTGAGAATCCGTCCAAGAAACAGTAGTACTCATGCCCAGCTAATCTTTCCAACATTTGGTCTATGAATGGGAAGGGAAAGTGATATTTTCGGGTGGCGTCATTGAGCTTCCTATAATCGATGCATACCCGCCAACCAGTGACCGTTCTCTGGGGTACCATTTCACCGTTGTCATTTTTCACCACCGTCATCCCTCCTTTCTTTGGTACAACCTGTACATGACTAACCCATGGGCTATCCAAAATCGGGTAGATAAGCCCCGCGTCCAAAAGCTTGATGACTTCCTTTTTCACAACTTCCTTGATGTTGGTATTTACCCGCCTCTTGGGTTGCACGGCTGGTTTATAATCTTTTTCCATATGGATTTTATGCGTGCAGAAGGTCGAATCAATCCCCTTAATGTCGGCTACACTCCATGCAAGGACTCCCTTATATTTCTTTAAAACTCCTAGGAGTTTATCCTTTTGCCCATGTTCAAGGGAAGAATTTATGATTACTGGAAGTTGATCTTCTCCCTGGAGGAAAGCATATTCCAAGTGGTTTGGGAGTTCCTTGAGTTCAAGCTTGGGTGGCTCGATAATGGAGGGTTTTAGTTTGTTTTCGGGTTTACGGAGTTCGAGCGGTTCAGTGGTCTCCTGGCTGGGGTAGAAGGAGACTGCGCTAACGCCCTCTGTCTTCTCCTTTTCAATTATGGGAAGGAAAACCTCATCCCGCAACCAGCCTTCTTCGATTTGTTCATCAACACAGTTGTCAATGACATCAGTTAATTCATCGACCTCTCCGATGAAATAGAGCCAGTTAGCTGCCTCTAGAGAGAGGTTCATAGTATCTTTAATATCGAAGGTCAAGCTACCGGTCCCTACTCGCAAGGTTAACTTGCCGTCGTGAACATCAATGACGGCACGAGCAGTGGCAAGAAATGGTCTCCCTAAGATGATGGGCACCAGGTCATCCTCCTCCATTTCCAAGATCACGAAGTCAACCGGAAATTTGAACTTCCCTACCCTAACCAGCACATTCTCACATATCCCCAAAGAATATTTTACCGATCTATCAGCTAGTTGGATTTTCATACGGGTTGGTTTTAATCCGGAATACCCCAGTTTGAGGAACATGGAATAAGGCATGAGGTTGATCCTTGCTCCCAAATCGCCAAGAGCATTCTTTACTGATAGAGATCCTATGGAGCAGGGGAGGGTGAAGTGTCCTGGGTCGTCTACCTTTTTCGGTAGTCCTCGTTGGTTGGCGAGCAATCTCTTGAAGTATGAGCTGTACTTGGGCATGTGGTAGCATGCATCAAGGAGGGGTATGGTGACCACTGAATCTTTAAGATATGAAAAGAATCTCTTATTATCATTCTCAATCTTCTGATTCTTGAGGCGGGATGGAAATGGGACTTTCACAGGTTGGTTGGGTGGATTTGGTGGAGAGAGGGTCATCAGAGGAGGTTGTTCGGGAGTCTCATTGCTTATATTGCCTTCCTCCTCGTGGGGATTATTTGGCTCAACGGTGACAGGATGTTGGCTTGGATAAGGAGGGTCCTTGGTTGTTGTTTCGGCTCGAGTAGTAATAGCGAGCAAGGGTTCTTTTTGGCTTACTGGGGGCCTATTATGGCCATCAAGGGTGGCATTAAGTTTTTGGAACCACTTTTCCATGTCATTTTGTTGTTCAGTGATGAGCTCGTCAAGCCCTTTCAATTGTAAGCCTTTTTCATGAGTGAAGTGTCCAAGGTCATCCTCAAAAGTGATCTTGATTTTGAAGTCAGGACCTTCTTCTCCTTCCTTTCTTCTCACCAGATTCCCCCAAAGGGTATAATCATCGTTTTGGTAAAAATGCAAGAGGGAAGGGTCATCAAAGATGTCATGACCTGACAAACACGCATGTTCGGTGGTGGTTTCTCCTCCGCATTCTTCTACTTCGTGCGGGCCCCCACAGTAGTCACAGATCAAGTATGGGTTTGATAGTCGTTTAGCTGTTCGCGACCTTGCTAGGTATGAAACCTTCTCGTGGATCTTCCTCTGCCGATTCTCAGACGAGGGTATTTGTATGACTTCGGATATACTCATAGTCGAATCGGGTTCATCCCAAGTATCGTCCTGGTCTTGGACATATTCCTAAATCCTATTTCACCCTTCTTCGGCGCTTAGATTGGCTATTTTCCCTTTTATCGAATTATTGATTCCGTTCTGATCAATTTGGGAGATATTGTCATAGAAGATTTGGACCAGAAGCCAAAGTTCGATGCCATGATGGGGAACTTGTCTTATTAGATCCTTGAATCTAATCCATGATTTACAGATGTTTTCGTCTTTCCCCTTACGGAAACAGAGGATCTTATCCCTAAATGCTGAGGTTCTTCCAGCCGGGAAAAACTTCTCATAAAACTTAGAGATAAGTTGCTCCCATGTAAAAATAGACTCGGAGGGAAGTTTATCATACCAATCTTTGGCTTTTTCATGAAGGGTAAAAGGAAAGAACCATAATCGGGACGTGTCTCTAGTGGCCCCGTCCGTATGGGGGGTGTCCACTATCTTCAAGAAATCCCTAATATGTTGAATTGGGTCATCGGTTTGCAAACCGCGAAACTTGCATACACTTTGGACAAGCCAGACATTTTTTGCACGCAAGACCTCATTGGTGCGTTCCTTTGGGAAAACAATGGCATTTGAGAAGCCGCGAGGGTTCGGGGAAGAAAAATCCTTAAGGCGCTTAGGGGTTGGAGTTTCAGGAGTGCTCATGTCGTGGTTGGATTGGGGGCTAGAGGGTGTGAGGTGATTATTTGAATCCTCTTCAGAAAGGACCTGATGCGTGGGAATCGCACCTTGCTTTACCTCTCGAGGGATCTCGAGAAGCTTACAACCCCCACCAGGCAGTGTACCTGATCGTTGTAGTATAGTATAGTGACAAGTACCGGGGGATTGATCGTTCAGCTTAGGAATAGTGTCGCTAGGATTAGAAAACCTAATTTACTAGTTCTAAAGGTGAGGGATGATTATTTTTTGTGTTTTTATATTTTTTAGAAAGCAATTAAAATCTCGGGTTTTGGAAGAGTGGGCGGAATTAGTTGCTATTCAACTAACCCAAAACTAATATATAATCAAAATAAAATAATAAAAATGAAAATAAACTAATTATTACAAAGTTGTGAGCAGTAATGGAGAAAATTGTGTTTACTTAGACTTCACTACTCCCTAGATATCTTTTACATGTTAATTACTTGTTATAATTGCATGGATGACGGATTGTATTCCTTAATACCATTCATGGGGTGGCATACATAACTCCCCAATTCTATGAGCTCTTATCTCCTCCTACACCATGACCCAGCACAACTATAGGGATTGTAAACAGTGGCTCATGCATTAAATACAACCAATAAAGACCTAGTACGCCTCGGTTCATGTTTCTTAAGACGTTCAAGCATGTTACCATTAGGAGATCTGCCAGTTTTCTTAAGCCTAACATATAAATCATTCATCCAAGAACAAGAATAAACAAGTAATCAACACATAATCAATATCTAGGTTTCATTAGATCTAAGCAAACACAAAAGAGATCTAGCCTAGCATAATTGAATTGAGACAAGAACAAGATATAGACAACCAACACATAGACATATTGATTGAATTAGATGAACACTTATCTCAATTACAATGCAAGGTATCAAGGGTTTGGAACCCTTGAAAAACCTGTAAAAGTTCCACCAAATTCGTCTTTAGGGTTTCACCAAAACTTCTCTCTTTTAATGTAAAAACTAGAAAACTATATATAGGAAAACTGGGCTAACGGCGTCAAGACAAGCATGTGACGCCGTCACCTCGCCGCCAAATACTTCCTCGGACGGCCTTGATCTACTTATGACGGCCTGTGTGACGCCATCACCAACCACGGTATTTTATTCTTTGTACTTTGACGCCGTCAGGATGACTTTTGACGCCGTCATCAAGTGTTTCCAGCATGGAAAATTGAAACTTTGCCGTTTTCTTCACTTTTATGCTCCAAAAACGTCCAAAATGGCTTCTTTTCCAGAATTCACTCTCCAAGTACCTAAAATCACAAAAGGAACAATTTAGGGCAATATTTGATCAAATAAAGTCGGATTCGGGCTTAAATGACCCCCTAAAAACGGATCATTTTTCGCCTCATCATATACCCTTACACTTGAGATTTGCTTGTCCTCAAGCAAATGCGCTTTTATTCTACTCAAAAGACAAGTTAGGGGTCATTTAACACTAATATAAAAGTAATTACAACAAATAATCGTTCCACTAAAGACCAATAGACAAGCACGGAGATCATACACAAGCACCTCACAAATAGTATTTAGATACTCACATCTCTCGGGTGTAATAAAGTAATATAACATTATGGAAATGGAAGATATCTCTCACTACCTGTCATAGCAAAATAGATTACCATAGGCTTGGGAAAGGATCAAACCTCCACCACATGGCGTAAGCACCTAGGATAAACTATCAAAGAGGTATTTTAAAGGGTTGTAACGTTAGGTATAGGGATATGAATTACACGGTTTTGTTGGATAAAGGAAGTTTTACTGGTGGCGAGTTAACAATCTTGGTTAATTACATGTACAAGATGGCGTTGCTAAGCCAAGACTAGACTCGACTTAAGCTAATAAATGAAAAATAACTAAAACATAAAATAAACATAGAATGAAACGGGATGGTAGTCCGTATGTTTTTTCTCTTTTTTTTATATATATATTTTTTTTTTCTTTTTCTTGATTTTTTTTTTCGATTTTTTTTTTTTTTTTTTTTTTTTTTTTTTTTTTTTTGCATACACTCTTACCCTACCATCCGAAATAATACATCATAGGGGATGAGAATTCCCCTTACACTTGAATTTTTACATATTTTACGATTAACTAATCTAATGACTCGAATTAAGAAAATCAAAACACTTGGAGCACTTTTAAGATTAACGTATATATGGGGGTAATAATATTATGTTCTTCCCCACTACTCCATAAATAAGTACTTACCCATGAGTCCCAATCGTCCCAAAACAATATGTACAAGGATATGACTCGACTTAGCAACCATGTAATCAATTAGAAAGTTAACTTAGGGTTAAACAAATAACAATAATGCACTAAAAATGAGCGCATACACGGAAGGCTAAGGCGATTTGGTTGTACATTTAAGTGGGGTGTAACAAATTCTTCCTTTAAGTAAAATGCTTAAAGTTAGAAACGAAAAGATAGGCTCGGAGGGGTGTACTAGGGGTATCGTGTACTAAAAATGAGTACAACGCTAAGGGTGTGGGAAAAATTAGTTGACTTAACTAGCCAAGTAATATGACTTAAACGGTCAAGTAATTATAATACGGGTTTAACACAAGGGTGATCCTAATGCCTCTTATCATGTAGTAAATCCTACCACACGAATGTAGTCTCACTAGCGGTCTCGGGATGCATCACTAACGCAAGTTCTAGAATCTAAATGCTACCGGTACACTCATAAGCACTAATAATGAATGCTTTTCCTATCAAATCTAAAGGCGAACCTCACATTTTTGGGTGAAAAATTTTTCTGAATATACGGTTATGTGCTAGTCATACAATCTCCTATCCATGAGACACTTGCTATGGCTAAAGTTTCACTCCTAAATGTTGTAAAAAAATTTAAATTTGGCGCTAAAACTGCACTAACAAGTATTTCTCGTAGTTTTATTACACATCTACCATCAAACAAAACAAACTCAAGCGAAAGTGCATATGTAAGGTATCATCTTTTTACCCTCCCCTTACACTTAAGATGAACATTGTCCCCAATATTCAAGTAAAGAATGTAAAAGTGAAAAAGTAAAGAGAATGAAATCAAATACTCCCCTGATTCGCTTGGTATGGATTTTAGGTTGGCCAGGTTAAATCTTCTTCCAAGAAAACGAACAATCAAAGCTTCCCTTCCAGAATATAAATCATCTCCTTGTCGAACGTAACCTGTAAATCCTGAGAAAATAGACAAGACAACCTCGCGTAAAATCGGCGGCATCCTATATAAGTTCCTAAATCCTAGAAAACAAAGTAAGATATAATGCTTGTGGAATGAAGTTTGCAGATTTCCTGGAGATTATAAAACTTAATAATTCACAAAAACCATAAGACTCCGTTAGAAAAACAAAACCGGTAAAATTTCCAGATTTTAACTCCTAACGCCGTCAAGAGTAATACTCTGACGCCGTCAGAATGGACCTGCAGAAATTCTTATGTTAAGTTTCCGGAAAATTTCTGGAAAAACTTGGTCCTACTTCCTGGAAAATCCTGCAAAACTTCATTATGACTCAATACAAGCATTTGACTCTAACAAATACGAATATACATGTTCATTTAATATTGTGGAGAATCATGATCGGTTTGTTTCTTGAAAACATATTTGGGGTTTCCCCTTACACTTATCTTTTGCAAAAATACTTTTAGGTTGGAGTTAAGACTAGGCCAAACAACATAGTAAAGTATTTCCACATTTTAGTTTAGAAACATGATCATCCAACAATAAAAATAAAACATGCATACGGAAGCAAATAACAATCAAACAAAATAAAATCACACAAAACATGGGTTGCCTCCCAAGAAGCGCTTTTCTTTATTTACGAGTCTTGTAGCTAGACTCAAAGTCATGGGTTACTACGTGATTTCATCATCAAACATCACATCCTCCTCATTAATCATTTCATTGTTATTTTCTTGGTAATGTTTTACACGTTGTATGTTAACCGTGAATTCCCTACCTTCATCATCAATTAACACTACCGCTCCAAATTTAGAAGAATTCTTTACCGTGAACGGCCCATACCATCTAGACTTAAGTTTTCCCGGAAATAATCTCAACCGAGAATTGTATAATAGGACCTTGTCTCCTTCTGAAAATTCTTTGGGTTTCTTAATTCTTTGATCATGCCATCTTTTAGCTCTTTCTTTATATGTGATGGAGGATTCGTAGGCTTCTAGTCTAAGCTCATCAAGCTCATGTAATTGCAAAAACCTATTATTTCCAGCAGTTGTGTAATCTAAGTTGCATGCCTTAAGCGCCCAATAAGCCTTGTGTTCTAATTCAACCGGTAAGTGACATGCCTTACCATACACCATGCGGAATGGGGTCGTTCCAATAGGTGTTTTGTAAGCAGTTCGGAATGCCCATAAGGCTTCGTCGAGTTTGAATGACCAGTCCTTTCTGTTTTGACTAACAGTTTTTTCAAGTATTCTTTTAATAGCTCTACTGGTGTTTTCGACTTCGCCATTGGTCTGTGGATGATAAACGATGGAGAATCGATGGGGTACTCCATACCTCTTCATGACCTTTTCCATTTGTGCATTGCAAAAATGTGTCCCCCTATCACTGATGAGAGCTTTCGGAATCCCGAATCTTGCGAAAAGCTTTTTCAGGAAATGAATGACTACTCTTGCATCATTGGTCCTAAGGGCTTGTGCCTCAACCCATTTGGAAACATAGTCAATGGCGACAAAGATGTACTCGTTTCCCCCTGAGGATGGAAAGGGTCCCATGAAGTCAATCCCCCAAACAACGAATACTTCACAAACTTGTATAAAGTTCTGAGGTGCTTCATCCCTATGTGATATATTTCCGGCTCGTTGACATGCATCGCACGCCTGCACCATTTCTTTTACATCACGGAAAATTGTGGGCCAATAGAATCCCGCATCGAGAATCTTTCGGGCGGTAACGTTTATCCCATGATGCCCGCCAGAGGGACCAGAGTGACATTCCCTCATAATCTTAACTGCCTCATTTTCCGAAACACAACGCCTTATAATGTGGTCAGGACACCTTCGGAATAAAAAGGGTTCATCCCAGAAGTAGTATTTTAGTTGGGAAAAGAACCTCTTCATCTCGTACTTAGTCAGGTGTTCTGGAACAAGCCTACATCTACTTGCGAAGTAATTAGCAAAGTCGGCGTACCATGGCTCCGAATCCATCATTGACATTAGTTGTTCGTCAGGAAACGAATCCCTAATCTCACTTCTATCGTGCTTATCCAAGGGGTTTTCAAGACGAGATAGATGATCTGCGGCTAGATTCTCTGCCCCCCTCTTATCGCAAATCTCAACATCGAATTCTTGTAATAACAAGATCCACCGAATTAGTCGTGGCTTGGCATCCTGCTTCGCAAACAGATATCGAAGAGCTGAGTGATCAGTGAAGACGACTGTCTTTGAAAGGACAAGATATTGTCGGAATTTGTCGAATGCAAATACTACGGCTAATAATTCTTTTTCGGTGGTGGAGTAGTTCTCTTGAGCGGGATTCATGGTTTTGTTAGCGTAGTAAATAGGTTGGAAAAGCTTTTCATGTCGTTGACCTAATACAGCCCCGACAGTGAAGTCGCTAGTGTCACACATGATTTCGAATGGTAACTCCCAGTTGGGTGTGATCATGATTAGAGCTTGAGTGAGTTCCCTTTTTAAGAGATCGAAAGCATCTTTGCATTCTTGGGAAAAATCGAATGGAGCATCCTTCACAAGCAATTGAGTCATTGGCCGGGCAATTTTTGAGAAGTCTTTGATGAATCTCCGATAAAATCCGGCGTGCCTCAAAAAACTGTGTATTGCCTTAACAGTCGTGGGGTATGGTAACTTAGATATAGCTTCAACTTTAGCTTGGTCCACCTCTATTCCGTTCCCGGAGATCTTATGTCCTAACACAGTTCCTTCCTTTACCATGAAATGACACTTCTCCCAATTTAACACCAAGTTGGTTTCCTCACAACGTTTAAGCATCTTTTCTAAATTAGCAAGACAGCGGTCGAAGGAGTTTCCGAAGACTGAAAAGTCATCCATGAACACTTCCATGCTGTCTTCCTTGAGTTCGTGAAAGATTGCGGTCATGCAACGTTGGAAAGTGGCGGGGGCATTACATAGCCCAAAAGGCATCCTTTTGTAGGCAAATGTTCCATAGGGGCAAGTAAACGTGGTCTTTTCTTGGTCCTCGGGTGCTATGGGGATTTGAAAATATCCAGAGAATCCATCCAAGAAGCAATAGTACTCGTGTCCAGATAATCTCTCTAACATCTGATCAATGAATGGTAAGGGAGAGTGATCTTTCCTCGTGGCATCATTGAGCTTTCGATAGTCGATGCACACCCGCCATCCAGTGACAGTTCTCTGGGGCACCATCTCACCCTTGTCATTCTTTACTACAGTCATTCCACCCTTTTTAGGTACAACCTGCACAGGACTGACCCATGGGCTATCCGAGATCGGGTAAATCAGTCCTGCATCCAAAAGTTTGATAACTTCTTTCTTTACTACTTCCTTAATG
Organism: Artemisia argyi; assembly: GCA_030686995.1. NCBI lineage: Eukaryota > Viridiplantae > Streptophyta > Magnoliopsida > Asterales > Asteraceae > Artemisia > Artemisia argyi. Next base: position 199,181,638 of record CM060677.1, read on the forward strand.
TTAGGGTTCACTCGCCTCTGGGGTTGCACAGTAGGTTTATAATCTTCCTCCATAAGAATCTTATAGGTGCAAAAAGTTGAGTCAATCCCCTTAATGTCGGCCACACTCCATGCGAGTACTCCCTTGTATTTTTTTAGGACCTCTAAGAGTTTAACTTTTTGTTCTTTTTCCAAGGAAGAGTTTATGATTACCGGGAGTTGGTCCTCCCCCTGAAGAAAGGCATATTCCAAATGATTAGGGAGCTCTTTAAGATCTACGTCAGGGGGCTCGATAATAGAAGGTTTGAGCTTGTTTTCGGGCTTTCAGAGCTCGAGATGCTCCGTTGCCTCTTGTCTGGGGTAGAAGGAGACTGCATTAACATCCTCCGTCTTTTCCACCTCTAGCAAAGGCAGAAAACTTTCGTCCCGTAGCCAGCCTTCATCGATTTGTTCATCGATGCAACTATCAATGACATCTGTGAGTTCATCTACTTCCCCGATAAAGTAGAGCCGGTTGGCTGCTTCGAGGGAGAGGTCCATAGAATCCTTAATGTCGAAGGTTGTGCTATCGTCTCCCACTCGTAAGGTCAATTTGCCATCGTAGACATCGATGACTGCACGAGCGGTAGCAAGAAATGGTCTACCTAAGATGATAGGTACCAAGTCATCCTCCTCCATATCCAGGATTACGAAGTCGACCGGGAATTTGAATTTCCCAACTTTGACTAGCACATTCTCGCATATCCCTACGGGGTACTTGACTGATCTATCGGCTAGTTGGATGTTCATACGGGTAGACTTCAATCCAGAATATCCTAGTTTACGGAACATAGAGTGAGGCATGAGATTGATACTCGCTCCCAAATCGGCGAGAGCATTCTTGATTGATAGAGGTCCTATGGAGCAAGGCAAGGTGAAGCTGCCCGGATCGTCTACCTTCTTTGGTAGCCCTCGATGGGTTACCACTGAGCATTCTTCCCCCAGGGTTACAAGGCCCTCGAGCTTCTTCCTGTTAGCGAGCAGCTTTTTGAAGTATGTGCTATACTTTGGCATGTGATAGCAAGCATCAAGGAGAGGTATGGTGACAACTGAGTCTTTTAGGTATGACAAGAACCTCTTGTTATCATTCTCAGTTTTCTGGTTCCTTAATCGGGATGGGTATGGAATTCTCACAGGTGGGTTAGGAAGGGCTGATGGGGAAGGGTCGTCACGGGTGGTTGGTCTGGGGTGATAGTGCCGACATCCTCCTCCTCCTCCCTTGGTTTGTCTGGATCGAGGGTGATGGGGGACGAGTCTGGGTAAGGAGGGTCTTTGGTTGTCGTTCCAGCTCGTGTGGTTATCACGAGCATGGGGTCTTTTTTTCTCACTAATGGCGTTTGGAGATTATCTAGGGCCGAGTTAAGCTTGTTGAAAAATTCTTCAATACCCTCCTGCTGCTCGTCAAAAAGCTCGTTAAGCCCTTTCATTTGCAAGTCTTTTTCTTGAGTGAAGTGACCAAGGTCATCTTCGAAATTGCTCCTGATTTTGAATTCAGGGCCTTCCTCCCCTTCTCTTCTCTTTACCAGATTTCCCCAAAGGGTGTAATCGTCATTTTGGTAAAAAGGTAAGAGGGAGGGATCAGCATAAATGTCCCCTCTTGACAAGCATGCATGTTCAGTTGTGGCTGCTCCTCCGCATTCTTCTACCTCATGCGGGCCTCCACAGTAATCGCAGATCAAGTAAGGATTTGACAACAGTTTAGGTAATTTCGATCCAGCTAGATAATCCATTCTTTTGTGAATTTTGCTCAACCGATCCGAGGTGATCTCAGAAATGCTGACAGTCGACTCAGGTTCATCCCAAGTGTCATCCTGGTCTTGAGCATATTCTTCAATCCTATCCCATCCTTCCTCGGCAATAAGATTGGCCAATCTTCCTTTTCTAGATTGGTTAAGTCCGTTCCGGTCATTAGAGGAGATATTTTCGTAAAAGATTTGGACCAAGAGCCAAAGTTCAATGCCATGATGTGGAACTTGTCTTATTAAATCTTTGAATCTAGTCCACGATTTATGGAAGGGTTCATCCTTCTCCTTCCGGAAACGGAGGATCCTATCTCTAAGTGCTGAGGTTCTTCCAGGTGGAAAGAACTTCTCATAGAACTTGGATATGAGTTGCTCCCATGTGAAGATAGATTCAGAAGGGAGTTTGTCATACCATTCTTGGGCTTTTTCATATAAGGTGAAAGGAAAGAATCGCAATCGGGATGTGTCTCTAGTAGCCCCATCCGTATGGAGGGTGTCTACTATTTTTAGGAAGTCCTTGATGTGTTGGATTGGATTTTTCTCATCAAGTCCGCTGAATTTACACACACTTTTGACAAGCCAGACATCGGGTGCATGTAAGACCTCACTGGTGTGTTCGTTTGGGTAAACAATGGCATTTGAAAAGCCACGAGGAGTTGGGGAAGAGTAGTCCTTGAGACGCTTAGGAGGAGGTATTATAGGGGTACTCATCTCGTTGTGGGAGCTAGGGGTTGTGATGTGATTCTCTGAATTTTCCTCAGAAAGAGGTGCATCAAAGTCGATAGCAATGCTGGATGGTTCAGGAGTTGAGTGAGTTCGTCTTAACCTACACATTTCTCTTTCGGGTTTTGCATAAGGCAAGACAAGGTCTCTAGTGGTACTACGACTCCTAGTGATCCTAAGGTTGGAGAATTCGTTGGTTGCCATGATGGCGGACGGTGAAGAGTTACGAACAAAGACACGAAGAAATGAGATAGACTAAAGAAGAACCTAAAAATAAAAATAAAATCTTGCTAGAAAGGAATCTAGCAAGTAGACCTAATAAAAAGAAATTCTAACCTAGACAATAACTATTTCCCCGGGCTGCGGCGCCAAAAACTTGATGCGTGGGAATCGCACCTTGCTTTACCTCTCGAGGGATCTCGAGAAGCTTACAACCCCCACCAGGCAGTGTACCTGATCGTTGTAGTATAGTATAGTGACAAGTACCGGGGGATTGATCGTTCAGCTTAGGAATAGTGTCGCTAGGATTAGAAAGCCTAATTTACTAGTTCTAAAGGTGAGGGATGATTATTTTTTGTGTTTTTATATTTTTTAGAAAGCAATTAAAATCTCGGGTTTTGGAAGAGTGGGCGGAATTAGTTGCTATTCAACTAACCCAAAACTAATATATAATCAAAATAAAATAATAAAAATGAAAATAAACTAATTATTACAAAGTTGTGAGCAGTAATGGAGAAAATTGTGTTTACTTAGACTTCACTACTCCCTAGATATCTTTTACATGTTAATTACTTGTTATAATTGCATGGATGACGGATTGTATTCCTTAATACCATTCATGGGGTGGCATACATAACTCCCCAATTCTATGAGCTCTTATCTCCTCCTACACCATGACCCAGCACAACTATAGGGATTGTAAACAGTGGCTCATGCATTAAATACAACCAATAAAGACCTAGTACGCCTCGGTTCATGTTTCTTAAGACGTTCAAGCATGTTACCATTAGGAGATCTGCCAGTTTTCTTAAGCCTAACATATAAATGATTCATCCAAGAACAAGAATAAACAAGTAATCAACACATAATCAATATCTAGGTTTCATTAGATCTAAGCAAACACAAAAGAGATCTAGCCTAGCATAATTGAATTGAGACAAGAACAAGATATAGACAACCAACACATAGACATATTGATTGAATTAGATGAACACTTATCTCAATTACAATGCAAGGTATCAAGGGTTTGGAACCCTTGAAAAACCTGTAAAAGTTCCACCAAATTCGTCTTTAGGGTTTCACCAAAACTTCTCTCTTTTAATGTAAAAACTAGAAAACTATATATAGGAAAACTGGGCTGACGGCGTCAAGACAAGCATGTGACGCCGTCACCTCGCCGCCAAATACTTCCTCGGACGGCCTTGATCTACTTATGACGGCCTGTGTGACGCCGTCACCAACCACGGTATTTTATTCTTTGTACTTTGACGCCGTCAGGATGACTTTTGACGCCGTCATCAAGTGTTTCCAGCATGGAAAATTGATACTTTGCCGTTTTCTTCACTTTTATGCTCCAAAAACGTCCAAAATGGCTTCTTTTCCAGAATTCACTCTCCAAGTACCTAAAATCACAAAAGGAACGATTTAGAGCAATATTTGATCAAATAAAGTCGGATTCGGGCTTAAATGACCCCCTAAAAACGGATCATTTTTCGCCTCATCATATACCCTTACACTTGAGATTTGCTTGTCCTCAAGCAAATGCGCTTTTATTCTACTCAAAAGACAAGTTAGGGGTCATTTAACACTAATATAAAAGTAATTACAACAAATAATCGTTCCACTAAAGACCAATAGACAAGCACGGAGATCATACACAAGCACCTCACAAATAGTATTTAGATACTCACATCTCTCGGGTGTAATAAAGTAATATAACATTATGGAAATGGAAGATATCTCTCACTACCTGTCATAGCAAAATAGATTACCATAGGCTTGGGAAAGGATCAAACCTCCACCACATGGCGTAAGCACCTAGGATAAACTATCAAAGAGGTCTTTTAAAGGGTTGTAACGTTAGGTATAGGGATATGAATTACACGGTTTTGTTGGATAAAGGAAGTTTTACTGGTGGCGAGTTAACAATCTTGGTTAATTACATGTACAAGATGGCGTTGCTAAGCCAAGACTAGACTCGACTTAAGCTAATAAATGAAAAATAACTAAAACATAAAATAAACATAGAATGAAACGGGATGGTAGTCCGTATGTTTTTTCTCTTTTTTATATATATATATATTTTTTTTTCTTTTTCTTGATTTTTTTTTTCGATTTTTTTTTTTTTTTTTTTTTTTTTTTTTTTTTGCATACACTCTTACCCTACCATCCGAAATAATACATCATAGGGGATGAGAATTCCCCTTACACTTGAATTTTTACATATTTTACGATTAACTAATCTAATGACTCGAATTAAGAAAATCAAAACACTTGGAGCACTTTTAAGATTAACGTATATATGGGGGTAATAATATTATGTTCTTCCCCACTACTCCATAAATAAGTACTTACCCATGAGTCCCAATCGTCCCAAAACAATATGTACAAGGATATGACTCGACTTAGCAACCATGTAATCAATTAGAAAGTTAACTTAGGGTTAAACAAATAACAATAATGCACTAAAAATGAGCGCATACACGGAAGGCTAAGGCGATTTGGTTGTACATTTAAGTGGGGTGTAACAAATTCTTCCTTTAAGTAAAATGCTTAAAGTTAGAAACGAAAAGATAGGCTCGGAGGGGTGTACTAGGGGTATCGTGTACTAAAAATGAGTACAACGCTAAGGGTGTGGGAAAAATTAGTTGACTTAACTAGCCAAGTAATATGACTTAAACGGTCAAGTAATTATAATACGGGTTTAACACAAGGGTGATCCTAATGCCTCTTATCATGTAGTAAATCCTACCACACGAATGTAGTCTCACTAGCGGTCTCGGGATGCATCACTAACGCAAGTTCTAGAATCTAAATGCTACCGGTACACTCATAAGCACTAATAATGAATGCTTTTCCTATCAAATCTAAAGGCGAACCTCACATTTTTGGGTGAAAAATTTTTCTGAATATACGGTTATGTGCTAGTCATACAATCTCCTATCCATGAGACGCTTGCTATGGCTAAAGTTTCACTCCTAAATGTTGTAAAAAAATTTAAATTTGGCGCTAAAACTGCACTAACAAGTATTTCTCGTAGTTTTATTACACATCTACCATCAAACAAAACAAACTCAAGCGAAAGTGCATATGTAAGGTATCATCTTTTTACCCTCCCCTTACACTTAAGATGAACATTGTCCCCAATATTCAAGTAAAGAATGTAAAAGTGAAAAAGTAAAGAGAATGAAATCAAATACTCCCCTGATTCGCTTGGTATGGATTTTAGGTTGGCCAGGTTAAATCTTCTTCCAAGAAAACGAACAATCAAAGCTTCCCTTCCAGAATATAAATCATCTCCTTGTCGAACGTAACCTGTAAATCCTGAGAAAATAGACAAGACAACCTCGCGTAAAATCGGCAGCATCCTATATAAGTTCCTAAATCCTAGAAAACAAAGTAAGATATAATGCTTGTGGAATGAAGTTTGCAGATTTCCTGGAGATTATAAAACTTAATAATTCACAAAAACCATAAGACTCCGTTAGAAAAACAAAACCGGTAAAATTTCCAGATTTTAACTCCTAACGCCGTCAAGAGTAATACTCTGACGCCGTCAGAATGGACCTGCAGAAATTCTTATGTTAAGTTTCCGGAAAATTTCTGGAAAAACTTGGTCCTACTTCCTGGAAAATCCTGCAAAACTTCATTATGACTCAATACAAGCATTTGACTCTAACAAATACGAATATACATGTTCATTTAATATTGTGGAGAATCATGATCGGTTTGTTTCTTGAAAACATATTTGGGGTTTCCCCTTACACTTATCTTTTGCAAAAATACTTTTAGGTTGGAGTTAAGACTAGGCCAAACAACATAGTAAAGTATTTCCACATTTTAGTTTAGAAACATGATCATCCAACAATAAAAATAAAACATGCATACGGAAGCAAATAACAATCAAACAAAATAAAATCACACAAAACATGGGTTGCCTCCCAAGAAGCGCTTTTCTTTATTTACGAGTCTTGTAGCTAGACTCAAAGTCATGGGTTACTACGTGATTTCATCATCAAACATCACATCCTCCTCATTAATCATTTCATTGTTATTTTCTTGGTAATGTTTTACACGTTGTATGTTAACCGTGAATTCCCTACCTTCATCATCAATTAACACTACCGCTCCAAATTTAGAAGAATTCTTTACCGTGAACGGCCCATACCATCTAGACTTAAGTTTTCCCGGAAATAATCTCAACCGAGAATTGTATAATAGGACCTTGTCTCCTTCTGAAAATTCTTTGGGTTTCTTAATTCTTTGATCATGCCATCTTTTAGCTCTTTCTTTATATGTGATGGAGGATTCGTAGGCTTCTAGTCTAAGCTCATCAAGCTCATGTAATTGCAAAAACCTATTATTTCCAGCAGTTGTGTAATCTAAGTTGCATGCCTTAAGCGCCCAATAAGCCTTGTGTTCTAATTCAACCGGTAAGTGACATGCCTTACCATACACCATGCGGAATGGGGTCGTTCCAATAGGTGTTTTGTAAGCAGTTCGGAATGCCCATAAGGCTTCGTCGAGTTTGAATGACCAGTCCTTTCTGTTTTGACTAACAGTTTTTTCAAGTATTCTTTTAATAGCTCTACTGGTGTTTTCGACTTGGCCATAGGTCTGTGGATGATAAACGGTGGAGAATCGATGGGGTACTCCATACCTCTTCATGACCTTTTTCCATTTGTGCATTGCAAAAATGTGTCCCCCTATCACTGATGAGAGCTTTCGGAATCCCGAATCTTGCGAAAAGCTTTTTCAGGAAATGAATGACTACTCTTGCATCATTGGTCCTAAGGGCTTGTGCCTCAACCCATTTGGAAACATAGTCAATGGCGACAAAGATGTACTCGTTTCCCCCTGAGGATGGAAAGGGTCCCATGAAGTCAATCCCCCAAACATCGAATACTTCACAAACTTGTATAAAGTTCTGAGGTGCTTCATCCCTATGTGATATATTTCCGGCTCGTTGACATGCATCGCACGCCTGCACCATTTCTTTTACATCACGGAAAATTGTGGGCCAATAGAATCCCGCATCGAGAATCTTTCGGGCGGTAACGTTTATCCCATGATGCCCGCCAGAGGGACCAGAGTGACATTCCCTCATAATCTTAACTGCCTCATTTTCCGAAACACAACGCCTTATAATGTGGTCAGGACACCTTCGGAATAAAAAGGGTTCATCCCAGAAGTAGTATTTTAGTTGGGAAAAGAACCTCTTCATCTCGTACTTAGTCAGGTGTTCTGGAACAAGCCTACATCTACTTGCGAAGTAATTAGCAAAGTCGGCGTACCATGGCTCCGAATCCATCATTGACATTAGTTGTTCGTCAGGAAACGAATCCCTAATCTCACTTCTATCGTGCTTATCCAAGGGGTTTTCAAGACGAGATAGATGATCTGCGGCTAGATTCTCTGCCCCCCTCTTATCGCAAATCTCAACATCGAATTCTTGTAATAACAAGATCCACCGAATTAGTCGTGGCTTGGCATCCTGCTTCGCAAACAGATATCGAAGAGCTGAGTGATCAGTGAAGACGACTGTCTTTGAAAGGACAAGATATTGTCGGAATTTGTCGAATGCAAATACTACGGCTAATAATTCTTTTTCGGTGGTGGAGTAGTTCTCTTGAGCGGGATTCATGGTTTTGTTAGCGTAGTAAATAGGTTGGAAAAGCTTTTCATGTCGTTGACCTAATACAGCCCCGACAGTGAAGTCGCTAGTGTCACACATGATTTCGAATGGTAACTCCCAGTTGGGTGTGATCATGATTGGAGCTTGAGTGAGTTCCCTTTTTAAGAGATCGAAAGCATCTTTGCATTCTTGGGAAAAATCGAATGGAGCATCCTTCACAAGCAATTGAGTCATTGGCCGGGCAATTTTTGAGAAGTCTTTGATGAATCTCCGATAAAATCCGGCGTGACTCAAAAAACTGCGTATTGCCTTAACAGTCGTGGGGTATGGTAACTTAGATATAGCTTCAACTTTAGCTTGGTCCACCTCTATTCCGTTCCCGGAGATCTTATGTCCTAACACAGTTCCTTCCTTTACCATGAAATGACACTTCTCCCAATTTAACACCAAGTTGGTTTCCTCACAACGTTTAAGCATCTTTTCTAAATTAGCAAGACAGCGGTCGAAGGAGTTTCCGAAGACTGAAAAGTCATCCATGAACACTTCCATGCTGTCTTCCATGAGTTCGTGAAAGATTGCGGTCATGCAACGTTGGAAAGTGGCGGGGGCATTACATAGCCCAAAAGGCATCCTTTTGTAGGCAAATGTTCCATAGGGGCAAGTAAACGTGGTCTTTTCTTGGTCCTCGGGTGCTATGGGGATTTGAAAATATCCAGAGAATCCATCCAAGAAGCAATAGTACTCGTGTCCAGATAATCTCTCTAACATCTGATCAATGAATGGTAAGGGAGAGTGATCTTTCCTCGTGGCATCATTGAGCTTTCGATAGTCGATGCACACCCGCCATCCAGTGACAGTTCTCTGGGGCACCATCTCACCCTTGTCATTCTTTACTACAGTCATTCCACCCTTTTTAGGTACAACCTGCACAGGACTGACCCATGGGCTATCCGAGATCGGGTAAATCAGTCCTGCATCCAAAAGTTTGATAACTTCTTTCTTTACTACTTCCTTAATGTTAGGGTTCACTCGCCTCTGGGGTTGCACAGTAGGTTTATAATCTTCCTCCATAAGAATCTTATGGGTGCAAAAAGTTGAGTCAATCCCCTTAATGTCGGCCACACTCCATGCGAGTACTCCCTTGTATTTTTTTAGGACCTCTAAGAGTTTAACTTTTTGTTCTTTTTCCAAGGAAGAGTTTATGATTACCGGGAGTTGGTCCTCCCCCTGAAGAAAGGCATATTCCAAATGATTAGGGAGCTCTTTAAGATCTACGTCAGGGGGCTCGATAATAGAAGGTTTGAGCTTGTTTTCGGGCTTTCGGAGCTCGAGATGCTCCGTTGCCTCTTGTCTGGGGTAGAAGGAGACTGCATTAACATCCTCCGTCTTTTCCACCTCTAGCAAAGGCAGAAAACTTTCGTCCCGTAGCCAGCCTTCATCGATTTGTTCATCGATGCAACTATCAATGACATCTGTGAGTTCATCTACTTCCCCGATAAAGTAGAGCCGGTTGGCTGCTTCGAGGGAGAGGTCCATAGAATCCTTAATGTCGAAGGTTGTGCTATCGTCTCCCACTCGTAAGGTCAATTTGCCATCGTAGACATCGATGACTGCACGAGCGGTAGCAAGAAATGGTCTACCTAAGATGATAGGTACCAAGTCATCCTCCTCCATATCCAGGATTACGAAGTCGACCGGGAATTTGAATTTCCCAACTTTGACTAGCACATTCTCGCATATCCCTACGGGGTACTTGACTGATCTATCGGCTAGTTGGATGTTCATACGGGTAGACTTCAATCCAGAATATCCTAGTTTACGGAACATAGAGTGAGGCATGAGATTGATACTCGCTCCCAAATCGGCGAGAGCATTCTTGATTGATAGAGGTCCTATGGAGCAAGGCAAGGTGAAGCTGCCCGGATCGTCTACCTTCTTTGGTAGCCCTCGATGGGTTACCACTGAGCATTCTTCCCCCAGGGTTACAAGGCCCTCGAGCTTCTTCCTGTTAGCGAGCAGCTTTTTGAAGTATGTGCTATACTTTGGCATGTGATAGCAAGCATCAAGGAGAGGTATGGTGACAACTGAGTCTTTTAGGTATGACAAGAACCTCTTGTTATCATTCTCAGTTTTTTGGTTCCTTAATCGGGATGGGTATGGAATTCTCACAGGTGGGTTAGGAAGGGCTGATGGGGAAGGGTCGTCACGGGTGGTTGGTCTGGGGTGATAGTGCCGACATCCTCCTCCTCCTCCCTTGGTTTGTCTGGATCGAGGGTGATGGGGGACGAGTCTGGGTAAGGAGGGTCTTTGGTTGTCGTTCCAGCTCGTGTGGTTATCACGAGCATGGGGTCTTTTTTTCTCACTAATGGCGTTTGGAGATTATCTAGGGCCGAGTTAAGCTTGTTGAAAAATTCTTCAATACCCTCCTGCTGCTCGTCGAAAAGCTCGTTAAGCCCTTTCATTTGCAAGTCTTTTTCTTGAGTGAAGTGACCAAGGTCATCTTCGAAATTGCTCCTGATTTTGAATTCAGGGCCTTCCTCCCCTTCTCTTCTCTTTACCAGATTTCCCCAAAGGGTGTAATCGTCATTTTGGTAAAAAGGTAAGAGGGAGGGATCAGCATAAATGTCCCCTCCTGACAAGCATGCATGTTCAGTTGTGGCTGCTCCTCCGCATTCTTCTACCTCATGCGGGCCTCCACAGTAATCGCAGATCAAGTAAGGATTTGACAACAGTTTAGGTAATTTCGATCCAGCTAGATAATCCATTCTTTTGTGAATTTTGCTCAACCGATCCGAGGTGATCTCAGAAATGCTGACAGTCGACTCAGGTTCATCCCAAGTGTCATCCTGGTCTTGAGCATATTCTTCAATCCTATCCCATCCTTCCTCGGCAATAAGATTGGCCAATCTTCCTTTTCTAGATTGGTTAAGTCCGTTCCGGTCATTAGAGGAGATATTTTCGTAAAAGATTTGGACCAAGAGCCAAAGTTCAATGCCATGATGTGGAACTTGTCTTATTAAATCTTTGAATCTAGTCCACGATTTATGGAAGGGTTCATCCTTCTCCTTCCGGAAACGGAGGATCCTATCTCTAAGTGCTGAGGTTCTTCCAGGTGGAAAGAACTTCTCATAGAACTTGGATATGAGTTGCTCCCATGTGAAGATAGATTCAGAAGGGAGTTTGTCATACCATTCTTGGGCTTTTTCATATAAGGTGAAAGGAAAGAATCGCAATCGGGATGTGTCTCTAGTAGCCCCATCCGTATGGAGGGTGTCTACTATTTTTAGGAAGTCCTTGATGTGTTGGATTGGATTTTTCTCATCAAGTCCGCTGAATTTACACACACTTTTGACAAGCCAGACATCGGGAGCATGTAAGACCTCACTGGTGTGTTCGTTTGGGTAAACAATGGCATTTGAAAAGCCACGAGGAGTTGGGGAAGAGTAGTCCTTGAGACGCTTAGGAGGAGGTATTATAGGGGTACTCATCTCGTTGTGGGAGCTAGGGGTTGTGATGTGATTCTCTGAATTTTCCTCAGAAAGAGGTGCATCAAAGTCGATAGCAATGCTGGATGGTTCAGGAGTTGAGTGAGTTCGTCTTAACCTACACATTTCTCTTTCGGGTTTTGCATAAGGCAAGACAAGGTCTCTAGTGGTACTACGACTCCTAGTGATCCTAAGGTTGGAGAATTCGTTGGTTGCCATGATGGCGGACGGTGAAGAGTTACGAACAAAGACACGAAGAAATGAGATAGACTAAAGAAGAACCTAAAAATAAAAATAAAATCTTGCTAGAAAGGAATCTAGCAAGTAGACCTAATAAAAAGAAATTCTAACCTAGACAATAACTATTTCCCCGGGCTGCGGCGCCAAAAACTTGATGCGTGGGAATCGCACCTTGCTTTACCTCTCGAGGGATCTCGAGAAGCTTACAACCCCCACCAGGCAGTGTACCTGATCGTTGTAGTATAGTATAGTGACAAGTACCGGGGGATTGATCGTTCAGCTTAGGAATAGTGTCGCTAGGATTAGAAAGCCTAATTTACTAGTTCTAAAGGTGAGGGATGATTATTTTTTGTGTTTTTATATTTTTTAGAAAGCAATTAAAATCTCGGGTTTTGGAAGAGTGGGCGGAATTAGTTGCTATTCAACTAACCCAAAACTAATATATAATCAAAATAAAATAATAAAAATGAAAATAAACTAATTATTACAAAGTTGTGAGCAGTAATGGAGAAAATTGTGTTTACTTAGACTTCACTACTCCCTAGATATCTTTTACATGTTAATTACTTGTTATAATTGCATGGATGACGGATTGTATTCCTTAATACCATTCATGGGGTGGCATACATAACTCCCCAATTCTATGAGCTCTTATCTCCTCCTACACCATGACCCAGCACAACTATAGGGATTGTAAACAGTGGCTCATGCATTAAATACAACCAATAAAGACCTAGTACGCCTCGGTTCATGTTTCTTAAGACGTTCAAGCATGTTACCATTAGGAGATCTGCCAGTTTTCTTAAGCCTAACACATAAATCATTCATCCAAGAACAAGAATAAACAAGTAATCAACACATAATCAATATCTAGGTTTCATTAGATCTAAGCAAACACAAAAGAGATCTAGCCTAGCATAATTGAATTGAGACAAGAACAAGATATAGACAATCAACACATAGACATATTGATTGAATTAGATGAACACTTATCTCAATTACAATGCAAGGTATCAAGGGTTTGGAACCCTTGAAAAACCTGTAAAAGTTCCACCAAATTCGTCTTTAGGGTTTCACCAAAACTTCTCTCTTTTAATGTAAAAACTAGAAAACTATATATAGGAAAACTGGGCTGACGGCGTCAAGACAAGCATGTGACGCCGTCACCTCGCCGCCAAATACTTCCTCGGACGGCCTTGATCTACTTATGACGGCCTGTGTGACGCCGTCACCAACCACGGTATTTTATTCTTTGTACTTTGACGCCGTCAGGATGACTTTTGACGCCGTCATCAAGTGTTTCCAGCATGGAAAATTGATACTTTGCCGTTTTCTTTACTTTTATGCTCCAAAAACGTCCAAAATGGCTTCTTTTCCAGAATTCACTCTCCAAGTACCTAAAATCACAAAAGGAACGATTTAGGGCAATATTTGATCAAATAAAGTCGGATTCGGGCTTAAATGACCCCCTAAAAACGGATCATTTTTCGCCTCATCAGGACCTCATCAAAGTTGATGGCTGTGCCGGATGGTTCGGGTGTTGGAAGAGATTGCTTTAGCCTATGCATTTCCCTTTCAGGTTCTGCATAAGGCAAAACAAGATTTCTTACGGAACTACGACTCCTAGTGATTCTAAGATTAGAGAGATCTTCATTTACCATGATGGCGGATGGTAATGGTCACGAACAAAGGAACAAAGAAATGAGATACACTAAAGAAAACCTAAAAAATAAAATAAAAATCTTACTAGAAAGGAATCTAGCAAGTAGACCTAATAAAAAGAAATTTTAACCTAGACAATAACTATTTCCCCGGGATACGGCGCCAAAAACTTGATACGCGGGGATTACGCCTTCGCAACAGGTTTTACCTCTCAAGGGATCTTGAGAAGCTTGCAATCCCCGCCAGGCAGTGTACCTGATCGTTATAGTATAGTATAGTGACAAGTACCGGGGGATTGATCGTTCAACTCAGGAATAGTGTTCGCTAGGATTAGAAAGTCTACTAAACTAGGTCTAAAGGTGAGAGATAATTCTTTTTGTATTTTTATATTTTTTTTAGGAAGCAAGTAAAAATCTCGGGTTTTGAAGGAGTGGTCGGAATTAGTTGCTAGTTAACTAACCCAAATAACTAAAGATGCAATCAAGATAAAATAAAATAAAACAAAACTTAAACTAAATTGTGGTGGAAACAATAATGAGAGAAAGTGTGTTTACTTAGATTTCATTACTCCCTAGATATCTTTTACCGGTTGATTAGCCTGTTACAATTGCATGGATGACGGGTTATATTCCTTAATACTAGTCATAGGACCGTGTACGATATTCCCTAACTCTATAGGCTTCTACTTCATTCTAGGTCGAGCCGACTACTAGCTCCTAACGTAGTATCACTAGTAGTTGCCTACGCATTAAATACAACCATTAAATCGCAGTACACCTCCGATCATGTTTCTTAAGACATTTAAGCAAGTTACCAATTGGAAGTCTGCCAGTTTTCTTAAGCCTAACATCGAATTCAATCATCCACAACAATTATAAACAAACCATCAACCAATAATTAACATCTAGGTTTCACTACATCTAAGCAAACACAATAAAAACCTAACCTAACATGTTAAAAAGAAGACAAGCGTAAGATATAATCAAACAACACATAGACATATTGAATGATTTGGTAAAGTACTTATCTTCAATTAAGCATGAAGGAAACAAGGGTTTGAAACCCTTGAAAAAACTGTGAAATTCGTCTAGGGTTTTTTACAATAAGACTCCAAACAAAAAGTTCCACCCCAAGAATGAAAATTTGGAAAAAAATATATATAGATTATACATCCTGACGGCGTCACGTTATGGAGTGTGACGCCGTCAACTCGCCGCCAAAACAATGGTCGTATTGCCTAGATCCAATCTTGACGCCGTCATGTAGAAATTCACTTGCAAAATGACCCTGACGGCATTGGTGACGCCGTCAGGACAAATATACTTGAAATAGTTCTGGGCCGTCATGTGTAATTTTCATATCCACCTCTTTTTCCAAGCTTGACGCCGTCACTTGTAAAGTCTTGACGCCGTCAGGTACTGTTCCCGGCAAGGATTTTGAGACTTTGTCGTTTTCTTCACTTAATCGCTCCAAAAACGTCCAAAATGCTTCCTTTTCCAGATTTCTTCTCAAAAGTACCTAAAATGACAAAAGGAACGATTTAGGGCAATAATTGATCAAATAATCATGAATTCGGGCATAAATGACCACCTAAAAGTGGTACACTTTTCGCCTTATCAAATGTCTAGTAAGGAAACGTACAAGACTATCCTTAAAAGTATGAGTGTCTACACTTGGAAAATAATTATCTTTAGCTACCAAGATGTCAAGCTTGTAACTCCCACTGAATTAAAGATCATTACAATAATTCCTTATTCAGTAATAAGTATACAATACTCCCACTGAATTTGACAACATTGTAAATGTTTCATATCCAATGAAAGAAAATAGTGTGCTTTTAACTTTCCTACACCTTTGAATGTCCATATGTAACAATTACTTATGCACCAAAGAATGTATCCTACTACGTAAATGATGGACTATCCATCAAATGCTATTAACTTGAAAAATTGGGCTTGCAATTTCTTCCTTAACAGGTCTATCATCCTACAATGTATGTAGTACCTTTTAAATAGTCAAAACAACTAGTTTGTCTTTTAACATTTTGCGGTAATTAGTCTAGCTTCTAATTATAATAAATCATAAAATGTCATACATAATTTTCTATTAACCAAATATCATATTTGTTATTAAGAATTTAATCACCGAATAAGGATGATGAAATCCCTGTGGAAAATATGCAATTATATTAACTATTAAAAAATTTGCTATGAATTATATTAGAATTTAGACATATCTAATATTCCTATTATCCTTTTACATTCATGAAAAGAAATAGGGTTGTGTCTCACTCTTCTTTCATTGAAAGGAGACTTCTTTTGTCTTTAAAGTAAATTATTCTTAATCAAAACATTTGTTTGAAAATAGAACGAGATCAATTTACCAAAGCCCAAAATGTGTTTACGGTTTGAACGTTGCATTAATACATTAAAACGAATTACAAAATTCAATTTCAGTATTTTCGATAATTAGGTCTTTAAGAAAATATAATACCCATCGGTAAATATTCATATAAACCATAGTATTTTCTTAAAGCTAGGATCCTAATTGACATAATATCATTACATCAATTGATCTGCTAGTAATGATAGTATTCAACATGGTAATTGTCGAACAATAATTGCCAATATCATATTGCAATTCCTAGATCATTATGGGATTTACATTCACAAAACCTTTTGCAATGTAAGCATGTTTCGTCCCCATCTAATGTCTTGAGTCCAAGTTCTCACTTACTACTCAATTTAAGTCGTCTAACTTAAAAACTGCAAACCCATAATTTCATTACATCAGTTGATCTGCTAGCAATGAAATTATGAAATTTACCTCCCCATTACAATCTAGCCAAGCTCTCACATGACGTAAACTACAACTTCAAGTGTTTTTAATTAGATGGCATTCGACTTAATTTTATAAGGGTATTAATTTTGACGTGTAATCAAAATAATGTATGAAGAAGCATGCATACAACTTCATAACATTGGTTTTTACAAAACATTTTTATTACCAATTCACTAAGATCAAATTAATAAAATTTTGATTGAGGTATTGGATTCACCAATTAAAGAATTACTAACAATTATCATCCACTATACCGTACTTTTGCATAAGCCCTAAAGCTTAGTGTTTCGGGTAATCATAGTGGAATTGTAGTCAATTCACCCTTAAGATGATATTGTACGTAAAATAGTGATATAGGTAAGTCTAGATCGGCACACAAGCGGTTGTAGAGAACCGGTAGGTGCATGGTCTTTAATAACCCCTCTCTACAAGCACATTGTATGACGACTTTCGGTCTGCCTTTCACACACTATTGTACAAAAACATCAATCAACTAAACCTTGTAAATTTGACTCTTAAAACCAAAATAAATTTCGCCAATTATTTAGTCCATATTATTTTTCTATTCAAAAAATTACCCTTTTTCGTTTATAAACATGTCTCACATAAATAATAAACAAAAAATAAGTAATACATAATAAAAAATAACACAACTAAACAAATATATATACATAACATAACAATTAAAGATGTATAAAACATGTAGCCACATGCAAATTTAATTCAATAATCCTATTAATAATCAAAACTAGGTGTATAACGTATTTATTCAATTAGGGCTTTCTTCTTCAAAGGAAAAAGATCCACATACATCGACAAATCGATTGCGTAAGCCAAAACTAAACAAACACCACATAGCATATAATTGATTATTTAATATTGGAGTCTTCCCCAATTCGACATCTATTAATAAATTTACATGTTCATATATTTAATTTAAATAATCACACAATCAAATCCATGCAAATATGCACTTTTCATGGATTATGCTTAACAATTAACATATTGCACCAAGATCGTTTACTAAAACGCATAAACAATTACATGACAATCCTAGGGTTTCTAATCATATTAAAAATCAAAACCAAAACCCTAAAAATCAATATGGGTAAATCGACCAAAAAAAATAAGTAAGGGTTTGGTTAATCAAAACCCTAGAATCGATTAAGCATGTAACTAAACAAATCAAGATTCAATTTTTATGCGTTTCGATAATTAATTACACATTATAACGGCTCATGATGCCACTGTTGGAATTATATAACATGACATGCATAAATATAAACAATAAACATCAAGTAAACACATGCGGAAACGTTATAACAAGATCATATAACATGTAATTAATTAATTAATAATAAATAGTAAACGTACCTTTGTGATTCTAGCCCGAACAAGAATCAAGTGAATCTTCAATTCAAGAACCCTAATTAGGGTTTATGAGGATTGTAAGAATAACCCATTACCTTTTTGTTATTCAATCCAAGATATAACCAATAGTGTGGTTATATCACGTTCTTGTTCACACGTACTAAATCAAGTTAAATTAATGCAAGTTATGAATCACAAAGTCAAACCAAACTATTTGTTTTGGAAAAAACACCAATCGAAAATCCTTTTAGGGATTTGGTTCGATCGGCCTAAGGAGAAAAACAATTTAGGTTTTGTGCGTGTGCACAAGAGTACCAAAAACCTAACACATTGACATGTATTTATACTAGATGAAACTTAGAGCTCAAGTTAAGTTTGGATTGGGTAAACCCAATACCAAACCGATCGGCCCTCATGAGAGGAGGGGGATCCGGAAGCTTCTTGACATCTAATTTCATTATAGTCCCTTTCTTTTATCATTTAACGATTATTAGTCATTTATCGTTAAATACTAACGTTCGTTATCCGTTTTGTGATAATTAATAAATAACTATAACATTATATATATATATTTATTAATCTTTAACTCTCATACGTAAAGTGTGCAATCCCGTGATCTCTAGTTCGATCCTAACACACGACTATTAATTTTTGTTCATAAAACTAACAGTGTCGTGATAAACACTTTGTCAATGAGAGGGTTCTGAAAATGAAGACGTTAAATCATAATTTCCAAAAGAATGTCACAAGAGTATGAGATGGTTAAGTAACAATTTACATTATGGTTGATGTCTTTTTGAGTTGTTTCACACTTCATAAATTGGTTTTTTTTTTTTTTTTTTTTTTTTTTTTTTTTTTTTTTTTTTTTTTTTTCAGGTTTACCTCTTCCTTCTTCTTCTTGAATGTTTCACTTTCCTCAATTTTGGCCTTAGGTCCATTCACATTGTTGCTCACTTGCCTATATCTATGAGAATATATAGGTAAATGAGTCAAAAACAAGCACCATTAATCACTATGGTTCCTATCAACTCATGTGTGGTTTTGGTTACAGAAGATTTGGTAGTTGTTAAGCTCTGATAAAACAGTTTAAGAAGTGAACAGGATAACAGTTCGTTTGGTTAAAAATGTAGTTTTGAGATGGGATTAAGGACAAAATGAATGAATCTAAATTGTTTGCTGCATTACTCATATATACAATGTTTAAATATATCTTGTCGATTTAGGCATTTTTGATCGGTTACTACTGTTCAGCTTGCGAATTCAAGTAGTAATAAATATTGAAAAAGCCGAATAATTTGGTGGTAAGAGCGTGGTACGTGAAAGATGTAGAGAATAAGAGTGAATTCATGAAAAGAATTTGCAGGTTATGGTTATCGGATGACGATACCCGTTCAATATCAATGAGAGTCTTTAAACTCAATCTATTTACGCTTTGTCAAAAATATAAAAATGCAAGGTGCATTTGTTTTGTAGAGATGAACGACTAATGGAATGGAAATGGGAGAGAAACAAGAACTGATTTTCTAAACGCATCAATATAGATACGTTTGGATAGACCTTTTATCTTGTGAGGTTCATTCTCAATATCATAACTCATATCTATAAAACAAACATTATTTATCACCCTTATTTTCATTTCTCGTATTCCTCATTCCAAATTGATAATCCAAAATCGATATGACTTCAATTTCTTAGTAACTTTCAAGTTATATGTTCTAAGAGATTGATGTCTACTTTTTTTTTTCCTTTTATACATATTTAAAAAAAGTTATATATCATTTTACATGTATAAACTCTTCTAGAGAAAAATTCATTAAAACCTTAAAATTCTTTAAAGATAAAAAGATTAAGAGTCTCGTTTGTTTGAGAGGTGTGGAAGAAACGGAATAAAATGAATCTTGTATATTGATGTTTGGTTGACAAAGGTCTCACCACAATGAAATAAAAAGATGCGTTGATTCTCTTAGCTTCATAGTACCAGACAAGGAGGGTGTCTTTTGTTATTTTTTTTATAGTAACTTGTGCATGATGCAATTTTTTTTCCTACTATTTTCTAGTGGGTCTCAACCCATAATCATATATTTATTTTATATTTTAAAATTAATACTCCTTTCGTCTTATAATTATTGTGCATTGTTGACTTTTGAATTATTTAGTTTTCAACTTTGATCTTACATATTTTTATTTGTGTTATATATTATTTGGTAAAAAAAATATATGAATGGATTGAATTTTATTTGTATTTTCATCGATATAATTTTCATCAAGTATTATATAACTCAAATAAAAATATTTAAACTCAAAATTGCAAAATAAATACTTCAAAAGTCCAATAATTACGGGACAGAGGGAGTAATTTAATTTCAAAATATATTTTAAATCTTAAAACAAATATTATCTAAAACAATCAATCATTTTATTAAAAAAAAGTCATTTTCTCTCTCATCCTTATCTTTCAAATGAATACCCAAAGTCCCAAACTAAGCACACCTTAAATCCCACCATTCAATCTATATGATTCAAGAGTGTATATAAAACTAGGTTTTAATTTAAAAGTAATTATATTAAAATAATTGTTGACAAAAGAGCAATATTGTCTTTTCACGTGACCCACCTAACACCTCATCATACATTCTCATCTGTAATACTTTCAATTACAATTGCATGTGATTTTTATTGTAACCACATGTGATTTTCAATATATTCACACGTGATTTTGTCATCCAAAAAGAATCAGATATGATTGTATTTGTAACAACAACCACATATTCTTTAAGATCCACCATCTGTATCAACAATAACCCTATTTTTTTTCTTCCTTTACCCGATTTCGTCAGCAACAACATAATTTTCATCATCAATAACCTGATTTCCGTCCTCCATAATAAGATTATCATCTATATCTAACTTGTTGGGATATGAAGATCAAAGTACTTTTGATAATCAAAGTACTGCTTGTGTTGAAAGTACTGCTCAAGGTTAAAGTGCTGATTCAAGATCAAAGTACTGCTCGTTTGTGAAGAATATTCAAAGTATTTTGAAGTTAAAGGATTATTATGCAATATAGTAAAAGGATTGTAATGCAATATTATTAGAATGATCTAGAATTGTTTTAGAGTTAGTTTACTTGTCGTTCAAGTATTGTAAATCGACTTAAGGTTTTCCTTATGCCTATAAAAGGAGCCTTAGGCAGGTATTAGAGATACGATTTCTTAGATACATGTTTTAGAGAATACGATATTAGAGAGTTAGGGATTGTTAGAGAATCTGTGTAAGCTAAGCAAGTTCAAATTGGTTTAATATATTCATAGTTCTTCTTAGCTTTGTGTTAGTAGATTATGCATACTTTACAAGGTTACATCAGTGTTTCAATATTAATAGTTTTGGATTTATTCAAGATTGTTAAAACCTTTACAAGCTACAAAGTAGTTTGATCAGAGTATATCGATCTAACAAGTGGTATCAGAGCTTGTGTGGAAACTCTGATTAAGAAGAAACCTTAAAACCGATTTTACTACAAACCCTACAACATGTCGACTGAAGCTACTCCAATGCCATCTATAACCTCACTCAGAATTCCTATTGTCAAGAAGGGAGAAGATGATCTTTGGTGCATGAAGATGAGGCAGTACATTGCTATCACAGACCATGCTTTATGGGATATGATTGTCAATGGTAATGTTATTCTTGAAGAACCTGTAGCACTTCGAGGACAACCTACACCACCTAAGCCAACTGTACCAGCAATTACAGCAAGAAATCAAGACAAAGCTCTTAACATACTGTTGTCTGCTATTCCTGATGGTCACCTACTCAAGTTTCATGATGCTAAGGATGCAAAACAACTATGGGCTACTATTAAGACTAGATTTGGAGGTAATGATACTTCAAAGAAGATGCACAAGAACCTGTTGAAGCAACAATTTGAAACTTTCACTGTTGGTGAAAGATAAGGTCTTGATGCTGCCTATGATAGATTCCAAAATCTACTCAGCATGCTAGAGTTGTATGGTTCAGAAGCATCTGTTGAAGATGCAAACCTCAAGTTCTTAAGGAGTTTGCCATCAGCATGGCATGTAGTTGCTACTATGATCAGAGGACAACTTGGTTTGGATTCTATGGACTTTGATGATCTCTACAACAACTTGAAGGTGTATTAGCATGAGATGAATGGTAATACAAGTTCAAATTCATAACATTGCTTTTGTGTCTTCTGAAAACAGGAGCAGTACTTCCACTAAAAGTACTGCTTACCCTACCCAAAGTACTGTTGTTGAGAAACAGCACCCTTGCATAACCATGATTACCACCACTTCATCACCATCAAACAACACCAACTCAGATGATGTTTTATGTTCCTTCTTTGCTCAACAAGCTACTATGCCTGTTACTTATCAAGAAGATGTGTTGCAAATTGATGATGATGCTCTAGAAGAGATTGACATAAGATGGCAGGTTGCCATGATCACTGCAAGGATCAAGAAGTTCATGAACAAAACAGGAAGGGGTATTGATTTCAAGGCTAAATAGGGTATAACATTTGACAAATCAAAGATTGAGTGCTTTAATTGTCAAAGGATAGGACACTTTGCAAGGGAATGCAAGTTTG
This sequence comes from Artemisia argyi, assembly GCA_030686995.1. NCBI lineage: Eukaryota > Viridiplantae > Streptophyta > Magnoliopsida > Asterales > Asteraceae > Artemisia > Artemisia argyi. Next base: position 199,204,182 of record CM060677.1, read on the forward strand.
CCAAGTATCAGGCAAATAGGATGCTAGAAACACCCAAGGTTGAAAGAAAGGAGGTTCCTATTGCTGAACCAAAACCAAAAGTATTAGTGGCTCAAGAGAATTTATCAAAGGTTGACTGAAGTAATGAATTTGATGATGAACCAGCAACCTATTCCATGGTTGCAATGGAAGAGTTTGATTGGAGCACTGCTTTTGATGAGGAACCAGAATTTGCTGCTTTGGACTCAAGAGATGGTCTAGGAAGCTTTGATTGGAGCATGGAGAGTGAAGAAGAGCCTGTTTTGATTGCTATGATGGCTACTTCACCAAGTTCATCCACTACTCCTGAGGTATGCTCTAAGTGTAATACTTTTTATCAAAAGTTGCTTAAAGACTATGAGACACTACTAGAAAATCGAGTATCAGCAACGAAAGTTTGCATCGCTATTCTGTCACTAAAGCCCTTCAACGACGAACTTGTCATGGATATATTCTGTCGCGAAAAAGGGCCTCGCAAAATATTAGCGACAAGTTTAGCGACAAAATTTCAGAGTTTTGGAGACAGATTGTTGGTCTCAAACCCCTCACAAGAGCCTTTCTAAAGTTACCTAAATTAAATTTATTCGACCATCAATTGACGGCTTAGCGACAAACTTTATGTCGCTAATTGTAACAATGAAGCAGTCACTAATCCATTGCTAATAATCTGCTAGCCATTTTGTTTTTATTCAGTCGTTAATAGAGATGGAAATATTTCTCATTAATCTGCCATTAAAACTGTTGTCTCAAAACAGTCATTAACAATTTGATGTATTAGTGAAAATGTTATTTTGCTCACAAATAAACTATGAGCACAACAATTAAACAAAGAAATCTTCATTATTCAAATAATCACTTTGTACACAAAAGTCAACATAATCATACAACATATACTATCATACAGAAGAAATGATTTACCAGTTGTACATAGATCTAGGAATAATAATAAGTTGAACAATTGTACAGAAAATTCCTAGGAAATTAGAAAATTATGATTGTTTGCCAAGTGAACTTCTTTGAGATATTATTGCTTGATGATCCGAATCCACCTATGGTCAAAAATAAATATACAAGTATAAGTACAACATGTTGGTAAAATCATGGTTTCATAGGCAATCTCAAGTTTATAAAAACATTTACCTTACCAAAATGATAGGATATAACCATAGATTAGTACTCTTGCAGGCGTGTCAATATTATCAGATACCATGTATGGTCTTACTTAAAGATGTGAATCGTCATAGGTCTCATTTTGAAGATCCAAATATCACCTGAAAATGAAGAAAACTAAATAGTTACACACATATTTTAAGATTACCTTTGCACAATCTAACATTGTTCTATTCTAATACGATCTCAAAACTATTCTAATTTTAGGCCAGCTTATTTACATCTTGCAAAGTACTCAATGAAATGACTAAAATCCCTATATTCTTGTCTGTAGGGGTGAGCATACTCATTAAAAAAAACATGTATACAACCCCCCACTTCTCGTGCCAAAATAATAGGAACAAACGTTGACTCGTTAATTCTTTTCCACCCTCTTCTACCAAAGGATACAATTAATATTTAATAGCATGTAATGGTAAGGCAGACAAAATCTTTAATAAAGAAAAAGAATGAATTTTGCTAATAGCTTGAAGATTGAGGTTAACGCACAAAAATCACACCAAGCTGTTAACATAACAACTTCAGCAGTAAGTAAATCAATATTGACACAAAAAGCAACATAGAATGACTACATATGACCAAAAATTTGAATATATGTCCCAATACATGGCCTTTCCTTGATACCCGTATCAGTATAGTGCAATTGGGTGTGTATCTCAAGTCTTAGCTTGCGTAGAGCAAATAACAATCTTAGATTATTCTTATTTGTACTAGAAATTAGAAAGCATAACTATTCCCAACTAATTGTACTAGAAAGCAAAATACCTATTCCTTTCTTAGTCTCATTAATGCTTTATTTGTATATATGCAACTAGGGGAGTCAGTAGGGTTGAGTTAAATTGGGTTAAAAAAATCTTTTCGGGTTGTTTTGACCCAAACCCAATAACCCGATATCGTTATCGGGTCGGGTTAGGGTTAGATAATAATGCTATCAGGTTATCTGGTCAACCCGATAAGACTCGAAAATCAATATTTAACTTTTTATCCTAATATTTTTAAAAGCCCAGGTTGCTTTCTTTTGTATGTTTTTTAGTTCGAATAGATGAATTGAAATATACATGCAAGTGGGGTTGAAACTACTACAGATGTATTGCATTTTAGAATGTGCAATGCAAGTTTCTTTATTATCCATATGTAATGTAATATTATAACATGTAAACAGATTGCACAAGCATACTAAGGGATGTACGAATGTGCTGTAAACTTAATGTCACAATAACCAGCTTATCAGTGTTCAGGTATCCGATTTTAACAGAAGTTTTGAGGAGTAATATAATCAGTACTTAAGAGACAGAAACATATAAGTTTCAAGGGTAATATAATCATGTTTTACTTAGCTTTAATGAATTAATTTTAGCTAATGACAGTAAGTCTTTAAGAACAAATTACTCTAACCAAGATTGGAAAGAAAGGGTGCATTATTCAAGTTGTGACCCAATGCTTTTATGAAAGACAATTCGACGAAAAGCTATTAAACATCACCTTCAAGTGAAATAAGAAAGTGCAGCAAGGGAGACCTAATTAATTGGGTGCAGTCATTGATGTTTGTAGCCGATAACAAAAATCACCCGACCCGATATAACCCGACCTCAATCCCACCCGAACCCGAGAACCCAATTCTTAATCAGGTCGGGTTTCGGTTCACTTTTAAAAAATTCAAAACCCGATCCCGATAACACCCCTTATCAATGCAACACCTTGTGAGGAAATATCACCAAATTTCATCATGAACTTCCCAATGTTTGAAGACTTACTGTTTCTGGTTCCATTCAATTGAACAACAAAACAAACAATCTTAATACATCATAACATACAAATAGGTATCTATCATAATAATATCCGTTTCCACCATGAGAAACGACAAACTAGTCCAACATTCATGCCTTCGCACATAAATTAAAAGGTAAATTGTACCGGATCTTCAACTAAAAATTTCAAATTTAACTTGAAGATAAAAGTAAAAAGCTCTCACAAAGTCCTTAAATAATCATGTTACATAAGCACATGAATTCAAATAAACATGTAGAATCATTTATAACTAAATCTTGTTGATGTATTTAAAAGAAATTTAGCAATTTTACCTGTGATGGCGACTAAGACTACGCTCATTGAGAGACAGATGCCGCTGACGACAGAGTGACTTTACGGTTTTATTTGATGGATTTGAAAGAAAGGGAGTGGTTAGATTTTGGAATTGGGTAATGGGTCATGGGTGAGAATACAGGGGAAAATGAAGTTTTGCTAAGGGTTATGGCTTATAGCATTATTTAGGGGTGTTTGTTTAAGCTTATATGTTAGTATATGAACTTATTTGTTTTTTTTTTTTTAATTTTTTTGCTTATATCAAGACTTATGCCAAAACATCAATATAGAACACATATTTGTCATAAAATCAATCAATCATTTTTAGCCACGCATTTTTTTTTATCAAAATAAAAAAAAAAAAAAAAAAAAAAAATCACCATTTTTTTTAAATTAAATATCTCGCAAACCGTAAATCGTTACGCGAAAAAAAAATATTATCGTGACGAGAATTAAATTATCTTTCTATAGACATGTATTGTTATATACTTTTGACGATTTTTTTTTCGAAGAACTTTTTTTTTTTTCAGAATTTCCGCCAAGAAAAATCATATGTGATTTGTAAAAATCATATGTGATTCGTTAAAATCAAATCATATATGATTTTTACGATTCGTTAAAATCAAATCATATATGACTTTTACGAATCATATATGATTTTTACAAATCACATATGATTCGTAACAATCACATGTGATTTGTAAAAATCAAATCATATGTGATTTTTACGAATCATATATGATTTTTCAAGACGGAGATTTAAAAAAAATTCGTCGAAAGTATATAACAATACATATCTATAGAAAGATTATTTAATTCTCGTCGCGGTTGTATTTTTTGTAACTTGAAGATTTACCGTTTGCAAGATGTGTTATTTTAAAAAAAATATGGAAAATGGTTTTTTATTAATTTAGATAAAAAAAAAATGGGTGGTTGTGATTGGTTCATTAGTTCTATGGCAAATATGAGTTTTATATTAATCTCATCTTATATAAGTTTATCATATCACATGATAAACTCATATAAGACTATAAGTCTCAAAATAAGCCAAAAAATTGAGCCTTATAAAATATAAGCCGAAACACATATAAGCTTATAATAAGCCACATATAAACTCAAACAAATACCCCCTTACTAAAGTCCATACATGTCAGCTAGACTTAGGCTATGGCAACAAGCATTTGAAAGTGTTTAGGAGCGACACACGGTAAGTGGTTTGGTTGAAACTTGTTTGGCAACAAAACAACAAGAGTTAACATATTGTCGAACCGCTTCTATTTGAAATGCTTGTTGGACAACAGTGGCGGAGCTTGAAAACATTCGTTAGGAGGGCCGAAACTGTTACAAACTTATGATGTAAATTAATGGGAGGGCCATAAATGTAACAGCCACATTTTTAGAAGGGCCATTTGGATTTTTATTTAAAAAAAAAAAAAAAAAAAAAAAAAAAAAAAAAAAAAAAAAAAAAAAAAAAACCCAAACTATATCAAGAATCTTTCACTGTTACCCGGGGCAGCACCCTCTTTGGTCCCTCTTAAACTCCGCCGTTGTTAGAAAAGCATTATAGAACTGCTCCAGCATTTTGTTTATGAAATTACCTATATACCCTTAAAAATAACGTCCAGTTTTATATTTTAATGTGTATACCCTTTTTGGTAATTTTATATTTTATAATTATAGTTACAACTATGTTATCAAATACGTTTTTTTAAACAAACAGCTACTACTTACTGCTAATGCTTGATGCTTACTGCTACTGATACTACTACGTATCGCCAAACATAGCCTTAAAGCAAAAAAGAATTTGCTTCAAACTTAAAAATCTCAAAGACAATAAATGTTTAAACTAAAATACATTTTAAAAACTTAAAACCTTCCCTTAGAGCACCATGTGTCTGGGAGCCATACGGCTCATATAAAAGGAATAAAAGTGTCCAACATCAGCATTTTTACCCATAACTCATAACCTATAAATTTAACAAAGAGAAAGATAATCTCCCTCCATCACTTAGGTTATAGACCACATCTAGTCCTTATACTTCTTTTCATTAATTCAAATAAAACAACAAAAGTAAACTATAAATACAATTATTTAAATATTAGACATAAAAGAAGTACATAATTTCTAAAATAATAATAATAATTGCATCTATCGGATCCATATTGTCGATGTTGATTGCGGAGCATCTTATAGTCCTCGTTCCGTGTTGAGATTTGATTAATTGCACTCTCGCCATACACATCAATGGCGAAGGGTCACACAGATGCACAATAAAAGGAATACGCAATCGGAAAATGAGAAATGAGCCATGAAATGAAATTCTAGTGAAGAGGAGATGAGAATACGGTAATATTCTCATAGATGAGTAAAACGGTAACTATTCACTGTGTATATATTTGTCCATAATAAATATAATAAGTACAAAAAGCAAAACCATAACCCTTAAGGGTATAGGTCGGCCGAATCCCTTAAGATGGATTACACAATGAGGTGAGTGAAACATATTTACAATAACTTATAACATACCTTATTGTCCCAAGGAATCCAGGAATAAGCTCTAGTATGCAATATTGTACATCGGTCTTTGATAGGAAGCGTGGCATAAATGCACGATCATGTCATTTAGCTATTTATGCACCATTCTACCAGTCAACTGTTTATATGTTGTTCCTTGTTGCTAATTCCTTCATAACTATTCGGATTCTACCTAAATCTAGAAGATTGTTCTGGTATTTAGAAGCTTGTGTTTTGTGCCAATGATCATATTCGTGATGATTGGACCATCGACGCACCATCAATTGGGCTACAAACCAGTTATTATCTCTTTTTTAGTACTTTCGGCTAGTTCTATGAGGGGATTTAGTAGTGATGTGCGGTTTGCAAAACAAGCTTTACAATTCTCTAGACAGTGTTCCTAACCGTTATAGTGTAGTGATGATAGTTTGGGGGATTGATCATTATGGAATAATGAGATAAACTCGCAAAGTATGACTAAATAGTCTAAGACTAACAAAAATATTTTTGGGCTTAATATAAATTAGATTGGCCAAATTTAAAATAAAATGTAATTTTATATTCAACCCTCAAAGTTTTATAAAATTTCCTCTCATTTTTTGGATTTTTAGTTATCATTTCTTTGCTCTATTCAAATACCTATTGCTAGGGCTGAGCATCGGGCCGGATCCCGACCCTACTCGTCCCTACTATTAATCCTGATCCCGAAAGTCACTTAAATCGTAAGCCGAATACCGACCCGAAAGTTGTCGGTTTTTTGGCTCGTCCCGTCCCGACCCGTCCCGAAAGTAGTCAATTTTTGCTTGTATTTTGTAAGTTTTTGGCCCGTCCCGACCCGTCCTGTCCCGTCCCGAATCTCGAAAATGCTAAAAATCCATCCCGACTCCCGACCCGATAAGCTATTATTCGGTTTCGAGACTATCGGTTTATGTCGGGATCGAGTCGTTTGTCGGGACTTGGGCGGTTTTGCTCACCCCTACCCATTGCTTAAGATTATTTTTATTCGAGTCAATTCGAACAAACCATATGATAGTTTCTTCTTCTTCTTCTTCTTCTTCTTTTGTTGACCGTGATTTTTGACATTATTACCGACTAATCTACGAGTTTGAACCCACCCGCCACACAAACTAAAAACAAGTAAAGCCCTCCAATTTCAAGAATTTGTCATGACCGTTTCATAGTTCTTTGGTCCTAAAGTAAATTGAACTTGAGAATTCACACATGTTAGTGTGATAATCACAAGTCACTTTGCCGCTAAACCACTTCAGAGTGTTTCAATTTTGACTTATATTAATCAATTAATTTTATCAAATGTCAAAACGATGCTCTTGCTTTGTACCAATTGAATTATATTTAAAGATATATATTTTTTCTTCTAAAATGCTTTATAGTTTTCTTTTCTAAAATGAACTAATGACGATTATACCTAAATGTGTTAATTTGAGACCCATCAGTTAAATGAAGTGATTAACACACTCATATATTTGATTGGGACACCCAATGTACAAGTGTCAAAGAAGTTTATATCTATAATACAATTATTTAATGTATGTTTTCAAGTGTCCCAATCAAATATGAGAGTGTACAAATCTTCTCCCATCAGTTAAACATTAGTTTTCTTTGTTAAATATGTATTAGGAATAGGTCTAGTTGAGTTTCCCTAAATATTACAGATGAGCCTAATTGGTTTTTTGATTGAAAGTGCAATTATATAACAATTATCCAACGGGTCTAGGCAGGTCTAACGGGTCAAATTTATTTTTAAACATATTTCATTTTTTTCTAAAAAAAAAGTTGAAAATGACCAAAACCCATCTAGACTCGTACCCATTTAAATTCTTGTTTCTATAAGAACTATCTAGACCCGAACCCGATTAGACCCAAACTCATCTATAACCATGACCCGACCCGATTAATCTATTTTACCCCTCTAATTATACCCTCTTTAATTATGGATACTCAAGTAAAGGTGGTTACATTATATTGGAAATATGGAGGGAACATATAAAAAATGTGGCGCCAAAACCAATTATACCCTCTCTTTAATTGTGGATATTCAAGTAAAGGTGGTTACCTTAAATTAGAAATGTGGAGGGAACATGTAGAAAATGTGGCGCCAAAAACTTAGACCATGTATTGTAGGTGGTGTTTCAGTTTTAATTATTAAATTTGAAAATTGGAGGAACTGAAAGATATTATGGCACCGTTTATTTTCACATTTGATGCCGAGATTAATATTTAAATTGAACAGCATAGCTAAAAGCATACTAAAAAGGCAAAAACTATCTAATGCTCAATTATGTCCTTCGTGCTTTCATATGTATGTATGTCCTAATTAAAATAATTAAAGTACACAATTCTCTAAACTATGTGCTGTTGCATCTCTATCAAACACAAGTATAAATGATGTTGCCTATTATTAAAAATTTGCAACGCTTTATGCTAAATGTTGCTTTCAAGTTTTTATATATGTAGCACAACAGTGTCTCACTAACATGTAAAATTTACATTTCAAAATAAAGTGTTGCATCAAATCTTAAAATGCAACATTAAATTCAAAAATGCTGCATTAGAAGTAATGTTGTCAAAAAAGCAACACATTTTATAAGTGTTGCTTCAAAAGTGTTGGCTTAGTCTCATTTTATAGTAGTACTTATAAGTCGTAACATATAACTTCTCATGGTATTTGATTCAGTAAGATTATACTAAGGCTACAATCAATGTTTTGAAAACCGGGTTTGAAATCGATCCAGTCGAGCCACCGGGCACTCGGTCAACCGGTTCGACCGCCGGATCAACCCGATTTTTAATTTATTAATTTTTTTATTTTTTTGACCGGGTCAACCCGGGTTTTTATTAAAAAAATTTGAAAAAAGAAACCCGGCCAAGTTTCAAGAACCGGGTTGACCCGGGTCACTCAAAACCCGGCGGGTCTAACCGGTTAACCCGGTTTTAGAAACCCAGGTTTTTTAATAGTTTTTTCGGCCGGAACCGGTCGAACCGATTAACCCGGTTGGGTCGACCCGGATTTCAAAACACTGACTACAATAACTTGAGCGTAATAAATTTGGAAAAAGGTGGGAATGTGTAAAATGTGGCGCCAAATCTTTTAGGTATTTTTTGAGTTCCAGTTAACGAATTTGAAATAAGTGGCGCAACTTGATAGAATTTAGAGACACATTAAAGAAAATAATTTTTTTTTGAAAATGTTGCTAAAAAAATGTTGCATTAAGCTTGGTTTCTGGTAGTGTTCCATGAAAAATCTATCATTAATTAATATAACCAAGCCCATAGCTAATCCGTAGCTAAGCGAAAAAATTCAGTGACGTATTTGAGACAGCTAAAAATTCCATTGTTATATCGTCATAATTCTGTCGCTAATAAATGCAACCTAAGTTCGTCGTCAGCTCCGTCTCTATATGATTACATTTAGCGATATAATTGTGACAGATGCGTAATTTGTCTCTAATTTTGTTACTAATTTGTCACTACTTTGTCACTAATTTATCAAAGCCAATTTTGTAGTTAATCTATCGCTAATCCATCACTGTTAATCATTTTTCTGTGACGGAATAATTCGGTAGCTAATTTTTGTCGCTGTTGTTCAGTATTCTAGTAGTGAGACTAAAAGAGATAACTTTAGAAGGGCTAGGTCTGAGGTAGCAGGTTATCAATTAACTTTACAGTCAACGGAAGCCAAAATAATTACTCATGAAAATAATGAAATGACTTGGGCAGAAAAGTATAAGCAACAAGATTATCAATTGAAATTGAGTGAATGGAAGTTAGGATGTAAAGTTTCTGAACTACAAAAGGTCACACAAGAAAGAGATAAGTTGTTAGAAAAACTTGCTACTTGGAAAGAATCAGGCCTGTCACATGTTAGTTTTATAGAAAAACAAAGAACAGCAAACATTAAAACTGGCCTAGGTTATGATGATAATAGTTCAGAAGATATCCCAACTAGGACAAAGGAACTAATTGTGTCAGAGGTAGTTTCAGAAGAGGTCTCAACTAGTGATGAAGAATTCATTAGCCTAGAAGAAAACACATCTAGTGATGAGGAAACACTTAGTCCAACACCTCCTGAATTTAAGAGAGACGATGGATACAATGAAGTTCCTCCACCCACTGGTAGTTTTCAACCACCTAGGGTAGATGTTTCTTGTTTTGGGGTAGACAATTTGGAGTTTAGGAAGAAGCTTACAGGGCAATCAAATTCAAGTTCATCTAGTTCTGAGTCCTTAAGAGAAACTGTTGAGACACCTAAGGATAATAACAAAGGTTCAGGATGTGTCAAATGTGATAAAAAGTTTTCCAAAGATTTTTCAAAACAAGCAGTACTTCCAAATACTTCTCAAAGTACTGTTGATCATTCAGCAGTACTTTCAAGAAAAACTTTTCAAAATACTGCAAATTTTAGAAAACCTTTTGGAAGAGGATTTGGGAATATAGGTCCAAAGTTGTGTTATGTATGCTATAGTCCTCACCATTTGATCAAAGATTGTGATTATCACTCAAAATACTTAAGCAAATTCCCAAAGACCACATCTGCAAACCATAAACCAAGGGAGAATAAACCTGTTTAGAATCACTCACATAGGGTTAACCATAGTAATTTTTCAAAAGACTATAAGTACCCTCACCAGAAAAGACCATTTTCCAAATTACCAGTACCTTCAAGAGATAACTCTCAAAGTACTGGTGAAGCAGCACTTTCTCAAAGTGCTGTTAGGAATTCACCAAACCAAGATACTGCTAGCACCTTTTCAAAAGAAAGACCAAGGAAGTTCAATTCCCATAAACCTAGAAGGTCTTACACCTCAAGAAGATAAACAAGAACTAAGAACCCAACACCAACTGTTAAAACTAAATGAGTTAAGAAAGAAAGTACTGATGGGGGTCAAACAGTACTTTCAGAAAGAAAGGATGAAAAAGAAAGAGTTTTTGAAAAACCAACACAAGTTTTGGAGTCAAATGAAGTAATAATTGATCATGTTTTCAAAAACAGTGGAGATTACATACTCAAAGAATTCAAGTATGTCACTCCACAAGGGGAACACAAGTCAATAATGGCTTGGGGTTCCTAAAAGAAACTAATTCTTTCATTTTTATGCAGGGCAACCCAGAAGAGGAGCTTAAAGATCATCTTATTGTTGATAGTGGTTGCTCTGGAAGCATGACAGGACACAAGGAGATTCTGTCATATTTTAAAGCATATTTAGGAGGAAGAGTTGCTTTTGGGAATGATCCTAATGGAGGGAGAATTACTGGAAAAGGAACCATCAAGACTGGATGTATTGATTTTGAGAATGTTAGATATGTGAAGGAGCTTAAATTCAATCTGTTGTCAGTATCTCATATTTGTGACAAGAAGTATCCTGTGTTATTTCTTGACACAGAATGTCTTATTCTTTCCCCTGAGTTTAAGTTAGTTGATGAAAGCTTGGTAATGCTAAGAGTACCAAGAACCAATGATGTGTACAGCCTAGATTTGAAGAATATCAATCCTACTGAAAGAGCAACGTGTTTAGTAGCAAGGGCAACAATAGAAGAAGCACATCTCTGGTACAGAAGATTAGGACATGTGAACTTCAAAAACATCAACAAATTGGTCAAAGGCAATTTAGTTAGAGGTTTACCTTCTAAAACATACAAGAATGATCACTCTTGTCTAGCCTGTAAGAAGGGTAAACAACACAAGGCCTCATGCAAAAAGATTGAAGAAAGAACTATGAGAGAGCCTTTGGAATTGTTGCACATGGATCTGTTTGGACCTGTTTCTGTTGCAAGTTTAAACAAGAAGAAGTACTGTTTGGTTATAACAGATGATTGTAGCAGATTCAGCTGGGTCTTTTTCTTGGGATTTAAGGATGAAACCTTTGATGCTATTCATGATCTTATAATAGCACTTGAAAATCAGTTGAGACTCAAAGTAAGATCTATTAGATGTGATAATGTGACTGAATTCAAGAACAAACTAATGGATGACTTTTGTGCTAACAAAGGAATCAAGAGGGAATTTAGTATTGCTAGAACTCCACAGCAAAATGGAGTTGCAGAAAGGAAGAATAGAACTTTAATTGAAGCAGCAAGGACTATGCTTGCAGATTCTCAATTACCTGTTCTATTTTGGGCTGAAGCTGTAAGTGCTGCTTGTTATGTGTTAAATAGAGTATCAGTGACAAAACCTCAGATGAAGACACCTTATGAGTTGCTTATGGGAAAGAAACCTAGCATAAGTTTTATGAAACCTTTTTGGTTGTCCACTAACTATTCTAAACACTAGTTATTCTCTGGGAAAGTTTGATGGCAAGTCAGATGAAGGCTATTTATTGGGTTATTGTACCAATAGCAAGGGATTCAGAGTGTACAATAGAGCTACCAAAAAGGTTCAAGAATGTCTTCATGTTGAGTTTCTTGAAGAAAAAGAAAGACAGAAGGGTAAAGGTCCTGATTGGATGTTTGATCTTGATATTTTGGCTACTTCCATGAACTATGTACCTGTTAGGGAAGAAAATCAAGTTGTTCTCAATGAAGATGAATTACAATACATTGTTCATTATGTGAATGTTAGATCTGAATATGTTCCTGATGATGAACCCATTGAAAAGAAGAAAAGTACTGTTGAGCCTCAAAGTACTGTTGAACCAAAAAGTACTGTTGAACCTCAAAGTACTGATGAACCAGAATCTAAGGTATCTGATGAAGATCAAGCTATTCAAGATGAACTCAATAGGATGCTTTTTCAAGAAACCATTGCCAAGTCTTATGAGGATGATCAAAGAAAAGCTTATAATGAAGCAAAGAAAAAGGGAAAATTCAAAGAGGCACCTCACTGACTTAGAAGATACTGAAGATGAGTTGAATAATGAAGGCATTTTCTTAGATTCTCATGAAGACCCTGACATCACAAATTTAGAAGATAATATTGCAGTTTCACTAACTCCTACATTGAGAATTCATAAAGATCACCCTATTAGCAAAATCATTGGACCTACCTCTTTAGGAGTTTTGACAAGAACAAAAGCTAAAGGTCTCATTGACCCACATAATGCTTTACTTAGCTTTGTTTATAAGTAAAACAGGGTGAATCACAGGGATCAGCAAATGTGCCTATTTGCTTGCTTTCTATCTCAAGTGGAACCCAAGAAGGTATCTCAAGCATTAGCTGAAGAAAGTTGGGTTGAAGTCATGCAAGAAGAACTTCTACAATTCAAGCTTCAAGAAGTTTGGGTATTATGTGACTTACCTGATGGAAAGAGGTTGATTGGAACAAAATGGGTTTTTAGAATCAAGAGAGATGAGAGAGGGAATGTGATCAAGAACAAAGCAAGATTAGTTACACAAGGATATAGATAAGAAGAAGGAGTGGACTATGATGAAGTGTTTGCTCATGTGGCAAGAATGGAAGCTATTAGGCTGTTTTTAGCTTTTGCATCATATATGGGCTTTCCTGTTTATCAAATGGATGTCAAAAGTGCTTTTCTCTATGGCACAATCCAAGAAGAGATTTATGTTAAACACCCTCCTGGTTTTAAAGATCCTGCTCATCCAAACAAAGTCTACAAGGTTGTCAAGGCTCTGTATGGTCTCCATCAAGCTCCTAGAGCTTGGTATGAAAGGCTCTCCAATTTTCAATTACAACATGGTTACACGAGAGGGGCTATTGATAAGACGTTGTTTATCAAAAGAGACAAAAAGGATATACTGCTTGTCCAAGTGTATGTGGATGACATTATCTTTGGTGCTACAAAACAGTCAATGGTGAAAGAGTTTGAGCTGCTCATGCAACAAGAATTTCAAATGAGTTCCATAGGGGAATTGACTTTCTTTTTGGGGTTACAAGTTAAACAATCAATCAGTGGAATTTTTATTAGTAAAGATAAGTATGTCACAGACATTCTTAAAAGGTTTAACTTCACCACAGTCAAGCCTGCATCCACACCTATTGATGCTAACAAACCATTGGGAAAAGATGAAAATGGAGAAGATGTGGATGTTAAGCTGTATAGATCAATGATTGGCTATCTAATGTACTTGACTGCATCTAGGCCTGACATTACATTTTTTGTGTGTTTATGTGCAAGATATCAAGTCAATCCTAAAGTTTCTCATTTGAATGCTGTCAAGAGGATTTTTAGGTATCTCAGACAACAACCTAAGCTAGGGTTGTGGTATCCAAGAGATTCTTCTTTTCACTTAGAAGCTTTTTCAGACAGTGATTATGCTGGAGACAATTATGATAGAAGATCAACCACTGGAGGATGCCAATATCTTGGAAGAAGATTAGTTTTATGGCAGTGTAAGAAGCAAACAATTGCAGCAACATCATCCACTGAAGCAGAATATGTTGCAGCTGCAAGTTGTTGTGGCCAAGTACTTTTGTTACAAAATCAACTTTTGGATTATGGATTCAATTTCAAGAATACTCCTATCAACATTGATAATGAGAGTACAATTTGTATTATGAAGAATCCTGTCTATCATTCCAAGACCAAGCATATTCAGATTAGGCATCACTTTATCATAGATTGTTATGAGCACAGACTTATAAATGTGGTTAAAGTTCACACAGATGATAATGTAGCTGATCTACTCACAAAGGGCTTTGATGTTTCAAGATTTAATCACTTAGTGGTGAGTATTGGGATGATCAATAATTAAGCTATATTTGAGGGGAGGCATTATTAGATATTCTATATTTTAGGGTAGGCTACATTATACATTAAACAGAAGTGGTACTTTATTCATATTCATCAACAACTGAGTTACATTCAAGAGAGAAACATCATCCAAACACAACAAAACACAAAACCTACACCCTACATCCAACACAAACTACTCCATTGGCCTCTTGCCTTTTCCTTCATAGCTCTGCTTTGCCTTCTGAGCATTCTTCCTTTAGTTATCAAAGGTAGATTGCTTTCTTGGGCAAGCAAGGCTTAGCACTTGTTTTGGAGGTCTTTGTAGTCTTGCAGGCTTATCAGGAGCAGGCCACTTCATATTCTTCAATGCTGATTCTAGAGCATGTGTTAATGCTTGTAGCAACTCATTGGAAAGAGATGAAGTAGGAGCAGGGGTAGAAACCTTTTTATTAGGATTCAAGTTGGTTGAGTTTGATGCACATGGAGGGAAATAACCACTCCATCCTGAAGATTCCTGATCAGAGTCAGAGTAATAACTTATCTCTGAGTCAGAGGTATTATCTGATGAGATGTAAATTAGTGGAAAGTGGCTCATAATGATACTAGGGTTTCTGATAATAAAAATAAGTGTTTGATGAAGATGTGTGTTGATCCGAGCCTTCTTTTTATAGGCATACTAATTCCCAAGGGGTAATTAAGAAGGGTATTAACTTCTACCTGTCTTGGTAGATTTGGGAAGTAAATATGGTTTGTATTTATTACATTGGTTTGACTTGGAGAAGATATTTTGGTCAAAAAGTCAATTGGCTAGATATTTTGGTGGAAAAGTACTTTGAACCAAAGTACTGCTTCATATTTACTTGAAAGTACTGATGCATAATATATGGTAAAGTGCTGTTTATCACTTATTGGAAAGTATTGTTCTGTCAGAAGTACTGTTCCAACGGTCAAAAATGAGGGGGTAACTAATTTGCACATTATACGGTGGAGATAAATGCCAAAAATAACGGCATGTACATTAAATTGGGCCGAGATTTTTCTGAATATTATCTTTATTTGAGATTATCTCTTCCACTTTTATATACTCTCATTCTTATCACTGTTCATTCATTCAAACACTCACAATTCCATCACCGATTATCATCTTCATTCAAAACATCCACCATGGCCAACCGATCCACAATCAACAAACACAACATGATTGCCAACTTGGACAAGACACCAAATAATGTTGATTTTCATGCCATTCTTGATTTTCTCACTACATCTTCCATTAACTATGCTCTGCTAGTTAATCCTGAAATCATTGCTCCTTGGATTCAAGAGTTTTGGGCTACGGCTGCTTCTGGAGTGGAAGATGGGGAAGACTGTATTCAAGCTACTGTTGCAGGAAGACAAATTCACATCACTGAGGCAACAATAAGAGATGTCTTATTATTAAATGATGAAGAAGGTGTTGTTCTTCTAGCCAAACATGTTATTTGGGATGCTCTTGCAGAATTCGGCTATGAAGGTGATCTTACAAAGCTTACTTTTTATAAGGCATTGTTTAGTCCTCATTGGAAGTACCTTATACATGTTTTGCTTCACTATCTAAGTCCTAAAAGTACTTCTTGGGATCAATTTGGACATGCCTTAGCATCTGCCTTTGTTGGGTTAGCTACCAATGAAACATTTAATTTTTCATTTATGATTCTTGATGGTATGCTTGGTCACATCAAAGCTGGTTCACCATTTTTGATGTACCCTAGGTTTGTTCAGTTATTCTTAGACAACCAGCTTGAGGATGTACCCAAACCTCAACATTTTTTACCCACTGTTACACTTCTACCTAAGGTGTTTACTTTTATGACTAACAAGGGGGTTAAGTTTTCTGGGGATAATACACCTTTGACTGCTCACATATTGGAAGTTGCACAAGCAGTTAGAGATGCAGCTGATGAAGCTAGTGAATCTTGTTGAGGCAACATGATCAAGATCTCTTTATATTTTAATGATGACAAATAAACCATCAAAACACATAAAATAACAAACGTTAGCCAAAATTCCCCGAATCACAAGTCTGCTGCTGGCGCGCCACCCACGCGTCAACGCGTGGGTAACGCGCCAGGCGTCTGTGAATTTCGGGACGAATTTTGAAAGTCGGCTTTCCCCTTACCCGACAAATGTGGATCTTTCAATACAGGTATGAATATGTTATGTGCTTAATTGAGAACACTCGAAACGAGTTTTGGGATTAGAGAGATCCAACTTTTAAAGCACCCATTTACGGGAAAACGCCAACTCATGTTTTCTAGCTATTGCCTCTAGCCAAGGCTTTTCTAAACTTAGGGAGCTTATTTATTTCAAGTAACATCATGTGAAAGCATTCATATGCTCATATCCCGTCCTTACGTCTTCTCTAATTACGTAACGGGTTTACTCCCTTATTGGTCAAACTAAGTCAAAGGTCACTTTGCGTAAACGCATCCTTTCCCACTTGGGTTATGCTTTACATTAAGGTAAAGTACTTAACTTGTTTGAACCAAAGTATTAGTTGAGAACGTCAAGTCGTGAAAAGTCACGAGGTATGAAATTATGGATTCTCGACGTTGTGTTACTTGAACTAATAAGTAACTCATGATTTTCTCAACTTATAATCTTAATTGTCTAAATCTTTTCTTCTTAATGACAATTAGATTATTTTCTTCTTAATTACTTTTCTTAATTATCTTCTTCAACAAAATACCACTTACCTCAAAACCATGAAACCTAATACCACCAAATCTCCCACAATACTTCCCAAATATCCTTTCTAACATTCCCTTACACCACTTACACAAAAGTGTACTCTTGTCTCTTACACACTTTTGATCTAAGCCATTCATTTCAAACTTAACCCATCTCAACCATCTATTTCCTTACAACATCACATCTCTTACACATCTCTTATATTCCTTACACATCCTCAATCTCAACCATCCAATTCAAATTAAACACATCTCAACCATCCATCCAATCTCCTCTCTTTTACAACACATGTGTTTAATCTCATCCATTCATTTCAAACCAAAACCATCTCAACCATCCAATCTCTTACAACACATCTTAACCATCTATTTCAAACCAAAACAATCTCAACCCTCCATCCAACCCTTTCCCCCCAAGCAAAGGAATATACCTTTGGAATATTCTCTTTTCAAACCCAACCATGGTTAGTTCTCAACATACAACCCTAACCCAACCTTGGTTAACCTAACCAACATACTTCTTAACCCAACTATGGTTACCTCTCTACACCCAACCATGGTTAACTCTTAACCACACCAAGGATGGAACATTCCCTTGAGTAAACCCTTTAACCTAACCATGGTTCATTCTCTATATACTTCTCTCATTAACCTAACCATGGTTTATTCTATATACACTTCTCTCTTTAACCTTACCATGGTTACTTCTATACACTTAACCTTTCTATACCTAACCATGGTTAACCTCTAAGCCTTTAACCTAACCATAGTTACACCTTAACCCTTCCCTTGAGGATTATTACCCATGGCATATTCTCTTCTCTATTATGCCATGTGAGGAATACCCTTTCTACCCCTACCAAATTACCCTTTCTACTCTTCTACCCTTGGTATTTGGTTTTATTATAAACGCTTCACAAATGATTTTTCAAATTGGCTATTTGAGTTGGTAAACCTTAGATTGATTAATGTTAAGGTTTAGTGTGAAGTACAATTGGGGGTTTAGCAAGGTAAGGCATTTATAACGCCAAACATCCAAAGCCTCGGGAATATTTTCCCTGGGTGTCTGGCGCACCACCCACGCGTCAACGCGTGGGTGACGCGCCGACACGTGGGTGGCGCGCCGGCCTCGGTAAAATATTCCCAAGTTTGGATTTTGACTATAAATACCATGCCTTGCCTCTTGTATTCCTCACCTCTTGCCATTATTCTTTCTCTCTATATTCTTTCTCTCTAATCCTCTAATTCTATCTCTTGTGTTCTTGATTTTCATATAACATCATTTGAAAGAACACTTCTTCTTTGCAAGGGAAGAATCACAAGAACCTAATCCAATTTTGTGATTGTGTCGAGGGTCTTCTTATCTTTACCCTTTCTACTACAATCGAGTCTCTAGGTTAGGCTAGGACTTGATTGAACAAACATTTATTCATTCATCTAATTGTTTGTAAGGGAAGTCTTGTGTCTTGGTGACCAAGCCTAGATCATTGGGGATCTAGTTGGGGTTTGATACTTCCGTGAGAAGTTTTGGTAGTAGTCTTAGTGACCCTTAGGTTAAGTCGAATCAAGAGATTCTTTAGGGTGGTTTCCGAGGGCGGAATATCGTGGGAGTAACTCCTTCTTTGTGAGCATCGATATTGGTGAATATCGGTGGAGTGAATTGTAACGGTTTGTAGTCCACAAAAAGTATTATACTAGTGTAATAGTATCGGTGTCGTGGATTCGCAACTGGACGTACGGATGGTATAAACCCCCAATCCCGAACCAGTATATATCGTGGTGTCTCTCTTTACTCGCTTTATATACTTTGGTTGTGGTTGTGGTTGTTTGGATTGATTATACAACCACTTGGTTTTCTCTGAGGCTTAAAGTTTTTAAACGTCTTAAAAGCCCAAGAAACCGTATTCACCCCCCCCCCCCCCCCCCCTTTACTGTTCTACAATTGGTATCAGAGCGGAATACTTAAGTCTTTGAGTGTTAAAGCCTTCCCGAGAAGTCGCTTTAAGTCAAAAACTTCTTTCCCAAAAAATCTAAAATCCTAACTGAGATTTTTGGTAAAGTTGAGTATAGATCCATGGCTCAAGAGAACTATAGAGAGGGGCGTTCGATGGAAATACCACCTCCGTTTGAATACGAAGGATTCCATTTTTGGAAAATCCTATTTGAGACCTATGTTAGGTCTAAAGATTGCTACTTATGGTATATCTTTCAAAATGGTGATTTTGATGATAAGGAAAAGAAGATGGCCGACAAGAATCATCAAGCCAAAATGATGATATATGATTCCCTACCTCAAAAGGAGCTTGAGAGGGTATGCATGTGTAAGACCGCAAAGGAGATTTGGGACTTACTCCTTTTTGTTCATCATGATACCACACAAGTCAAGGTCAACAAGATAGACTCACTCACTCAACAATATGAAGAGTTTTCTGTCACTAATGATGAAACTATTGATAACAGTTTAATGAGATTCAATGCTATCACTACAAGCTTGAACTCGTTAGATCCAAGCTATCATAACAAAAATCATATTGAAAAATTTGTTCATACGCTTTCCAATAAGTGGCAACTTAAAGAAGCAAAGGTTGAAGAAACAAGAAGCTTGGGACAATTATCTCTAGAGAAGATAATTGATGATCTTAATGGTTATGAAGTGCTCCTAGATAATATTAGAGTTATCACCGAGGAAGAGGACGAGCCACTAGATCTTTAAAATGAAGTTACTACAAGCCAAACGTGTGATCTAGATGCTTCTCATGATAAAGATGAAGGAGTGGATGATGAAGTCATTTTGACAAAAAGGGAATTTAATAACCACGATGAACAAAGAAGATGCAAAGATCATGAGACTGCATTCGTCGGAGCAGTTTGGAGCATGAGTGAAGATGAGAATTACTCACATGGAGAATCTACTTGTCTCACTACACTTGAAGCTCTTGAGGTATCATCTAATCCATTCTTAATCATTCATAATATTCATAAATTACAAAAAGAGAATAAGGGATTAATTAAACTTAACAGGAATATCTTGAGAAGTATTGATAAACACACAATGGAGAAACATAAACTTGAGAAAAGGATTAATGAACTTGAACATAAAATGATGTGTCCTAAATTTGAGAAAAGCGGTTTTGATTTAAGCAAAATATTAAGTGAACAAAAACCCTTTCATGATAAAGGAGGTCCTGGTTTTTCCAAAAATGATAATAATACATTTGTAAGACAAGATATATCCATCGTTTTCATAAAAGAGGGTCATGAATCTAAAATTACCGACACTGACGCGTTGGCTGACTCGTCAACGCGCGACCAACGCGCCAGGTGTCTGTGTAAAGATAGATCATCATTAAATGCTTTTACTAAACCTCTCTTTCCTCAGAAACCTTGTGCAAACAACAATAATACTCTTCGTGACTTTATAGATTTTACCAATGATGAGCACAGTAGTAATCTAGACACTATGTATTGTAGTACAAGTAATGATGATTGTAGCATAATGTTCACCAATGTTGATTGCACTATTACTAAGAATAGGAACATATTAGCAAAAGGTCGTAGACGAAACAACTTGTACATCGTTTAATCATAGATTACTTGTAACAATATATGCTTCTCAAACATGGTAAATAACCCAACGCCTCGGCTTAGGAAGTTAGGTCGTGCCGACGTGCTAGTAAGCAATTTACCATTGTTAAGTATTGAAAGGCATTATTGTAATACATGTCTAGGAAGTATAGGTCTATCATGCAAAATAAATCAACTAATAAAGTTTTTAGGATTGATCCACTCAGGTCTGTATAATCTATCTCCAATTCAAAGTTAAGAAGAATACTTCTACACTTTAATGAGTATAGATGATTATCCAAATAGTGTTTTAGGGAACAAGGATGAAGTCTTAATCTTATGAAGGAAACTTGAAAACCTACTTGATTATTCAATCGTCTCAATTAAAACAAATCATAGTAGTGAATTTGATAAAAGGCAATTTGGATCCTTTTGTGAACAACATGGAATATCTTATAACTTATCGGGCCCGTTCACTTCTCAATCGCTTAAGATTGTTGAAAGAACACGTTGTAAGTTAAGAAAGATAAGTCGTGCAATACGAGCAATCCATCCCACAAAAGTTTTGGTGTCATGCCCTAGATACCTTATGTTATATCTTTAATATAATTTATATAAGAAAGGTCATAAATAAAACACCTTATGAAATACTTAGGAATAGAAAACCATCCCTAGAGTATTTTAGAGTTTTTGGTTGCAAAGTATTCATACTTAACACCAAAGAATACCTCACCAAATTCGACCTTAAGTCGTACGAAGGTGTTTTCTTAGGATTCTCTCAAACAAGTAAAACATACATAGTGCTTAATAAGGAAACAATGAGGATTGTGGAATCTCTCAATATGACCTTTGATGAGAACATGCCTGAGCCCAAACTATCTTCTTCGGTAGAAGATGACGTGATTAACGAACATGTTGTTCAAAATCATGAGGGGTCGCCAACATTACAAGTTAATGTTTTGGATGACGGAAATCTTAAGAATGTGAGAGAAGCAAGGGGTCATCCTATACAACATGTTATAGGTGACTTAAATAAATGAACACTTAGATCACAAAACAAACAAGTCTAAGTTTTTGGCATGACATTTTTCAAATGTCCAAATTGCTTTGGGATAGGTTTTGATGTTCATGTTATACATGCATCTTAAGAGAACAATCTTTTATGTGTTTAAGGTCATTATAATGCTCTTAGAGCTTATATGCTTATGTGATTAGGTCTTATGTGAAGGCATGAAAGGAACTCACAAACTCCAAAGATGGAAAGTATTCATCAATTCATTATACAAACAATGATTGATAATATCCTTGATTCTACATGTCTATACTATGTGATGGGGCAAGAAATCCTGACACAAAAGGTCTTGTTACATCGTAATAAGATTGAGAGTCTATTGTGTTAAGCTACCAAGGTTAGATAAAACTATTGGATCACAACTCACACTTGTGTTGAAGATTTTATATCTAAATCTACTTGCTCGATTTATGTGTAATATGCATGGCATGTGTTTAGGGTAAAATTGAAATGAAAAGATATTATGCAAACACACAAACTATTAACATAGTTGAACAAAATTCTCTGAACCTAAAATTCGGTGTGGTATTGCGTAACAAACAAAAATACCCAATGAATAGACCAAATGAACCAAGCATCTCACCTAAAATCTTTAAAACCTATAATGTTGTTACGAAACAACATATAAGGATCATTTTGGTCGACATTTACATATCAGACTATAAACCGGGGATATCTATCATTGTACAATAACTCTCTATACAATGTATGATGGTTTATAAGATCTTGCGTGTGCAACCTAATTTAATAGCCATTCTCACGAAATGATGGAAACAAAGTGCTCGCACGTGATTCATGCTTTGAGTATTGTAAGTTCATTATTGCGCTCAACAAAGTCATACTCAAAGGTCTCGATGATGTTTGATCTTCATTCATCAACTATGATAAATTCATGCATATCTTTTGTAAAGAATGCATGCAACTACCATAGGATCTAACGTGAGCACTTTGTAATCCAAATCCAACCAAACTCATAACTAACTCAACCCTAATCACTCATGTCATACAAGAATAATTATCTTCCCTAAACACCACTTTCTTTCAACTCATCTTGTACTAAGAATCTTAGTACTAAGCATGATTGTCTTTAGGACCATAAGATCTTCTCTTAACCACATCAAATTTATACTAATTGGCTATAAAAGGAGTAATTTTGTGTCATATAGCCTCATCACCACCTTCATCTTCCTTATGTAACATTTATCTCAACTTCAAAAAATGGCAACCAAATTTTTCATGAAACAAGTTGACAAATCAAACAAGACTATCGTGTACAAACCATTTGAGTTCCATGAGTTTCATGAAGGTCGTTTATGTGAAAAAAATTTCATATGTGCCACTAGTATAAGAAAATCATTCATCCATGCTAAAGCCTTCTCCTTAATTCGTGACCTACCCATTGAAATCTACCCTAGGCATCTTCAAGAATTTTATGCTAGGTATTATCTAGATCAACCTACTCTTACTCTCAATTTTCGTATGTATGGGCATGGGTATGCATGGAGTTTAAGAAAGTTGGGAAAAGTTATGAATGTGTGTTATAAGGGAAACTTGTTCTATACAAGGTCTACCAAGACAATTGACTTCTTGAATATAAGGCACTATCATCCATGCAATTATGCTCTAGTGGCCCCAATTCATGTCGTCATCATTCAAAATACTATTCTACAACCCATCTATCATTGTGTGAAGGCTCCATTCAAAAATTGGAACAAAAATCAACTTCACTTCAAGTTGATGCCTTGGGCGGAAGTCTTATTAAAGAATGTGTTTATGGAAGTAGAACCTCAAGAAAAGTTACCCATCATTGTGGGGTACATGCTCTATTGTATTGTGACTGAGACTCCTTTCAACTTTGCTTACTTTATAGCAAAACGAATGGAAGCTTTGGACTACAATAAGAAGCCACTCCCATATGCCAGACTCCTGTCACACATCTTTAACCACATTAAGAACAACTTCCCAAATGATCAATCTCGAATGATTGAAGTTGATGATGTGACCCCGATGGAGGAGTCTTTCACAATGGACTCTCTTGTATTTTGAAGATCTTTTTAAGTTGTAGTTGTTTTCTAGGAATCCTAGGATTTTCTTTTAAGTGTTGTCTAAGTGGTTGTATGTCTCATGTTCTCTTTCTGGTGAAATAAAATGGTTGTGTTATAATCATGCTCATATGAATATATACATACATAGTATTGCTCTTGCTCATCATCCGGCCTATAAAAGTCATTAAAGGGATAATCTTCATTAAATTTAATTAAATTGGACAAACACATACACATATAACCTTATTGTTATGATGTGAACTAACCCATGTTGCAAGTATCCAAATGGTAATCTAACCCATCTTGGACTTCCACATGTGAGGATTTCTTGTGTGTTTCATGTTGTGGTGTTTTCATGTAGCTAGGCCACCGTAAAGGTGAGGCTCTTGACCCATGGATCCCCGCCTTGGAACAAGGGGGAACAACGATCTAGGGGGAGCTATGTTCAAGAGGGAGCACCTTCGAGTGCTATTAAATCAAGCTACTTTCCCATCTCAAATGGAAGTCCCACCTTTTTTATTCGACAAAAGGGGGAGAATGAAAGCAAGAGGCGTGTGAAGACCATTCAAGTAATGTTAAAGGCTTCACCAAATTACAAGGCAAATATCAAGACGCAAGCTACACCAAAGGCGCGCTTTGTCTTCGCTAAGTCTTGTGATTTTATTTGCTTTCGGTTTTTATTTGTCATCATCAAAAATGGGGAGATTGTTGAGGCAACATGATCAAGATCTCTTTATATTTTAATGATGACAAATAAACCATCGAAACACATAAAATAACAAACGTTAGCCAAAATTCCCCGAATCACAAGTCTACTGCTGGCGCGCCACCCACTCGTCAACACGTGGGTAACGCGCCAGACGTCTGTGAATTTCGGGACGAATTTTGAAAGTCGGCTTTCCCCTTACCCGACAAATGTGGATCTTTCAATACAGGTATGAATATGTTATGTGCTTAATTGAGAACACTCGAAACGAGTTTTGGGATTAGAGAGATCCAACTTTTAAAGCACCCATTTACAGGAAAATGCCAACTCATGTTTTCTAGCTATTGCCTCTAGCCAAGGCTTTTCTAAACTTAGGGAGCTTATTTATTTCACGTAACATCATGTGAAAGCATTCATATGCTCATATCATGTGCTTACGTCTTCTCTAATTACATAACGGGTTTACTCCCTTATTGGTCAAACTAAGTCAAAGGTCACTTTGCGTAAACGCATCCTTTCCCACTTGGGTTATGCTTTACATTAAGGTAAAGTACTTAACTTGTTTGAACCAAAGTATTAGTTGAGAACGTCAAGTCGTGAAAAGTCACGAGGTATGAAATTATGGATTCTCGACGTTGTGTTACTTGAACTAATAAGTAACTCATGATTTTCTCAACTTATAATCTTAATTGTCTAAATCTTTTCTTCTTAATGACAATTAGATTATCTTCTTCTTAATTACTTTTCTTAATTATCTTCTTCAACAAAATACCACTTACCTCAAAACCATCAAACCTAATACCACCAAATCTCCGACAATACTTCCCAAATATCCTTTCCAACATTCCCTTACACCACTTACACAAAAGTGTACTCTTGTCTCTTACACACTTTTGATCTAAGCCATTCATTTCAAACTCAACCCATCTCAACCATCTATTTCCTTACAACATCACATCTCTTACACATCCCTTACACATCTCTTATATTCCTTACACATCCTCAATCTCAACCATCCAATTCAAATTAAACACATCTCAACCATCCATCCAATCTCCTCTGTATTACAACACATGTGTTTAATCTCATCCATTCATTTCAAACCAAAACCATCTCAACCATCCAATCTCTTACAACACATCTTAACCATCTATTTCAAACCAAAACAATCTCAACCCTCCATCCAACCCTTTCCCCCCAAGCAAAGGAATATACCTTTGGAATATTCTCTTTTCAAATCCAACCATGGTTCACCTCTTCCAACAATGGTTAGTTCTCAACATACAACCCTAACCCAACCTTGGTTAACCTAACCAACATACTTCTTAACCCAACTATGGTTACCTCTCTACACCCAACCATGGTTAACTCTTAACCAAACCAAGGATGGAACATTCCCTTGAGTAAACCCTTTAACCTAACCATGGTTCATTCTCTATATACTTCTCTCATTAACCTAACCATGGTTTATTCTATATATACTTCTCTCTTTAACCTTACCATGGTTACTTCTATACACTTAACCTTTCTATACCTAACCATGGTTAACCTCTAAGCCTTTAACCTAACCATAGTTACACCTTAACCCTTCCCTTGAGGATTATTACCCATGGCATATTCTCTTCTCTATTATGCCATGTGAGGAATACCATTTCTACCCCTACCAAATTACCCTTTCTACTCTTCTACCCTTGGTATTTGGTTTTATTATAAACACTTCACAAATGATTTTTCAAATTGGCTATTTGAGTTGGTAAACCTTAGATTGATTAATGTTAAGGTTTAGTGTGAAGTACAATTGGGGGTTTAGCAAGGTAAGGCATTTATAACGCCAAACATCCAAAGCCTCGGGAATATTTTCCCTGGGTGTCTGGCGCGCCACCCACGCATCAACACGTGGGTGACGCGCCGGCCTCGGTAATATTCCCAAGTTTGGGTTTTGACTATAAATACCATGCCTTGCCTCTTGTATTCCTCACCCCTTGCCATTATTCTTTCTCTCTATATTCTTTCTCTCTAATCCTCTAATTCTATCTCTTGTGTTCTTGATTTTCATATAACATCATTTGAAAGAACACTTCTTTTTTGCAAGGGAAGAATCACAAGAACCTAATCCAATCTTGTGATTGTGTCGAGGGTCTTCTTATCTTTACCCTTTCTACTACAATCAAGTCTCTAGGTTAGGTTAGGACTTGATTGAACAAACATTTATTCATTCATCTAATTGTTTGTAAGGGAAGTCTTGTGTCTTGGTGACCAAGCCTAGATCATTGGGGATCTAGTTGGGGTTTGATACTTCAGTGAGAAGTTTTGGTAGTGGTCTTGGTGACCCTTAGGTTAAGTCGAATCACGAGATTCTTTAGGGTGGTTTCCGAGGGCGGAATACTGTGGGAGTAACTCCTTCTTTGTGAGCATCGATATTGGTGAATATCGGTGGAGTGAATTGTAACGGTTTGTAGTCCACCAAAAGGATTATACTAGTGTAATAGTATCGGTGTCGTGGATTCGCAACTGGACGTATGGATGGTATAAACCTCCCATCCCGAACCAGTATATATCGTGGTGTCTCTCTTTACTCGCTTTATATACTTTGGTTGTGTTTGTGGTTGTTTGGATGGATTATACAACCACTTGGTTTTCTCTGAGGCTTAAAGTTTTTAAACGTCTTAAAAGCCCAAGAAACCGTATTCACCCCCCCCCCCCCCTCTACGGTTCTACAAATCTGAAAATTCTGAGCATTTTGCTTCAGAACATACTCCAACACCATCTCATGATTCACCTCTACTACCTGTTTCAAGTGAAAGAACTACTTCTTTGTCAGCATCTGTCTCAAGAGAACATACTGTTTCACAAGAAAGTACTTCACATCACTCTGCTTCAAAGCAAAGTATTGCTTCAAAGCAAAGTACTGCTTCTCTGCAAGGTACTGCTCTTTCTGATTCAGAACCTGATGTGGTTAAACCACCAACTCCCAATGATTATACTTCAACAGATGGGCTTCAAACATCTGGAGGAGATATGGGAGTTCAGGGACCAATGGATAATTATGCATTAACTAGGGAATTCAGAAGACTGAAGAAGGTAGTTAATGCTCAAGCTGATCTCATTTTGAAACTCAAGAGAAGGTTGAAGAAGTTCAAGAATTCTGTTTGGCCACTTGTTAAACATCACAGAATGTGGGTGAAGCAACAAAAGAGAAGTGGTCAGAAATCTAACAGAGCTTCAAAGTCTCAGAAGAGCAAGAAGAAGACATCATCATTCAAATTGGGGAGGAATCAAACTGATAATTTGAATAAAGATGATGTGCCTCTAGATCTATCAGAAGATACTCATCTATGGCATTATCCAGAAGAACCTTTGCAATTTGAGCAAGAGAAAAAGACTGATGAAGTTGAGCAAGTTGTTGAAGAAGAAAATGCTGATGCTAGAGCACAAAGTATTGATGTTGAAAGTACTGCTGATCAAAATTTTGAAAGTACTGGAGCTTTACAAGAAAATAATGAAGGTACGGATCCTCAAAGTACTGGTGTGCAAAGTACTTTGGATCAAGGTGATCAAGGTACTGCTGCTTTGAATGTTGATGAAGCTGGTCCTTCTACAAGAATTTTTGATGATGAAGCTGGTCCTTCTAACCCAATTCAGCAAGAAGAGATTAAGGAGTATACAGCTAGTGATGATGAGACTATTGCTCAGATTATGCTTAATATATCAAGTCAAAGAGGTATAAGCATTACTGATGTTGAACATGCCAAAGTCTCAGAATCTTCTTCTGAATCTAATAAGTTAGATCCTAAAGACAAAGGAAAAGGGATCATGAAGGTAACCAAGAAGAAGAAGAAGAAGTTCACTCTAGCATAGCTAAGAGCTTTAGAAGTAGCTAAGAATGAAGAAGTTGCTAGACAGCAACAAGCTTTAGATGATGCTGAATACTTAAGAGAATCAAGAAAGCCAGTTGTTGAAACAAGAAGACCAATTAATAAAGCTCAAGAAAGAAATTGGATGATAAGTTTTTTGAAAGGCAGAGGATTTAAGAATCTACAAGGGTTAAGATATCCAGAAGTGAAAGAACTATGGGATAGTGTTCAAGAATCAATTAGAAGAGAACTGGATAGTTTTGTTCCTATGGAGTCTGAAAAACAAAAGAAGTTGGAAGATGTGATGAAGGAACAAGCTGAGAAAAGAAAGTTAAAGAGAAAAAGAGCAATTCAAGATGATCAGTTGTCAAAGAAGCTCAAGCTGATAAGATCAGACACTATTGATGAACTGAGGAATTATTTTAGAATTGTGGATTTTGAGAATCTTAAGAATACAGAAGATTCTAAGAAGAAGTCTAAAATTATCTCATTCTCTGTGGTTGAATCAACTGAAGGAGATTATCTCATTTTTCACAGAGAGGATGAAAGCTTTACAGTATTCAATATGATATGGGATGTACTGCACATGATAGATAGAGAAGATCTATACAATTTGTATTTACAAGTGCAAACTTACTATGAGAATATTGAGGCAACTGGAGTGGAATTAATCTTATTGGGAAATTTAATAACCATCTGGGAGACTAAAGAAACAAGTAGTGATACTCTATGGAATGATCAAGAAAACTAGGAGATAACAAGATGGAGATTCTTTGAGTCATCAGGGGTACACTCACTTGAAATGGAAGATGGTGCTATGGTCCATATGTTAGCAGAAAGAAGATATCCTTTGATAAGAGATCTTATGCTCAGGATGTTGGATCATGGAATGGAGATTGAGAATGAAACTGAAGTAGCATTCATGGTGATAAAGCTATTTATAAGCTGGACTACTTCAGATGATGATATTGCATAAATACTGGTATGATTTTGATTGTACAAATCTTTTTGAATAAAAAGTACTTTTCTCAAAGTACTGCAAGACAAACAGTACTTTATCAAAGTAATGCTTGCTGCATAAAACCAGTAAAAGTCTTTTGTAAAGTAAAATAAAAGTTTTTGAAGCATAAGATGATATTAATAACAGGATTTGAAAGTAACACATGGTGTTAGTCTTTGTACTACACAGCAAATGGTAATCAACTCACCATGTTTAACAGACAAGAAAGAGTTTGACTCATCATGAGGGTACGGCTCTGATGTGATAATCAAATCCATTTTTAGTTGACAATTTACTAAAAATTGTATGGTATTCAACTCACCATATCTGTTATAGTGAAGAGTTGGCTAGCCCATAAGAAAATGGCTTATGGTAAAGGCTGTGGAAAATCCATTTGTATGGTAATTAGTTCACCATGGTTGTTATAAAAGAACTAACTAGTCCAAAAGCAAACGGCTATTGGTAAAGACTAAACAAATCCGTTGATAGCTGATGATTTGCTAAAAATCATATGGTTATCAATGTACCATGGTTGTACTTAACCTAAACATTGGCTACTCCAGAGTTAATGGCTTTGGTAAAGAAACATCAAAATCCATTAATTTTTAATGATTCACCTCTCACATGAGTTTACACACCTGGAAGTGATGAGAATAGTATGAAACTTTAAAAAGATTTGATGTACACTTTGTCAAATGTTGCTGAGTTGCTGAAAAGGTTGTTGCTGTGAAGATATCATCTGTTGCTGATAGAAGGTACTTTGACACACAAGTCAAATAAAAGATAAAGACACAATTTTCCTTGAAGATTAAGATGTTGAAGATCAAAAGATAACAAAAAAACTTGAAATCAAGCAAGTAGAATTCAAGTTAGGGGAGGATTGTTGGGATATGAAGATCAAAGTACTTTTGATAATCAAAGTACTGCTTGTGTTGAAAGTACTGCTCAAGGTTAAAGTGCTAATTCAAGATCAAAGTACTGCTCGTTTGTGAAGAATATTCAAAGTATTTTGAAGTGAAAGGATTATTATGCAATATAGTAAAAGGATTGTAATGCAATATTATTAGAATGATCTAGAATTGTTTTAGAGTTAGTTTACTTGTCGTTCAAGTATTGTAAATCGACTTAAGGTTTTCCTTATGCCTATAAAAGGAGCCTTAGGCAGCTATTAGAGATACGATTTCTTAGATACATGTTTTAAAGAATACGATATTAGAGAGTTAGGGATTGTTAGAGAATCTGTGTAAGCTAAGCAGGTTCAAATTGGTTTAATATATTCAAAGTTCTTTTTAGCTTTGTGTTAGTAGATTCCGCATACTTTACAAGGTTACATCAGTGTTTCAATATTAATAATTTTGGATTTATTCAAGATTGTTAAAACCTTTACAAGCTACAAAGTAGTTTGATCAGAGTATATCGATCCAACATAACTAATCGGTCGTTAATTAACCAAAATTGGTCTCTCATTTTGAAAAGTTATGATCATTGACGAAACTGATGAAATCAACATTTATTGAATGTTTTTAACTCAGTCTGATGATTAATTTTGATAGTGTTTTTGTGATAATCAAAACCCTATCTATACTACATTATAAAAGATTTGGGCTAAAAAAAAATCTTAAAATTTTAAGACAAAAAACATATTATAAAAGGAAAATTTAGAAAATTTATGTCTTGTTTAAACCATATAGTATTCCCATCCAATAATGATATATTTTAATAAAATTATTTATAAGAAAATCTCACTAAACTTATAACCACCGATTTAATGCTAAAATTTGAAAAATAAAACTGCTAACTATTTACACTATTAATAATTTCGATATTCTACTTTTGAAGAAAAAAAATGTCTGCTACGTTATAAAATATGTGAGACATGTTAAATAAGGAATTTTTAAAATAAAAATATTTGCTTACTACAAAAATAGTCACCGGGTACTCATCACCGTATTGCGTGTGTACGGTTTTTTTTTTTTTTTTTTAATGAAATGAGATATGAATATTTTTATCTTTGAGATAAAATTTCCTATAAAGTGTAAAAATCATATTAAATTAAAGCTTTTAAATGAAAGTGAAATGAAATGTAAGAATTTGATTTGTTGATATGTAAAGAACTTTGGATCTACTAGCCGAATACTCACACAAAAGAGACGGTTTATAGCAGCAAATAATTATATTTGCAAAATCGTGATTCTGTTTCGACCCTTGATGCAAAAGGTGTATTTTTTAAAATACAAAACATATGTTTTTTAAATATTACTCCTTCCGTCTCAAAATTATTGTCCCGAAGAAAAAACTCACACAGTTTAATAAAATGATACCGCTACAATTTTCAACCACTCAAATAGAATATATTTCAACTAAATAGTTTTTTTATAACTTAAAGTGGAAAGTGGACAATTTTTTTAAGACTCCACAAAAAAAAAATATATGGATAATAATTTTGAGACGCAAGAAGTAATATATAGTGTGTGTTTTTAAAAAGTTGTCCAAGTTTAAAATTTATAAAACTTAAGATATATTTAAAGTACTTAAAAATAATTTAGACAAACTAAATTAACTCAAGTTTCAAAATTTTCAAATTCAAGCTTTCAAAAAAATACGATCAAAGATGTGTTTTGACAAGTTAAACAAACAAACTCGTTTGACCCCATGCTAAGAAATCCTAGTCCTACTCGTTTTCCCCTTGAAAACACATTACATGGTCATTCTCACCTTTAACATTTTACTAATAAAATACTAACCATTTTCTTATAAAAAAAGAAGAAGTCAAAAGATTATAATTAAAGGCGGTTTAAAACACACATGACAATAGAATAGAAGATGGTACAAAAAAAGTACAAAGTACACAAAGATATATAAACTCATCAAACTCATTGTGTTCTTGGTTTCAACAACTTTCTGTTAAAACACAAACAACCTCATATCCTTTGTGAGTCTTTATGTCCCTTCATGTCTTTTTTGCTTTTTTTTTTCATTACCCTTTATTTACATTTTGTTTCTTGCTTACTTGAACCAAACATAACAATATTATTCGCTTATTAATATCTTGGAATATATTCTTCTAACCATTCTTTTTTTTCACACGAAATTTAAGGGTTCATGGGAATTTTTTTTAACATGATTTTTTGATATTGCATAATATATATATATGGTCTCTCAAATAGTAAATAAAAAAAAGGTTCATATTATTTTCTTGGTTTAAAATTTTTTGTTATCTTTATAGGTTATTTTCAGTCATTGATTTGGTGTTTTGTTAGTATTGGTTAGGTTGAATCTTTCAGTTTTCAAGTTTTTGTTTTTGTTTTTTATATATTTTTTTCCTACAGTTTTTATAAAATTTTCAGAATTTTGAGAAGTGGGATATGGTTCTTGATTTGTAATGTGATCAAATTTTGAAGCTTTAATCAGGTTAGGGATCTTTCTTTTTTTATTATATACATGTTTACAATTTGATAATTGTTTTTTTTATCTGACATAGGAAGTATATATAATTTTGTCTCATTATAGAAGTAGATCTGTATATGTTCTTATTGTTTTTTATTTGATATGTTGCAATGATTGTGATTAGATCTTATAGTTTATGTTTTTTTTATTAGTAGGATATGTACATTATAATGAGGGGAAATTTGTTGCAATGTATATGAAACATGTTTCCGTGTTTGCCGTTTTGGATATATAAGCATGATCATTGATGATATGAATTCATTTGCCTTAGATTTTTATTAAAATGATTTGTTTTATATAATAATGTGGGCTTGTTGTGATGTTGTCTAATCGAAGAACATATTTAATGAGTTTTTAAAGACCATAGGCTGGTGGTATCGATTTGATTGTGTTACGTGCGGTTCATATCCGTTTAATATGATGTAAGATTTGTATGATATTTAATAAGATTTTACTAAATTGTTATCGTTGCTTATCTTACAATTGGGTTCATGATTAAGTTACAATGCTACATCGGGTGGGGTCATATGGGTAGCTGGATTTGTGCTTAAAAGTTAAAATGATCATAATACTGTATAATTTTTGGATTGTTTCGTGAGGAGATAACTAAATTTGAGGAAGTAGACAAAGAGTTGCGTAAGAAAACTAGTTATTGAGATAATTGTAAAAGTAGCCGATTACGTTAACTTTGGGCACCTGATTACCATGTCCAAATTATCAATTTGAAAATGCACATCCAAACACCCCCATAATTGCAGTATGTTTAAACTCAACATGTTTTCTGCAAATCTGGGGTCCGTGAACATGTAACCGCAGCATTCATCTGTAAAACTCACTTTTCATTTTGAAAACATTCTCAAATTTGATATTGACAGAATCAGTCCTGCAGTTACAAAAACTATTGCCATGGTCATTGTTCATTAACTTGAAGTATTTTGATCCTCAATCTGTGTTTTTCAATTATGCGTAATTATGTCAGCATCTCCACGTGACGTTCATGGTACTATGAAAAGTTTCTGCGGTGTAAATAAATAAATGGCTTTATTGCCATGCTAGTGCATACCTTAATTGTGAATTCGATATCCGCTTTTGCGGACTTATGACTTTTTTAAGGGTAAATCGGTCATATAACCTAATACGAGTAATAATCAAAACGTGTAACGGTTACATTTCACGCGTAACACGCTGCCCTATTTGAAGAATCCCTATTTATTCATACCTTTCATTCATTGAACTTAGATAGAAGAAAGGAGAAAGAGACAACCATTACTGATTTACATCTGTTTCTCTGTAGCTCGTCTTCTTTGGTATAATTTATCGCTCTATATTAGCATAATCAAAGTTAATTTCTTTGCCTTGTAAGCAACGTTTAATGGATTTCATGCTATATTTGGAAGATAATTGATTTCTCATTTCGATCCACAGCTAAAGAAAAGTTTTTGCTTTGTTTATATAGTATGTTAAAGTTCTCCCATTTTGTATAATAGGGACATAATAATCTGATCGAGTGTAATGCAATGGAAACCATAATGAATGAAGAAGCCGACACAGATATTATTAGTCAATGTGAACCTGTTGAGGTCAAACGGCTCCTCAGATGCAGAAGTTCAACCCGATGTCAACTCTCTGATATGAACTCCACACCGCAAGTTTCTTCTGAAAAGCGAAAAAAGGTTATTAATTTTCTTTAATGTCTTTAATCTTTAATACCGTGTCAGCATCAATAGCAAAAAAGACTTCATTTTTACAAGATTTCGTGTTCATACTTTTTGTGCAGGAGCGATCTCCTAAAAGTAGCCCGAAAGATGATCAAAGCGTTGAATCCCCTGGAAGCCCTCGAAATCAAAAGGTATGAAGTCATGTACATTATATAGATATGAATTAGTAATATAATATCACGTTTAATATAATATTATAAGTTGATGCAGATAACAGCTAGATGGGATCCATCAGAGGCATGTAGGCCTGATGTAGAGGACGCTCCAATATTTTATCCGACTGCTGAGGTAACAAGTTTATTTTTTTATATCATAATTTTCATTTTTTATTAGGAAGTTAAAATAACCGGTTTTTATATTTTTTTAGGAGTTTGAAGATACACTTGGTTATCTATCAAGAATACGACCCATGGCAGAACCTTATGGTATATGCAGAATTGTACCTCCTAATTCATGGAAACCGCCCTGCCCTTTAAAGGAAAAAAGATTTTGGCAAGAAGCTAAATTTTCTACAAGAATTCAGCAAGTTGATTTGCTACAAAATAGGGAGCCAATGAACAAAAAACGAGGGAAAAAACGTAGGAAGACGTCTAAAAAATTTGGAGCAAGAAGAACAAATTCAGACTCGAATGCTTCTTCTGATAGTGATGATAAATTCGGGTTTCGGTCTGGATCAGACTTCACATTTGAGGAGTTTCAAGATTTTGCTAAAAATTTCAAGGAACATTATTTTGGGATAAATGATGAGAACCCGAAAAAAGAGGATTGGAAGCCCTCGATTGAAGAAATTGAGGGTGAATATTGGAGGATAATTGAACAGCCAACAGATGAGGTTGAGGTTTATTATGGAGCAGATTTAGAAACTGGCGTGTTTGAGAGCGGGTTCCCGAAAATCGCATCCAAAGATAAGGAACTAAATAGTAAATATGTAAATTCGGGTTGGAATCTGAACAACTTCTCGCGCCTACCAGGGTCAGTGTTATCTTTTGAAGGATGTGATATCTCGGGAGTGTTAGTCCCATGGTTATATGTTGGCATGTGCTTCTCGTCATTTTGTTGGGTAAGCTTAAACTTCTACTACTATTTGAGTACTTTTTTAGTTATGACTTATGAGTGTGGTCCCTGACTTGCGTTTTTGTTGGTTATTTTTTTGAAATAAAAAAAGCATGTTGAAGATCATCATCTTTACTCAGTAAACTATATGCACTGGGGTGACCCGAAGATATGGTATGGGGTACCGGGAAGCCATGCGACTGCTTTAGAGGATGCAATGAGGAAGTATTTACCTGATTTATTCGAGGAACAACCAGATTTACTTCATCAACTTGTAAGCCCGAATTCCTTATCTAAAAGTCTTATGGGTCATTTATCATTTTATTTTATTGATTTGCGCATGTTTTGACAGGTTACTCAGCTGTCTCCTAAAGTTCTGAAGTCTGAAGGGGTGCCAGTTTATCGTGCTGCTCAGCATTCTGGGGAATTTATCGTTACCTTTCCAAGGGCATACCATGCAGGGTTCAATTGTGGATTTAACTGTGCAGAGGCTGTCAATGTGGCACCCGTTGATTGGCTACAACATGGGCAAGGTGCAGTGGAGCTCTACAGTGACCAACGACGCAAGACATCTATATCTCATGACAAGTTGCTACTAGCATCAGCTCGGGAAGCTGTCAAGGCTCTTGGAAAACTTTTGGCTTCTAATGAAGAAAATCCAGAAGCTTTAAGATGGAAAAGTGTTTGTGGGAAGGATGGAATACTTACCAATGCTGTTAAGGTAGATCGATTGCTAATGCTTAATGCCTTTATGTAACCGTTGTATGTAGAAGTGACAAAACGGGTGGGTAGTTGGTCAAAAGATGTAATTTTGGGACGGGTGACTCAGGTTGACCCAAAATACTTTTGCCCAGAAATTTTGTTGGTTGTATAAATGATTTATGAGTCAGATATTAATATATTATTATAAAAAAACTATATTATTTTTTGACTAATTAAAATTTTGAATAGTATGATTTAGGAGAGTTTGTGATATTACGAAAACACTTATGGCTCACTTTTCGCCTGTTTGACCCATCTCTTTTCAAAATATTAACCCGAACCGACCCATATCAGCTGATCTTTTTTTATACGTAACATTTTCAGGCGAGAGTTGGGATGGAGCTTAAGAGGATTGAGCAACTTCAAACCGGTTTTCAGTTTCAAAAGATGGAAGAAGATTTTGATGCAACAAATGAGAAAGAATGCGTTATGTGTTTCTATGACCTACACATGTCTGCAGCCACGTGCAAATGCTCTTCTGATCGCTTCACATGTCTAAAACATGCAAATGATTTATGTTCTTGTGAACCAGACCAGCGTTCTGTCTATCTCCGCTACACCTTTGATGAATTAACCTTGTTGGTTGATTCTCTCGAGGATGATTTGGTTTCTTTGCATAAACACGCACCAAAAAAAGAACCTCATTTAGGAAAAGGGTATGATGACACACGCTTTGAACTTCTAGATATTGGATCTGTAGCCTTTGGGAAACTGTGGTGCAATAAGAAGGCGATATTTCCAAAGGGATACCGAAGCCGAGTGAAATTCTGGAGTTTTTTGAACCCTGCAGTAGTGAGGAGCTACATAGTGGAAATCCATGATGCTGGACTCATTGGTCCTATATTTAAGGTACAGCTTTTGACGTCTTATGTTACTATTTTCAGTTTAAGATAGACCTGCTCCTTAACTTTGCGGTTGGTTTCATTTAATTCAGATTTTCTTAGAAGAGTATCCTAGTGAGAGCTTTATGGATGTCTCGGCAGATAAGTGCTGGGAATTGGTGTTGCAGAGAGTAAATCAACAAATTGTCAACGACTGCAAGTTGGACTTAGAGCCAATAAAGAGAGTAATAGACGGGCTTGAAATGTGTGGGTTATCTTATCCCGCCATTGTTCAGGTAATATTACAGTATTTAAAAATTTACAAAAAAATATTTTGTAGTAATTATCTCGTTTATCATTCATTATTTAAATTTGGTATTTATAACAGGCGATTGAGGATCTTGATCCGGAGCATAGGTGTTTGGAGTACTGGAGCAACAAAGTTGACCATAACGAAGCCAAGAAGTTGAAATTTTCCATGTTTAGCTTTTGACTTTTTGGAGATAGAGCTCGGCAGCAGAACTTGCAAAGCTTAGATCAGCGCATATGGTAGAAACTGTAACTATAGGATTTTTTTAATTTTTTTTTAGAATAATTGCTAATGTACAGGTTCTTTACTTTTTTTCATTTCTTATAGCAAATAGAAAATAAAAGGTAAATAAATTTTGAAAGTCTTTTTCATGGATTCTGAGAAGTACATATCAGTTTTGTTTCATTGTTTTCTTTGGTTCCTTGTCCATTTCTGTCATGTCTTAAGTATGTGTGCATTAGCATATGATCTTACACGTTCTGATGGAGTGATGGTAGCCGCATGCCACCCCTTAAAGGCGGTCTGCTCTAGGATGAGCTGTGAGAAATGTTGTAAAAATAGGGATAATATGTGTAGTTTTTAAAAAACTAGGGATGAAATCTGTAATTTCATATAAGATAAGTGGGCCATTATTCTAAACCACTTGTTGAAAAAGATTAGGACATGGGCTAGTCTGGGCCTGTTGCACGTTGGGCCCAAATATAATCCATTTGGAACCAAGTTGTACACAAACATGAAACATAAGCTATGAACACAAAACCTTCTAAAATGAATGAAACTGTGATTAGTTGAATAAACTAAATTACCTAAAAGAAATAAAGAATGTATGATATATGGCGACTTAAATCCTAAAACATAGCATTTCCATCTACAATGTTCATGTAAATTCACAAAAAGGTGTCGAAAATCTGTAAAACTAACATCCTCTAGTTTCGCTTTTTCAAGAAAAATCTATTCGGGTTTTTGGCACAAATTGAGCTTACGAAACATAAAGCTAAACTAAAAAGTTGGTTTGGTAGGACAGAACAATATAACAAATAAATGGAATGAACTTTGTAATAGGATAAATGGAGGTAATGGATGATTATTACTATTCTAATCATGTTTAGTTGATATGATAACATATACTAACAATAGAATCGATTGAAAAAAAGTACTAAAATACCCTTTAATGATAGGTTTTTCTACTTCTTTTTTTTTTCCTTTTTTTTTTTTGGATTTTGTATAGTGGCCTGGTGGGTAGTTAAAAGATGGCTTTTATGTAATTTTGATTGTATTATAAAAGTTATGAATAAAAAGTAGTTAAAAGACTCATGGATAAAATTGGTAGGTTTTTATGTAATAGATAAGTTTTTATGTAATAAGTTATTACATGTAAATTCTATTGAATCGCAAACATGTTTTTTCATCGTCTCGCACGGCTCATTTCTCAAGTTTTTGGAGGAAGGAAAATTAAAGTTTTAGCCCAATTTTTAGAGAAAACATTTTATTTCAAAATCAATCAAATCACATTTTTCTTAATTCTTTTTC
Source organism: Artemisia argyi (assembly GCA_030686995.1). Classification (NCBI taxonomy): domain Eukaryota; kingdom Viridiplantae; phylum Streptophyta; class Magnoliopsida; order Asterales; family Asteraceae; genus Artemisia; species Artemisia argyi. The sequence goes on from CM060677.1 coordinate 199,243,226, forward strand.
CTTTTCTTTTAATCTTTAGTGATAGTTAAGAAAACAATTGTTCTTATTCCTATGGGTCCCACTTTAATTCTATTTTAACTGCACATTTAAAGTATCTTTTGTCCTTTTTGTTGATACCCATTTTATAATTTTCCGTCCAAATAACAACATTCGGAATGACACATATAGTCATACCGAAACCTATTCCTATTGTGATTCATGCCAACAAACTAAAATGCACCTCGTATTTTTCTACCTTTTTTAAGTAGAGGTGTTCATCGGTTCGGTTATCGGTTAATCGGGTTGTTCGGTTAAAAAAAATTTTGGGTCATAACCGAACCGAAGTTCGGTTCGGTTATGGGTCAAAACCGAAAACCGAATTTTGTACTTGAATTACACTATTTATTTATTTATTTTTAAATTTAATTATATATATTTCTGGCAAAAAAAATATTGCAAGCATAAAAAAGTGTTTTTTATATTAGTATAAATTCGATTTTCGCTTAAGATAGCCAAACCCATATCTAAATCGAAAACCGAATTATTATTTCGGTTTGATTCGGTTTTAACAAATTTGGTTCAATTATATGTTCAGTACAAGTTTTTTTCGATTTATTCGATTTATTACCCGAACCGTGAACACCCCTATTTTTAAGTGATACTCATTGGAAAACAACCCTTGTAGAGTTTGTTCGAGATTAAAACTTATCACACATGGCCCACAAATAAGTCCAAAAAAGGTGGATTATGTTTTGATAACGTTGGTATGGTATAATGCAATCCTATCATTTATTTGGCGCTCACTTGAGAGTCTCACCTTCCCATTCGAATCTTTGTACCAAAAATGGGAGCTCATATATGCCAGTGCATAAGCCGGATATCAACTTTCAGACCTCATTCTCCGGTCACAATCTACAGCACCAGAGTTAAAACCGGACAAGAGTTTGTTGATGGAGTCTTGGATTTAGCTCATGGGCTTACCCAATTGGGTTTGAAGTCCGGTGATGTTGTTGCTATCTCTGCTTTCAACAGGTCCCTTCATAGTTTTTTCTTATCTATTTTTCTAACTGCAATTAAAAAGATTATTCAATACTCTTTGTGTGTTGTTAGAGGTACCCTATAGGTGAGTGGCACCCCCCTTAAGCTCTGTGAACAGCAGAAAACAGTTTTCTGTCTTTTAATATTTTTGACTTATCAAACTTTATATTTTTTGTTCCGTACTTTCTGTTGTTTTATAATAAAAATTAAAAAGAAGAGGGGATGAAATTATCCATTAAGGGTGTATGTATAACCTAAGCCATACTCTTTTAGATATTTTAATGTAAAATTTCTAAGTGCGTGAATGATACGAACATATCCCATGCTAAGCTCGTATCAATTCATAAGTGCAACTGTAGATTTCACTCAAAAAGGAAAAAGCTAGCTTGTAAGACAAAGCGTCACCTAGACTTATAAACCACCATCCAATCCCTTACTTGGCCGATGTGGGATCGTAACGGTGAATCTAAGTTACTTATAACCATGAAATTGACCTAGTGGTATGTGAGTGTGCACATTAAACAAAAGGTTTTGCGTTGGGGACATTTACGAGATAGGCATGTGAAAAAATTGTCGCTATAAGAAAAGTAAACTATTAATAGTAAGTTTTATATGGGACCAAATTAGCAAAATGACTATTTGGAATTAATAAAATTAATATGCTTAGCTAAAGTTACCTTGAGATTAGCAAAGTTGAAAATTTTCTGTAAATGGATTCTTGATCATATTGGTTAATGGTTTTTCCATTTTAAGGGGGTGTTTGTATAGCAGTTTATGGCTTATGGTGTATAAGCTCATGTTGATTGTTTGGATTAGGTTCTAAGCCTATATAATCCCAAAAGAAACAAAAAAGGAGCTTATCAACCCCCACCCCTAAGTAAGCTCAAAAGCCTAAGCTTATAAGCTTATTTATTGAATAAGCTAAAATAAACTCGCACAGCAGGCACTGAGCACAAAGCTGCTATTAAATCCATGAAGTTGGTATGAATAATCTTAAATTATTACAGGAGTTTATTGTTGCTTATATACTCATAAATGTTTCAGTGATCTATATTTGGAGTGGTTATTAGCCATCACATTTGTTGGAGCAATAGCTGCAACCCTCAACTACCGATGGGTATGCAAAAAACGCTGGACTCTATCAGTTGTTTTTAGCTTTTAAATATATTTTTACCTGATTGTAGTACGTATTTTACATGTTAGAGCTTGGAAGAGGCTCTATTAGCAATGAAAGATGTGAAACCGATCATGTTAGTGACTGACGAAAATAGAGAAAACTGGCATTCAGATTTTCAAGCTCATTCTATCCCTTCTCTAAGATGGCATGTTCTAATGGGCACCGATGATGCATATAGCTCTAAAGAACAGAATAGTAAGTAACATAATAATCATAGTTGAGCGTAAAAAAACTTCAATTAATAGTTATATTAATGTGGATTTGCATGCCATTATACTTCTTTTTTGACAGTATTAACAACCAATATGCTTAAAATCCCTTCTCCAAGACCCCAATCATTCAACTATTTAGCAAATTCTACCGGAACAGCAATAGTATGCTTCACTTCAGGTACTGTTACTCTTTTCTAGATATTGTTTTTTCTTTATGTCTTGCAAGAACAGACCGATTTCAACTGTATTCTGTTTGTAGGGACTACTGGGAAGCCAAAGGGTGTCATGTTAAGCCATTCAGCTTTGGTTGTACAGTCTTTAGCCAAGATCGCAGCTATTGGTTACAATGAAGATGATGTATAATGTTATTTTATTTTCCTTTAACTTAATGTGATAGATATCAGTTTATTCATGCTTCAATCTTTAAATACAGGTGTATTTGCATACTGCTCCATTAGGCCATGTCGGTGGATTATCTTCGGCTTTAGCCATGCTTATGGTAGGAGCATGTCATGTCTTGATGCCCAAATTCGAAGCTAAGTCAGCTCTTGAAGCTATTGAAAAGTATAGTGTGACTTGTTTTATAACAGTTCCAGCGATTATGTCTGATATCATCTCTTTAATCAGGTATGATCAATAAAAACGTATAGCTCTATTGAAGGTGAAATTGTATTATATTGATCTTATATCAGATGTTCAGGACCAAAGATACACTGAAAGAGTTACTCATGTTAACGAAGATTCTAAATGGTGGAGGCAGCCTTTCAGATAAACTAGTTAAAGACGCAACCGACATTTTCTCTAATGCTACACTTTACACAGCTTATGGTTGGTCTATATTAAAATTTGTGTTCCTTTCGTTCCTAGGTAGAGTCAATTCTTCTGTAACTGATTACTTAACGGTTCTTTTTTGTATTAAAAGGGATGACGGAGGGTAGTTCGTCTCTAACTTTTATGACCCTCAATGATCCTACAAAGCAATCAACTACATACAAAAAGTCAGCTTTGGTCAACCAACAAGAGGGTGTTTGTGTTGGAAAGCCTGCACCACATGTTGAGTTAAAGATCAGCACTGAGGATTCATCTCATGTTGGACAGATATTAACAAGGGGACCTCACCTAATGATTGGATACTGGGGCCATGTTCCAGTGAAAGAAAATTCTGGATATGAAGGGTGGCATGAAACTGGTGATATAGGTCGGATAGACGATAATGGTAACTTATGGCTAATTGGGCGCATGAAAGGGCGTATCAAGAGTGGAGGTGAAAACATTTATCCTGAAGAGGTAATCAATTGTTGGTTTGACTGGTAGAAAAGTCAAATGATTCCTTCCAATAGTACTAGTTTTTACAAATCAAACTGTATCTCTTGGTTGTTAACTTGTGTGAGATTGGTTGTCATGCGTTTAATGTAGGTGGAATCTGTCATATTAAAACATCCTGGGATATCTACGATTGCAGTCATCGGACTTCCAGATGCCCGTTTGACAGAAATGGTGATTGCTTGTGTTCAACTGAACCATAACTGGACATGGGTTGATTCAAGTTCGGACCACTCAGCTCGACATAAAGAACAATGCTTATCAAAGGAAACCCTCCAGCAGCATTGTAGAACAAATAACTTGAACGGGTAAGTTTGTATCTATTAAAGGTGATAGCTTAGACCCATTTACTTACTAAGGGGTAGATTTGGGCTATGGTTTTCCCATAACGGGTTAAATGGCTTGATTCAATGTTTTAGCTAAAAAGGAGTCAGGTCAAATGGGCTAAAACTCGCCCTAAAATGAATTTTTAACTTTTACAACCACCTAAACCGTTTTATTTCAGTAAATTTGCTAATTATTGTAACAACATAGTTTTTGTGATCACATTTAACGCGATAGATGTTTCTAAATAATGGACAAAACAACCTAGTTCAGCTTGGATCCTTTTTGACCCGTTACCCAATAGTCACCATCCAACAACCGCCCATTTTGACACTTCTACTGTTCATTAGTCTGTTATCTTTCCGTTTTGTATGCATTTGCAGCTTCAAAGTTCCTAGAATATTTATAAGATGGAACAAGAAATTCCCATTGACAACAAGTGGGAAATTGAGAAGAGATCAACTCAAAGCAGAAGTTATGTGTCACTTGAATAGACCCCTGAGCAGTCTATAAAAGGCCACAAAATGAGGTAATACTCCATAAAATGTAACCGGCATATTCTTTTGGCTAAGCATAGAGTTCAGGGAACATAAAATGTTCCTCATTTCATATTTTGAAGGTTACAACAATTCTTTTCTTGAGCTAGTTTTGTAGTTGTGTGTATTTTATGTAATTTTCGAAAAGGTGAGCAGAAGGATACATAAAATGTTCCTCTAAAAATACTTGAACTCACAACCTTAGATTGTAGAAGTGCATATTTATCGTTGGATGAGAGACCGATTGGTGGTTTATAAAGTTACACAAATTTTGCTGTTTTTCTTACTGGTATATTCTAAGAAATAACTTACATGCGTCTACTTGCAACATTGTGAGTCTTAATTTCGGACTTATTTATAGTCTTAACATGTATGAGGTTCATCATGTCCATGCCAGAATCCTTCTACTATCTACTTTTCTATTAATATTCATTATGATCTAGCATTGTGATTCTGTGGTTCTGGGTAGTTTGCTTGTATAATGGAGGCTAAAGGTAGCCCGAATTGGGCTTGGACTGGTCCTAAATGGCTTTCGGTCCCAACACGCTGGGTCTAAAATGGGACTCATAAAGGCTCCGGTTTTTTGTTTAATGAAAACTGAGAAAGCCCATAGATCATATCAGCTTCATATTTCTTTTATTTAATGAAACTTAATTAGAAATTTGACTCATTTCAAGTTTGATTACTATAAGAATTAAGATAATTATAAGAGAAAAATCCTTAAATAGACAGGTTTTCACCATTTAGTTTACAATATATAGACAGATATTTATCAACATTCCCATTTTGGACAACATGGTCGAACAAAAGAACATCTCTATCGGTTGACTCACAGATTTTGGCGTTAAGACCCCTTCTTCAAATGTTTTATATATGTGCTTTTTTAACTTGTCATGGGGCACAAGTTAAGCACAACAAAAGAACGACGGGACTCACGAAAAAAGACGTCTAGACCCACAGAACAGTGCACTTTTCAAATAAATAATGTGGGTTCGGACGTCCTTTTTCATGGGTCCCGCCGTCTTTTTGGTGTGCTTAACTTGTGCCCCTAGGGCACAAGTTAGAAAAACCCTTAATTAACTAATGTAGGGCTGATCATGTTCTGAAAATTGGACCGGTTTACAAATCGATTTGGTTTAGAATACCGGATCGAAATGTTCAGTCAATGTTCTGGTAAGTTCAGTCATGTTCTGTTCTTCGGTCTGGTCCGGTACAATAAAGCATAATGACAAGTTTTGCGTAATGCTGAACCGGACCGGACCGAAAACCGAATATGAAAAAAAAAAAAAAAAAAAAAAAAAAAAAAAAAAAAAAAGGTGAACCGAAGACCGAACCATAGAATGTTCAGTCCAGTCCGGTAGGTCTAATTTCGAGTCCGACCTTATCTACGGTCTATTATGTTCGGCCCTAAACTAATGTACCAAAAACATTGTTTATTTAGATGCCACTTTTCACTTTACACTGATAAATTAATTTACAATTAGGAAGTAAAGAAATGGTTTAAGAAAAAGTTATTAGAAAGACATACAAGTCAATGTTCTTTTTTTCTAAAGAAAAATAAAAGGTCAGAGTATTGTAACAACTCCCATCATCATATTAGTCAAAAGAGAAGTGTAAGTTTAACAACCCCCATCGAACTAGTCAATATACTTTATTTTCGTACAATGGGTCATCACTTATCAGTGATTTGTTTATTTATTTTTTGGGTTTTTCTAACTTGTGCCCTAGGGACAAGTTAAGCACACCAAAAGTACATCAAAAGTGCACATGGACCCACATAAAAGTACATCTGTTTGTACTTTTATGTGAATCCATATGTACTTTTTCGTGAGCCTTTGTGTACTTTTGGTGTGCTTAACTTGTGCCCCTAGGGCACAAGTTAGAAAAACCCTTATTTTTTTACAAAATATTAAGCTTCTTGAGTTCTTGTTTTGATTGTATTCAAGTTTTGATGATCTATGTTGCAAGAAGAGATGTGTTATAGGAACCTTCTTATATTGTCACATCAATAGGTTTTTGTCAAACCGTACAACTCACGATACACACCGTACAAGCCATTGATGCACCTAATGATTGGATACCCTCCCTATGGGAGGGTGTGGATAACTTGTCCATGCAAGAAACATCAAGTTTACACGAATGAAAAAATATATATGTACTCAAGTAACCTCACTTAAGTTAAAAGTGATTTGAATCCAATCATGATTAATGATTGATAATAGATAATTGTGATTGACAGCCATAGCTAGATTCCTCATATTACTCAATCAAGGCCGTAAATTAGTGGGTAAACTAGTGATAACTTAGGATTAAAATTTGATAATGAGTTGCCAACATGTTCAATATCTCTTACGAGTATCTTTAAGTAGCTACTTACACTATCTTCAAGAAGATTTGAACTACAATGGAAAGAACCACATTATTGTTTGATGCTTTATAAAGAAGTAACTACAAAGCAAATGCATGTAAAGAATATACACAACTGTCATTTTTTGATAAGCTATGATAAAAATAGTACTTGTTGATCTAGTGAAATAATTGGTCATAAGTTGGTGATTATGTGTATATTTGGCGAAATGGGCTGGGGCTGGGGCTGAGGATGGAGCTAGGGCTGGGGCTAGAACTTATATTATAAACTGAAATTAAAATTTGTATTTTTATAAATTTGTTTGTCAAATGGGCTGGTGCTGAGGCTTATTATTGCAAAATTACTAAAAAAGACATAATTAAATGAGTTTTTGAATATGTTAAATATTTTTGTTTCAAAAGCCCCGGGCTAAAGTTTTTAGCCTATTTTATGGGGCTAAAATTTTTAGCCGGCTTATTTTATAAGCCCTTCCACAAAAATATCTCGGTAAAAGTTTGAAAATAAGCCGGCTAATTAAATAAGTCTCGTTTGTTATGGGGCTTATGGAAGGGCTTATAAAATAAGCCGGCTAAAAACTTTAGCCCAATAAAATAGGCTAAAAACTTAAGCCCGGGGCTTTTGAAAAATAAATTACTTATTTACCCACAAAAATATCTAACATATACAAAAATTCATTTAATTGTGTCATTTTTAATAATTTTGCAATAATAAACCACAGCCCCAGCCCATTTGCCAAAAAAGTTTATAAAAATACAAATTTTAATTTCGGCTTATATTATAAGCTCTAACCCCATCCCCAGCCTCAGCTCCAGCCCATTTCGCCAAACATACCCTATAAGTCCCCATAAGCCTTTTGCCAAACACATCGTATATGTGTAACAAAATCTACAAATTCTTTATTAAAGAAACCTGAAAAGTAAACCAGTATAATATAATGATGTTTTTAGTCGTTGTATACTTATATATATGACTTGTCTTTAATCTCAAAATCACACACTCACAGCCAAAACTCACAATCTCAAACACACATATGCGCAGACTAGTCTTCACACGTACATTTACCGGAAGTCTCTTTGAAAGCACTCAAAGCAGCCTTAATAGTTTTGTGTAGGAGTGTAACTATTTACATTTTATCTCCGATAAAATTATATATATTGTTGTTGTGATCGTGATTGTTTCGTCCTACTATAGATAACAACAACACGACAATAGCATGATTGAGTTTCACTTTTATCTTAACTACATATTAAGAGAAAACGTATTTTGTAAAATAATTTGTATTACTCCGTAGTTAATAGGTCATAAATTAATTTAGATATACACACAAAGTCAAATGTGTTTCCAAAAGGAAGACGTCAAATACTTATCATAACCAACCCATAAACTAGTCAAAAATTGACTTGTAGGCTTGTAATAACTCCCATAAATACACTTAATTTGTTCAAAAAATAACCATATCATGTACATTCATATTTAGACATGTATACATACACATGTATCATGTGTGTGTTATCTACTTGTCTAAAAACATAATTATGGAGCGATGGAAGGGAGAAATTTAATTTATCAAGTATGATGATTGTGTTGAAATGGTGGGAAAGAGTTGAAAAAATTGTGTGGACGGTTTTCAAATCTTCCAAAATTTGAATAAATATATGTTGGTCAAACATTCTATTTAAAACGCTGTCATAATTTGTTTCACACACATGAATGAAGTTGGCCTTAAATTGATTATACATCTCCATTTCATTAATTACCACTCCATTTTCAAACAGTTCGAACAATAGCTGTTAAGATCTCGATCTAGCTCTTAAGATCTTCCGATCTTACGATCTCGTTAAGAAAAAATGAGTCGATCCTTCGTAGGATCTTAAATAGCATAGGATCTTAAGTATGATCTCGATCTTACCATAAGATCGTAAGATCTTGATCCGATTCGATCCTACTTTCCTTAATTTAACTAACTAATAAACTATAAATGAATGAATTTTGTTAAATTAAAACAATATAGCAAGCGTCAATTACTGTAAATGTCTAATAAGATCAAGATATATAGATTTTTTGATTAAAAGATTCAGCGTCCTTAATTAACGATTAGATATTTTTGTATTTTAGAGTATTACGTGTCGCATTCTCATATTACTATAACTTTCAGAACTCTTTTTTCTTCTCTAATTTGTTATATAATCATCTTTGATTACGAATTACTAGAAAAATAAGATTTTTAGACATTTAAGTAGGATCGTAGGATCTCGATCCGATCCTACGATCTCGATCTTGCAAAGACAAAAACGATCTCACGTGGGATCGCGATCTTAACAGCCTTGGTACTTCGAACCACTTTTGATGATTATAATACAAATATATATATATATATATATATATATATATATATATATATATATATATATATATATATATATAATAATAAATAATACTCCCTCCGTCTCAAAATTATTGTCATAAGAGAGTATACACAAAGTTTAATAAAAGTGGGGACATTTTAATTTTCAATCACTAAAATAGAATATTCTTCCACTAAATTCTCTAGATTTTACTAAACAGGGAAAATAGACAATTATTTTGAGACATCCTAAAATGAAAATATGGACAATAAATATGAGACGGAAGGAGTACTAGTACTAGTAATCGGTAGTACTTTGGGTAAAACTAAACGGGTAAAATTTTATCATAGGTAAATTTACCAATCGGTTTTGTCTGCTAATTATTTATTTCAAAAAGTAAGTTATTATAAAAATATTTATTGTTTGAACTTTGAATGACAAAGATTATGAAAACTTTAAATATAATCTTTTGTAAGTTTTAGAAACTAAATGTTTTCTCAAGTAACTAATAGTAACTAATAAGTTTCATCTACTTTTTTTTTTGAAGGTGAATTTCAACTTAGAATCGACCACCTTCGCGGACAGCGAAGGCCCCATCGCCACCCCGCCAGACTATGTTGTCTGAACCGGGTCCACGCTGATCTCAGGTGGTAACGGGTTTCCTCCGGAAACCGTACTGGCTCCACACAAGTTACCTTGCTGGAGAAACAGCCGGATGAAAACCGGGCCATGCTCAGGATTCTAACCCCAGCGGCTTGGTCTAAGGGCTTCGAATCCATCATTGCAATATATCTCCGAAACAAATGGTCTGCAAGTGGACCACAAGTGAGGACTTCCCGGGTGGTCACCCACCCGGTACTACTCCCACTTGTGGCTCGCTTAACTAGTTAAGCCCCACCCACTAGACCACAAGTCCTTTGATAAGTTTCATCTACTTTAGCTCTCATTTATAACAATTTACCAAACATATAGTTAGATAGTTAGATTAATTAAAAACTAAATTGAATGCTGACTAAATTTATTACCATTAACAATGTGTTTAAAAGACTATAAGTCTCTCTTTAAAAAAGTAGATGATATTCTATGGAAATAAGTTTAGCATGTTAACGGATGTTGGCAATGTTTTTATACTTTTTTTCTTATCGGTTTTTCCTAAGCAGAAAAACATTTTTAATAAGCAAAAATTAGCTTTTTATAAGCAGGTCAAATTGCTTCTTTCATAGTATTACGTATTTAATACTAGTATTAATTTAAAATTTAATAAATGCATATGATTGATTATTTTAATCAAATTATTTTTTTTTCGAGTAATGTTACATGTTTTACGAAATAAGCATATCCAAACACTGTTTTAAAAATATATTTTATCAGGGAAACCTCTAAAAAAAATGTTTTTAAAAAATAATACTTAATTTTAAGTAGCTTTCAAATACTTGGCAGAAAAAAAAAAAAAAATCTATTCGTGAACACCTTTCTATATGTCTTTACTCTTTATTGTCAAAAATACAATTACATTGACTAGCTCAAATCAAGTATTTTTAATAGCTTGAAATCTCTGGTAAGCTAATAAGTACAAATCATTGATACTTCATACAAAGTACTTCTTTTGAAGTACGAAAAAAAATTACGTTGATACTGTAGTACCAACCCAAAATTCCATTTTCTGAAAAAAAAAATCACGTTTAAAAGGTGAGGAAGCAATTTATGTGTAGATGAAAAACATGAAAATGAAATAAGTATGTGTAGATGAAATAAGTACAAATCATTGAATTTTGTTAGGAGTGAAAACTAGCAATGCCGCTCATGAAAGAATCGAGATGGCATCAATAATACTACCTCCGTCCCATATTAAATGTCCACTTTGAATTTTCAAAATCTTGTTTTATCAACTTTGACCATAAATATTTTTATATATGATATATAATACATGATGCAAAATATATGAATGAATTGGGTTTTAAATGTACTTTTCATTGACATAATTTTTATCAAGTATCATATAATACAAACAAAAATATTTAAGGTCAAAGTTAGAGAAAAAAGACTCAAAAAGTCAAAACTGGACATTTAATAAGGGACGGAGGGAGTAGCTTGAAACCTGTCGATTTTAAACGAGCCCGAGCCTAGTTCATTTCGTTTAACTCGTCATAAAAATGAGCTGAATCCGAACTAATGACATTTGTCACGAGTCGACCTTGAGCTAAAATACAAAACTTAAAACAAGCTTGAGTTTTATAATTATAAACGAGTCAATCTCAAGCTCAGATAGACTCGAACTCAACTCAAGTCATTTCTATACTTTTTGCAAATAAAAGTAGTAACATTTTCTTTTTCACTAAACATATGATTTTAAGCAATTTCTGATCAAGACATTTTATTTTTTATTTTTTATTAAAAAAAAAAAAAAAAAAAAATTGATGACATCACACACAACACAACACACAGTCTGTTTAATAATGAGTGAATCCTGTCAGCTTTCTTCTTCCTCCTCTGCTATTTCTCTGCTCCTTCAATTTTTTCACAAACTATTCTTTTCCATTTTCACTCTCTCTCTCTCTCTCTCTCTCTCACTGTGTGTTTAGGTGACTGTGTGTGTATTCACTGTTTGTTGATTGAAAACACAGAAGAATCTAATGGAGTACGAGCGTATTCACAGCCACAAGCTCCCTCAGGTTCATTTTTTTCACTATTCTGCAATTTTTAAATGCAAAAAATCTTACTCTGTTTTTCCTTTACTATACACGTTACCTCTGTTGTCCTAGTAAATTGATTGATCTTTATTTTTGTAAAAATATAAAAAAAAACTGTACTTCTTTTTTTTAACCTGTTCATCATATATTACACCCTTTGGAATCTTTAGTTTTTACATGTGAAAAAGATTGTTTTTTCAGGTAAATGATTGCATATCCTTGATGGGTTTTACTTATTTTCGTATATTGTTTATGGGTTTTTGATAAAGATTGTTTTTTACAATGGTATTGAAAATGGGTGTTTTTTTTAAAGTATTTTTTTTATGTTCATTATATGTTACTATACCCTTTTGAATCTTTAGTCTTTTTGTGAAAAAAAATGTTATTTTTTAGGTAAATGATTAGAAATCCTTAATGGGTTTTTCTTAATATGATTTATTATTTATGGGTTTTTACTATTTTTTTTTTTTTTTTTGGGTGTGAAGATTTGAAAAAGATAGTTTTTTAAGGTAAATGATTGATAATCCTAAATGGGTTTTTCTTAACATGTTTTAATATTTCTGGGTTTTTATTAATTTTTTTTTTTTTTTTTTTTTTTTGGGGTGAATAATTGAAGATCCTTGATGGGTTTTGGTTATTTTGATATATAATTTAATGGGTTTTTGATGAAGACATATATTGTTTTTAATGGGGTATGAAAATGAATGTAGGTTGGGATAATATCACCAAGTAAACTGAGAATGAAGTTAATGGGTGGTCAAAGAAAGAAAGATGGAGGATCAAAAAGTAATTCAGCAAGAACATCTCCTGCTAAGCTTCAAGTTGAAGATACTGATCAGTTTGTCAATAATAGTTTGTTAGCTTCAACTAATTCTGGTGTTTCTGATGAAGAAGGTATGTACTTTTTATATATGAATCTTTTGAGTAATCTTTCACTCATACATAGGGGGTTGTTTGGCATTGCTTTGTGAAAGTGATTACCTCATTGTTGCAATTTTTCTAGTAGCAGATAATCATCAGTTTCTAGTTTAGGGGTCATTTTACATGTTAATCTTTAAATCACAATTTTCCATACATTCAAACAACTGATTTTCGCAACTTCAAATGTCAAGAACATCTATAAACACTATGTACTCATTATGACCAATCTCAAAAGGTAATGACAAAAGCCCCTATGATTATGATTTGCTTCTAAGCATATGGATTATGGACATAAATGTGACATGTTCAAACTATTTTTAGCTTTATGCAAGTTAAATTTTTAGTATTTATCCAAACACACCTATGCCAATTTGGACCATCTTAGGTTGATGCCATCTTTAGCTTTTAATAAAGCTTACTTTTTAGACAAATATGTGCTTTATGTGAGTGTAAAAATTCCCATTTTTTGCGGGCTCAATTACAAATCAAGCTAAAGAACCATGACAATGATGTATCCCAGTTAATTTTTAAATTTTGATTGTGGTTTTGTGGGCCTAAAACTTTCAGTTTCTAGCATGGGGATTTCGTCAGTTACTTTCGATAGCACACAAGTGGATCAAAGTCATGTGAACCCGAAAGATCATACAAAAGACGCTCGTGTGAAACCCCACCAATTTCAAAAACCGGATAGCAGTAATTCGAGCTCAGTTCATCCTTTAAGATCATTAGAAGATGAGAATCTCGATTATGATAGTAATGCCAGTTCTTCCAGCTTCGAATTTCATAAAGGTGAGAGATCAACCCATAATCCTATTTCAAGATCGTTATTGAGACCCATGTCTTCAAAATGGAACGATGCTGAAAAGTGGATTATTAATAAGCAAATCATACAACATCATAATCAAAAAAACAACATGCAAAATCGAGCTAATCGTGGTTCTGTTAAACGGGTCGATTTTTGTCAACCCGCGTTACAAACTGGGACTGAGAGATTCTCATTTACACCGTCTCAACCACAACAAGACACTGTTTTGGGTCAAACGGCTGAGGGAAACGAGTCAACTAATCCATGTCCCGAAAGTAAGGACTTGCTAGAAATTGACACTAGTGAGTCATCATGTCCTGAAGTAAGATCCGTGTCAATGAGAGATATGGGAACGGAAATGACTCCAATACCAAGTCAAGAACCGTCAACAACTTCTACACCAATTGGAGCTACGACCCCACTTCGAAGTCCAGTTTCTTCAATGCCGTCTACACCTCGGAGAGGAGGACCCACTTCCACACCTATAGACCAATCAAATCCAAAAGAGTTGACCGCGGAAGAAGTCAAACTCAGAACCCGTAAAGAGATCTTACAGCTCGGGGTTCAACTTGGGAAGATGAACATTGCTGCCTGGGCAAGTAAAGAAGATATGGAAAAGAACGCATCAGATATTGAAGCCGACAATATGGCAGAAGAGGCGTTGAGGATTGAATTTGAGAAACGGGCTATTGCTTGGGAAGATGCTGAAAAAACTAAACATAATGCGAGGTATTTTCTTAGTTTGCACGCACATTAAGTCTAATTATTACCCTTTTTATTTTCTTTTGTTATTCATGCTCAGTAAATTTTTATGTTCAGATTCATTCGTGAAGAGATCAAGATTCAAGCTTGGGAGAGTCAACAAAAGGCAAAACTTGAAGCCGAAATGAGAAGAATAGAGGTAGTTTGATCAACCTTTTTTCGTGTTGGTCATAAAACATTTTACTAGGCTTGTTTATAGAATACATTACATAAAATGTCATGTGCTTCGTGAATTAAGGACTATTTAAAGGGGTCAAGTTCCGATATTTTCGCCAAACGACAGAGACAATTTAGGGAGAAATACATGCATGACTTTTCAATTCTTATGAAGTGTTTAAAACTTTTTCAGTATAGAAAATTTAATTAGAGCAATAATGTAATAAGTTTATAGATTCATCGCATATTATTGATTTCGTATATGTGTATATATGTTTAGGCTGAAGTTGAACAAAGGAGAGCCAACGCTCAAGCCAAGATGTTGAAAAAGATAGCAATGGCAAGGCAAAAATCCGAAGCGAAAAGGGAAGCAGCCGAATCCTTAAAGAATAGGCAAGCGGCTCAAGCTGCAGCGCAAGCAGAATACATTAGACAAACGGGTCGTATTCCACCTAGGTCTCCAAACAGCTGTTGTGGTTGGTCATAAAAAATTTTACTAGGCTTGTTTATGTTGTTATAATGTTGATTGATTAACTTGTGTTGTTCTTTTATAATTACTTGTTTGGGTTTGATAATTCAGCAAACCACAGGTGAATTTGAGTTCTTGGTAGTTAGTTGGCACCTCAAATAATACTTTTTATGAAAGTTTATAAATTTTTTAGAAGAAAGAAAATTAAATTTTGTTTGTTAGGATAGTTATAAACAGAATGGTCCCATTGATGTAGTGGGTCAAAGTCAAGGAAAGGAATGAATGGGAGGCATGTGATGTTGGTTGGGTTGATTTGTACTTTCAAGAAAAATCTCTTTTTTGACCGCCTACAATACCATTGACTAGTACCTCACGTTTTTGGAATGGGTCATACTAACAAAATCGGGTCTAGGGCAAACCTCCCTAGCCCTAGCCCTGTTTTTGCAGCTTTTTTGTCCCCTTCCTCATTTTTTTTTTTTTTTTTTACTTTTTTGTCTTTTGCTGTTTTTTTTTTTTTTTTTTTTTTTTTTTTTTTTTTTTTTTTTTTTTAAGTTTTTAGTCCTTTTTTTTGGGTGTTTAGATATCAGATTGCACACAAGTGCACAAGTCCAGGTCTCACAAGCACACAAGTCCAGGTCTCACAAGCACAAGTCCAGATCTCACAAGCAGTTTTTGCACAAGCATTTTTTGCACAAGTCCAGGTCAATTTTTTGCACACAAGTAGATTGCAAAGGCTCAGATTTATATCATCATTGCCGATTTAGAAAACCATTTGCACAAGTGATAAAAAAAATATTAGGCTCGGATATGAAGGTTGCAAAGTGATAAAAATATCACTTTGCCATGCCATTCGGTTTTAAAAACCATTCGTCATCGCCTTTTTTTTTTCCAAGCGCACACAAGCAGTTTTTGCACACAACCATGTCCAGGTCCTAGTCATTTTTCTTTCCCAAGTGCTATATCAGATTGCACAAAGTCATGCACAAAGGCTCAGATCTATATCATATTGCACACAAGCAGATTGCACACAAGCATGCACAAAGGCTCAGATTTATATCACCATTGCCATATCAGATTGCACACAAGTGAAACAGATTGCACCTAAGTGCACAGATTTGCCCCCAAGTGCACAGATTGCACACAAGTCGTCCAAGTCATTTTTCTTTCCCAAGTGCACACAAGTGAAACAGATTGCACCCAAACCAGGTGAAACACAAGTTTCACATTCCACACATGTTACACAATGCAAGTACTAAGATTCTGCAAGTACTAAGATTCACTGCAAGTTCTCACAAGAAAGCAAGTCTCACCACAAGGCTCACAAGAAAGCAAGTCTCACCACAAGAACAAACTGCAGAAACTCACAAGAAAGCAAGTGAACAAACTCCATTATAAACAAGCATCACAAAGAAGCAGATTGCACAAGTTAAAGCACAAACAATTATTTGCTCTCAATCAATATCACAAGTGAACACAAGTGAAAACAAGTGAAGTCTATATATAGGGAGGGTTTGCAGATTGCATGGTGAGGTTATAAAGACGGAGGCTATTTGGTTAGATTAACAGGGGCTGCAGATTGCACACAAGTGAACACAACAAAGATCTTAGGCTGCCGAAATGTCGAATTCACCATTTTACACAGAAGAGGTAACATTAGGCTCAGATATATATTAGTCAACATAAGCAAGTTTATCATATTTTGCTGCAACTTCAAAGGTTGCAAAAAATAAATTTTTACTTTTTTGCCGTCCATTCGGTAATGCCACGCCAAAATCAAAACATTTTTTTTTTAAATCATCATCGCCTTATATCAGTTTTTTTAAAAACAAACTGCTTAAATCAAACTGCTTATCAAATTTCATAAGCAAACAGCTTAAACCAAGTTTGAAATAACAAACTGCTTATCAAGCACATAAGCAGTTTTATAAGCAGTTTCATCACAAACTGCTTATCAAGCATATTAGAACCACAAAAGGACCACTGCCACTAGCCTAGACCCGGTGCAACTAAAAAAAGACCCCGGTCTTTATAACATCACATACCTGGTGGACTGTGGGGGTAGGCCAGAGCAGGTTTTCATACCACTCAAAGGTGGCAGATCAAGGAGTTAACCTACCCACAGCCACAGGTTTTCATACCACTCAAAAGAACCACAAAAGGACCACCAACCATCACCACAGAACCACCTACATCATAACATATCCATATCAATTAGGGTTTCATAAAAATTGGAGATTTTTTAAATTAATTAGTAAATCTTTCAATTAACATAGGTTAATTGAAAGATTTCAAGTTAATTTAAAAAAACCCCAAAATTACCAAACCCTAATTTTTTATATCTAACTAGGGTTTCGTAAAAAATTGGGGGTTTTTTAAATTAACTTGAAATCTTTCAATTAACAAACGTTAATTGAAAGATTACTCGCTAATTTTTAAAACCCCTAATTTTTTTACGAAACCAAAACATTTACATAGATCTGTTAAATTTAACCACAAGACTTTCAATTAACAAACGTTAATTGAAATATAACAATCAATTTTTGAAAAACCCCCAATTTTTTTCAAAACCCTAATTTATAAAAATTAGGCGTTTGATAAAATTTACATAGATCTGTTAAATTTAACCACAAAACTTTCAATTAACAAACGTTAATTGAACTATAACAATCAATTTTTGAAAAACCCCCAATTTTTTTATGAAACCCTAATTTTTTAAACCCAGAATCAGATAACAAGTATAACTTACCATAAAATCCATCACATATCACATATCACATCACCTTCAAAACCCCCAATTTTTTATGAAACCCTAATTTTTCAAACCCAGAATCACGAAAGAAGGTAGTCGGGGCCGACTGTATTATGCATGTCCTTTTTCAGTGGTAAATAATTATACGTTTGCTTAGGGGTTTTATGTAATTAATTTGTGTGATAAAAATACATTTCTTATTATTTTCTTAACATGTAACAGCCAGGTACAACTGACTATGGGTGTCGATACTTCAGTTGGAAAGATGTATTTGAAAGACGGTACTTTAGTCGAGCCTCATCTTCAACGCAGTGCTCAAACTGTGTTGCTAAAGATAATGAGTGCGTTGCTAAAGATAATGAGATCAAGCTGTTGAAGACAAGAATAAAGACGCTGGAGATGGAGTTAGAATTGGCAAGGAATCCTGAGGATCACGCTTGTCAGTCGGGTGCAAGGCTACATGATCTTTTAAATGATATGAATAATCTTCATATGTCGTAAATGTTGTTCGTAGATGTTGTTGTTTTTAAATAATGTGTTAACGTTGTTTATTCGTGATGTTGTTTTTTTAAATAATGTGTTAACGTTGTTGTTTAATTGAATAATAACATTTGTTGTTATAGTCGTTTAATGTGGTAACGTTTACCGTGAAACAATACAAATAAACACACAAAAAAAATATTACACAAACAAAATACAAACACAAAATATTACACAAACATTACACAAACTATACAAAAAATATTACACAAACTAAAAAAAAAAAAAAAAAAAAAAAAAAAAAAAAAAAAAAAAAAAAAAAACGACAAAATAGGAAAAAAAACAAAAAAAATCAAAAAGGACCATGGACCCCACCCACTAGCCTAGACCCGGTGTATCTAAAAAAAGGACCCCGGTCCTTATAACTCGTCCCTTTTGGAATATAATCACGGAAAATCATTATATTCTTTATTTTAATGTTTGCTCATTCCATCTAGAAAAATAGTTTCTTTAAAAAAAAAAAAAAACCAGTTTAAAAAAATCATACCCATCATGCTTGATTTAAGCAAGACTGTCAAGTTCGAGATGTTATTATTAACTAGAGTTGAGCATCGGTCCAAAACCCAACCGAAACCGATTTTTTGAAAAACATGAACCGAGAATCGAACCGAAGTAACTCGGGTTGGTTCGGTTTGGTTTATATGGTTTAGGTGGTTTTCTCGGTTTTGGCTTGAACCAAACCGAAACCGAAAACCATTAGTAAATAGAACCAAAACCGAACCGAATATAGTTGGTTCGGTTTCGATCGGTCTGGTTCGGTTCGGTGTTTGGTCCACTCTACTCAGCCATATTGTGAATCGTGTTTTCTTTGCAAGATCAGAATCGTAAGATTAAATCGGGATCAGAAGATCCTACTTAAATGCTAAAATATTTTATATGTTTAGTAATTCATATTTAAATTTGATTGTAAAACAAATTCATGAAGAAAAAAGAGTTTCTCAAAGTTATAATAATGTGAAAATGCAATGTGTAATAGTTTAAACTTTAAACACTAAAATTTATAATTGGTGATTAAGGACGCCAAATCTTTTAATCTATATATATGTATATTTTACTCTTATAAAACATTTATAATTATCCATGCATATTTTATTGTTTTACTTTAACAAAATTCATTTATTTATAGTGTTGGGTCAATATTTCTCTCAAATATTACCCACAAGTATTTGAAAATAAAATAGCCAAAATACTTACTGAATAAAATAGTAAAATTACTATTTCAGTAAGAAACAAGTCACTGAGCGCATAGACACTCAGTGAGTTACCTTCAGGATGCTCGGACCGGGTCTAAAAAGAAAGACTCAATCATTCAGTGTGGCGGTACTCAGTGAATGATCCCTGAGCCAAGAAGAAGGTGATGGAGTTTAGTGAGTGATGACAATAACTCACTAATTCCCTAAAGCTATCTCTACAACAAACATACTCCCTGAGGATGCATGTGCTCCCTGATGATGCACATGCTCCCTGAGGATGCATGTGCTCCCTGAGGATGTACATGCTCCCTGAGGATGTACATGCTTCCTGAAGAATGCTTCATGCTCCCTGAGGAGGCTCATGCTCCCTGAAGCATCATGACAGCAAGTACAAAAAGGGAATAAATATAGGTATGCACTTTCTTGGGAATACAAGCTACAAGAAAGACAAAAGTACAAAAGCAAAGGAATATTCTGAAGCATATTCCAAGTAGTGGATGACAACTCATCCTTCACATGTGTACCTACCACTATCGCATGTGATACTTGTACTTCCTATATATATGTTAGTTGTAAAAGAGATAGTAAGTGAGTCCAATGTAATACTTTGTATTAGTTAGGATTCCTCCTCTCATTTAATTAATGAGAGAACATTGTCATTCTGTGCTGAAAGCATAAATGAGGATAATATACCGAAATTATCCCCACAGAGAAGCTGAAGATGTTATCATGTAATCTAGTTGGTTGAGTAATCTTGTAACTCTTTTATTCATTATTATTAATGAAGTTCTAACTTATGTTTATCAAGAATTGCTCAAATTTCGTGGACCAACAAGTGGTATCAGAGCGGGTGGATTATTCTTATGATCCAGATCCGTTCGAAGGATTACATGATAACAATCAAAGCAAAAATTAAATGTGTTCTTCAAAAATCTGCTGCTGTTGGAGCAATTTTTTAAGAGGAAGAAGACACATTTATTAAGAGTGACAATAAAAACCCACACCCACCAATCACTGATTTAAATAATCAGTTCCACACCCGTACCTAACACAAATCTTATTCTTACACCCACAACAAAACCTTATCCTCACATCTACAATCAATACACCCACCACACAAAAAAAAAAAAAAAAAAAAAAAAAAAAAAAAAAAAAAAAAAAAAAACCCAATCGATCTATACAAACAAAAAAAAAAAAAAAAACTTTATCACTTCCCCACAAAATAAACAGATCTCAAAAAATCACTCTCTCAAATCCAACCCATACATATCTCGATCTAAACACAAAAAGAAAATCAGATTCGGATCTAATAACTCTCACAAAAAACACAACTACAACTCATACCTCATCTCCAAAATCACGGCATCTTACAATAAAGATGTTTGCAACAAATCCAACAAAAAAACGACACAAAAAAAATCAGTCAAAATCATCACTCAAAACCGACGCACACAAATCTTATCACAAGATCAACCATACGATAGTTTCGGTAAGGAAAGCTGAAAAATGTCTGTTTCAGTTACAACCTGAGATGGAAACTATGGTTGAATCTGGATTTGTGGTGTCTGGGATTCTTTTGAGTGTTAAGAAGATTATAATGAATCGGATTTGATGGGGCCGAGGTTGAGTCAAATGATGAATTCGTTGCGCTGTGATGAGTAATGGGTGTGATTCGTGTGAAGTCAAATCGAATCAGAGAGTGAATTGTTGTTGGAAAATTGATGTTTTAATGGTGACTGATAAACCTATATTATCAGGGAGGTTTGATGATAGTGTTCATCAGTATGTATTTGTTTTGATGATTGGGGTCTGCTGATAATCTACTCAGGGAGTGAATCGATTGTGATATTGGCAGTTAAAATGATTATTAAAATGTGACTGATAATTATATCAGGGAGCGTTGTTAATAATCAGTGTGTGGGCATGTCAGTTGATATCGTGACTCAAAAAGTGTTACGATTGAAGATAACTTCACATCATGGACTGAAATAATATTTCAGTGTACAATGGTTGTGTGATGTTTGATCAGGTGGTATGGGGTGTTGGGATTATGAGTGATAAGTTGTGTGGGTTTCGACAACCTAGTGCCTGATGAACATCAAGGAATATTTGAGTATCAGGGTGCTGATACGGGCTGCTTTCATAAGGAAGTGAAAATGGGTGTGGTAAAACTCAGAGGGTTATCTCAGTCTTTGGTTTGCAGCATCAGGGGTTGAAATAATGTTGCAAACAAAATGTTGTAATTTTTGTAAATTTAAAAATTTTAACTTAGTTGTAGACTGAGAAAAATGTGATAAAAGACATTGGATACTGATGGATCAAATTGAACCAGGTCCTTTCATTTGAAAAGTGATTAAATGTCTTTAAGGGAACAAAAAGAGTGGTCACTGATGTATCAAAAATGAACCAGGACCCTCTAAATACAAGTGAACCTTAGAAGCCTGAACCTAAGTCACTAAAGTTCTAAAACAAGTCACTGAACCTGGAAATTTGAACTCCCTTCCCTGATCACTAAACCACAAAAAGGAAAGTGGGCCCTAATGTATCATAATTGAACCAGGTCCCTGAATCCTGACCTCCCTTAGGTCACTGAATCTCTCTCATTGAACCTGGTCAGCAAACCTCCTTTCCTAACCCACCAACTGAACCCGTCTCTCACTGACCTGAACCCTTGAACCTCAGGAACTAAACCCAAGTCCCTGAACCCAGGTCACTGAACCAAAAAATTGGGTGGACTCTAATGTATCAAAATTGAATCAGGTCCTTTATTTAAACCCAATCACCTAGGCTATTTGTATATTCAAATAGGGGGAGATTGTTGGGTCAATATTTCTCCCAAATATTACCCACAAGTATTTGAAAATAAAATAGCCAAAATACTTACTGAATAAAATAGTAAAATTACTATTTCAGTAAGAAACAAGTCACTGAGCGCATAGACACTCAGTGAGTTACCTTCAGGATGCTCGGACCGGGTCTAAAAAGAAAGACTCAATCATTCAGTGTGGCGGTACTCAGTGAATGATCCCTGAGCCAAGAAGAAGGTGATGGAGTTTAGTGAGTGATGACAATAACTCACTAACTCCCTGAAGCTATCTCTACAACAAACATACTCCCTGAGGATGCACATGCTCCCTGAGGATGCATGTGCTCCCTGATGATGCACATGCTCCCTGAGGATGCATGTGCTCCCTGAGGATGTACATGCTCCCTGAGGATGTACATGCTTCCTGAAGAATGCTTCATGCTCCCTGAAGCATCATGACAGCAAGTACAAAAAGGGAATAAATATAGGTATGCACTTTCTTGGGAATACAAGCTACAAGAAATACAAAAGTACAAAAGCAAAGGAATATTCTGAAGCATATTCCAAGTAGTGGATGACAACTCATCCTTCACATGTGTACCTACCACTATCACATGTGATACTTGTACTTCCTATATATATGTTAGTTGTAAAAGAGATAGTAAGTGAGTCCAATGTAATACTTTGTAGAGTAAACTACACCGTTCGTCCTTGTGGTTTGCGTTGACCGCAGCCCTTCGTCCTTTGACCAAAAAAATTGCACCGTTCACCCTTAAGTCAGAAACGTTATGCACCGTTTGTCCCTCCATCCAACTGGGCCCACCAAATCTGACTAACGCTCGTTAGTTTGGATTTTTAAAGGGGTATTTCCGTCATTTGCCTCCCCCTAGCATTTAAAACACAATAGTAAACGTTCAGTCCCAATGATCCCTAAAACAATTCATTTTCACACACTAAAACCTTTTCATTATCTTATTCCCCAAATCAATTGTGGTTATCATCCGATTAATTTATGAATTGAAACTTCACAAAGCATTAAGATGGTGTCCCCATTGTATGAAATTAGAGGAAATGAGATTACTGATCGAAATCCCTATGCCATGTACAGTAAGTATATGTTTTTTAAAATTTTTGACAATGTAGTTAAGTGTTTAAGATTATTAATCGTTATTATTGAGGTTTAGTATGATTTATTGGGTATTTAGTTTTTTATTTGGTGTTTTGATGTGTTAAAACCCTAGACTGATGAGTTTTCTAATAATTATTTGCAGATATTAAGTCTACTCTGTTTTCAATCAGGCTTAATCATGGTGGTTTCTTCACGAGTTCACCTAACAGGGCATACAAAAATGGTAAGATCACCTTTGTGGATTTAATAGACTGCGATGAGTTTTCTATACATGAAATTGATTCCATGCTAGAAGACTTAGAGTATGATGGGAGAAGGGTGATGTTTTACCATTTCTTGAAACCTGATTATGATTTAGACAATGGACTAGAACCTTTAGCATGTGACAATGACATTCTGTTATTAGGTAAGTATGTATGTGAAGGTCTTAATACTTAGGATTGTCAATGTCAACAAACTCATTGCAAGATGTGATGGACCACTCACCCCAACTGCTACAAGGATATTGAAAGCAAATGCATATCAAGCTAACAAATACAAAGTTCAATGGGGTGGAGGTGAGTTATACCAGGTTAGTGGTCCATGGAGTGACCAGTGTGTGGTCAATGTGGTTGCTAGAACATGCACTTGTAGAAGATGGGAATTGACAGGTATTCCTTGCAAGCATGCTGTAGCAACAAATTGGAACATGGCTCTGAACAATCAGTATGTTGGCTTACCAGAAGAATGGGTTCACCCATGTTACAGATTGGATACTTGGAAGAAAGTTTATTCTTTTCATGTCAAACCTATTAGAGGTCCTATCCATTGGCCCAAGTGCAATGTTCCAACCACACTCTTGCCACCAATACATCAACCACAAATAGGGAGACCTAGGAAAGCAAGGAGAAAATCAAGAACTGAAAAAGATATCAGTATAATGAAGGATGGTAAGATTTCAAGAAAACACAAGACAGTAACTTGTGACAAATGTGGGGTCAGAGGTCACAATCAAAGAACATGCACTGGACCAAGAGTGCCAAAGTCAAATAAGAGGAAGGCTGCAAGCAAAGGGGTGGATTTAGATGGTGATAACCCAACAGGTTCACAATCAAAGAAAAGGTCTTCTACTCAACCTGCAAGCTCTGCAAGACAACAAGATAAAGGGAAAGATGTGGCAACAGAAGGTGGGGCAAAAAAGAAGAAAGCACCAAGGAAGAAAGTAATCAACTTAGGTTGAAGTTTCTATGTTTTTAAGTTAAATTCAGCAAACTCATAACTGTTAACTTGTTTGTATGTTTTTATGTCTGCATCAGTATGAACAATATCAGTTAAGTTGTTTTGGATGATTATGGCATTATATGCCTTGAAACTTGACTGATTAATGACATGTTATTTCCTTTGACTTTAATTTTATTGACTATGATGACTGCTTTTTTTGTATTTCAATGGTTTTGATATATGGTCTGCACAAAATGAGTATCTTTTTTAGTCTTTTGACATTAGTATTGGCAACTTGTAAATGGTGTTGTGCAGACCATGGGCTATTGTAAAAGGTGAATGGGTCATTGGTGGTTGTATTAGAATGCTCATGTGTCAAAACAGATTGTAACATTCATGAAAGAAACACATAACAGATGGTCCCAAATTAACTTTTCATTACATCAAACATTATACATACATCTTCTTCCACCAAAATACATCAACCATTAAACCACCAATACACATCTAGCATTAACCAAAACCCCCCAAAATACATACTCACCATCACATCTAACTAACCTAATATGTTGAACATAACAGACACAACAACAAAAAAAACCCATGACACAATAAGATAATTCTTCAATCTTGATCTTTCTTGCTGAAGTTCTTGTACCATTGCTTGATGATTGTTCAACGACCTTAATAATCCAGGTATAATCACCACAGAACGTTGACACATTTCGGGGTCAAACCAATCAATAAACCTGTTACAAACCTATCACACAAAAACATAACCAAAAACAAAAACAAAAACAAATAAACATCTGTTTAATCTTTTTGCTGATTATCAGAATATATAACTAACCTAATTGATTTGATGATAAACACATACAATTTGGGGACAACCATAAAACCTTCGACCTGGGTTTCTATCAGTCCATGATGTTTTGACAATTGCAATTGAATGACAGCGAGGACATCTAGCCATGTTTTGACAATTGCAATTGAGAGTATTAGGGTTAAAGATTAGAGACGTTAGGTGGGTGGGTGGGTGGGTGGGTATTAATAAAGATGGAGGTGGCTAGGGTTCAACATATAGGCGGGAAAAGGGTGGGGAGGCAAATGACGGAAATACCCCTTTAAAAATCCAAACTAACGAGCGTTAGTCAGATTTGGTGGGCCCAGTTGGATGGAGGGACAAACGGTGCATAACGTTTCTGACTTAAGGGTGAACGGTGCAATTTTTTTGGTCAAAGGACGAAGGGCTGCGGTCAACGCAAACCACAAGGACGAACGGTGTAGTTTACTCTACTTTGTATTAGTTAGGATTCCTCCTCTCATTTAATTAATGAGAGAACATTGTCATTCTGTGCTGAAAGCATAAATAGGGATAATATACCGAAATTATCCCCACAGAGAAGCTGAAGATGTTATCATGTAATCTAGTTGGTTGAGTAATTTTGTAACTCTTTTATTCATTATTATTAATGAAGTTCTAACTTATGTTTATCAAGAATTGCTCAAATTTCGTGGACCAACATATAGTTTATTAGTTAATTTGTTAAAAGGAAGTAAGATCGAATCGGATCGAGATCTTACGATCCTATGGTAAGATCGATATCTTATTTAAGATCTTTTGACTTTAAAGATCCTATGGAAGACTGACTCGTGTTTGCTTAGTGGAATCATAAAATCGAAAGATGTTAAGAGATCGAGATTTTAAAAGCCATTAACTCATCTATATTGATTTTTGCAAGGATGTTTAAATAACTAACTAACTAATGGTTTTTTTTTTTCCTTAATTTTGTAAATAATAGCAAGCAAGTGTATTAAGGTAAAATGGGTCAAACTTTCACTATTTATTTTTAGCATTGGTCAATAAATGTGAGACAAAATGAAAAATAAATATGAGGGAAGGTTTCGAAATGAGGGGAGTACTATTTTTCTATGGATATTTTGTACTTTTAGATGAAATTTGTTGTTTTGTTTGAAGGAATGAAAATAAAAAAATGCTTTCATTTTAAACATAGTTGTTGGTTTTTAAAAATGGGTATGAAACTCATGAAAATGGATATTTCAAACTTATTTCATACTCATATCTATAGTCATTTTCATAGTCATCTTTCTGGCTTGTCATACATTATATTTTATGATCGTACTTTGTGTTTCCAGTTTTATAATGAAAACAATTTTTTTTTAATAATAATAATAATAATAATACAAATAATAATAATAATAAAGAAGTTGGAAAAGGGTATTACTATCATTTTAGGAGAGGTTCCAATAACCTAGGGCTAATAATAAAGGGGGGCGACCTCCTATAAGGAGGGTTTTCAATCATTGCACTCATCGTCGGTTTATATGGTATGCTTCGCAAGTTGTACATTTTGACCAACCCCGTGATTTGACAATATAAGGAGGATTTGTATAACACAACCCATAATAAAAGCCTTACAAACACAAGATAATTAAACAATCATTAAAGCAGATACAATTAGACCTATCTTAATTTTCTGGCCATTCCATGGTTGTCAGGATCCCGATCCTGATCTTAGAATCTTATGATTTTACGATACAACAAAGAAAAAAATGATCTGGATACTACATAGGATCTTAGCAAGCTTAAGATCTTATAGAATTCCGATCTTGACCATAGGATTTTAAGATTTAATTCGATCCGATATTACTTTTCTCAAATGGCAAGCTAAAAAACTACAAAGTTGTGAATTATGTTTTATAGAATTTAAAAAACAACGTGTTTATCTTTTTAAGCATTTCGTATTCATAATTTTGGACAATATTTTCACGAAAACATTCATATAACTTTGTGTTTATAATATATAATAATTTGTAGATTTGAATAATGTTACAAACACTATTAAAAAAATGACATTATAATAGTATTTTAGAATCCCGATCCGATCTTATGATTTCGATTTTGTGAAACCGAAAACGATCCCGAGTAGGATACCAATCTTGAAAACCTTGATCCATTCACAAATAAATTTCAATCTAAGTATTTCACACATATTACTAAAAAGAATTTGTAAGCTCCTATAGTTTATTTAGATAGAAGACACAAACATATAGCTAAAAATATTGTAGGAATGAAAAAGAGAATCCAATAAGAGGTAGGAGCAATAAGCCAAAAAGAAGTACATGGACACTTAAAACATTCGATGAGATGGGGCATACGGTTTTGAACTCGTGATGTCCTTTCGTACGCACATCGACTACATATAATTGGTTCGACTAGAAATATTCATTGCACACCTAACACCATAAACCAAAGGGAGTTGATTGATTTGCACCATATAACAACTATACAACTGCTTATAACATAAGATGGAGTGTGAAAAAAAAAAAAAAAAAAAAAAAAAAAAAAAAAAAAACCCGAGAGTGTTCCCTTAAACGAAATGGTAGATATTGTTTCCGTAAGACGATCGTAGTTTCAAGTATCGAGTAATGAGAGATCAAAATAGCTACCTTGTGATTTTAGTGCAAACGCTTTTCTTCATATGGTTTGTTAGATACTCAGATGTTGGTCACTAGACAAACATGTTTAGTGTTTAAGGAACTGAAAGTAGGACATGATGTTAGATGACAAAAGAAGTCATTTGTTATTCATGAATAGTGTTTAAGGATTGATAGTACCTAGTGTGATTCCCAACAGGACAAAATATTTCTTGTTCACATAATGAACAAATAATCATGAATAGCGTTTAGGGAATTTTTAGTACCCCATCAGATTCCAAAAGGACATAACATTTGATGACAAAAAATGTTGTTTGTAATTCATAGAAAGAATATATATAACACAGCAACACAACCCATTTTTTTTGCGCATACAAAGAATATATAAATATAGAATTACTTCTAGCTCTATTTTTGAAATCATAGTCTATACAATCATTAATTCTTGGGATAATATATGTAGTTTTTTATTCATTTTTTTAACAAATAGGAAACCAGAATAGCCATAAAGCCTAGAAACCTACCTCTAGTCTAGCCTCTCGTGCTTGTCATTACTTTATTTGGTGCCTTCTTTCATGGTTTTTTGAAGTTTTCATTTGCAATGATTGTCATAAAATATGATGTGTATAGAAATTGGGAGCTCACTTTAATTTTTGATCGTTACATTTTAAATTACAAGTGAAGTAAGCATCCCGTGATATATATACAACAAGTGGGAAGGACCCGCTGCGTTGCAGCGGGAATTTTCGAGAATTTTTTGCGATAATCATTTACGGTCAATGTTTGGGTGGGGTTTCTTGTTGTAAGATCGTGGTATGTTTTTAGTTGTCAGTGTCAGTGTGTTATATATTAAACTTCAACATTTTTTATAAACCCGTACGTACGTCCAAAGCATATCAATATTGGGTTTATTTTGTTCGTTATATAAAGGTTTTTTTCCCAGTATTTTTTTTATTTAAAAAATCGCTAGATATCTATATAAAAAAATCGTATATATTAAGAAGTTTACAGTGTGTTTTATAAGTTACCATTTTATTTTTTTATTAATGATTTGTTTGTACGAACAAATATTTTTTTATTTTTCAATTGAAGGGGCTGATGGGTTGTACGTCGAACTAAAAGTAGCCCGTTAATAGGCTCCTGCTTTACTAAATATAATAATGCACTTTGGAATGTGGTCCTTTGCGAAATGTAATATATAGATAATTGTTAAAGCATGGAATGAAGTGTGTCAATTAAAATTTTAAATGTACAAATCAGCTTCTACAATAATGTTTTGCATCATATAGAAATATTTGCAAGTTAATCATAAGATAATAGAGTTATGAATTGTTATGTACTTATGTTAACCACACATAGTTATTTGTTAAACATAACAACTAAAAAGCTAGAGCCAAACCATAAAAAGACAATAAAACCAAACAAAGATAGCCGAATCTAAAACGCAAAAATACTCTTCTATACATTCGAACATATCCTTGTGCGCAACATACATGATCAAGAATACTCTAAAGGCTTGTTTGTTAAAATTTTCTAATAAATCATGTTCAATTAAAAGATGTGATAATGCAGACACCTTCAGTTTTAGTACTTAATATTTTCAGTTATCTTACTCTATTAAGTCACAAACAAATAGTTTTTACATGACTTAATGAATTTAGTTTTTTTCATATTAAGTGAATAAAGTCGAATTCAAACAACACCTAAGTAAACGAGCACGCACAATTTAGATGGTCAGTCTATTCAAGAACAAAAACTACTCAAACACGTAAGTAAACTAGCAAGTCATCACAATATACTTTATTTTAGTGCTTACAAAGTTACAATCTCCTACTTCGATTAGCAAAAGTGCATTCATAATATTTGATGTGAGATGAAAAATATCATACTCACTCTCTCTTAAGAAAATTTCACTAACTACACTATCCGTCAATCTAATATCATTCATAACCAGGAGAACTTTTAAATGGTTGAAACACAATATATACTTGTTTTGAGACAATACAAAATATAAATGTGAACATTTGTTTTGAGACGGATGAAATATCAAACAATCTGAGAAATTAATTTTGTTGAACTCTGTATCTAAAATAAGATGACAATATATTTAATTATTTCAACCTAAGGAGGAGGTCCAAGTCAACTACACATAACCTAGCATTCAACATACTTCCTACAGGAAACATAATACATACTCTCGAAAAGACGAGTCTTGTATATTGTCCAAATACATAAATAGAGCAACGATCATATTAATTACAGTTACGGGTTTTCATAAGTCCTAAAGCTTATATAATCAAGCACACTTCACCGTGTCAGATGAAGTATTGCTAACGTAACACATACTATGAAACGAGCATCGAGTTGCGTCAATATTCAAGAGAACCTACTGATGCAACCCCATTGCTCAGATTCATAGACTCTTGTCGGGTTGGAGCATAGTTCTCATAGCCACTGTCTGAAGGCTTCTGTATTGGAACTGAGTTGAGAAGCTCAAGTCCTTGTTTCCCCATTTCTTGCATCTCCTGTGGCGACAGTATTTTGATGCAATAAACACTGCTCACGAACTCCCTGATTATCGCAAACAAAAATCAAATGTACATATATTAATGGGGTGTTTTGATGTGCGTGTCGAAGGTAAATGTACGTGATAAAAATGGCCCCTGTAGTTTTGTGAAAATAACATAAATTGTCCCTTTTCAAAACTAATACATCAATGGTCCCCAGTTTCCGATGCATGTGGTAATTCTTGGTCTCTTTAAGTATGTAATTAGTTCCACTTGTGGTCCGTAACGAGTATTGGACAAGGGACCAAAAATGAAAACAAGCACCACAAATACGGACCATGTATGCAACTTAGTATCAGTAAGGACACTTTCTGTTATTTACACTAAGACCAGACGGGCAATTTACGTAATTTACTCCAAAAGTAACATGAGAATGCCGTTTCTAAAAAGTAAAAGAGATTGCGGGGGGGGGGGGGGGGGGGGGGGGGGGGGGCGGGCTTATTTTGGAAGGCAAGTAAAACGGAAAACTTACGGCCAAGGGTCGTCACCAAGGAGAAGAACGTCATTCTCCCGGTCAACAAATACAAGCTGCCAGCCTGATCTCAAAGGGTCTTCCAATTGGCCTTCAAGGCCAAACATTTGAGCAAGTTCACCACGCAGCTCATGATAGCTGCTAAATTTACCGATGTCAAGTGACCTCCCAAACGACCCTGATTTATAGACCTGTTTAAACAAATACAAAAACTATATAAGAAACCAACCCAACATCGCCACTGAACGACATTACAACTAGATATTTTAAAAAATATTCACCTTAACAAAAGTTCTGTTGGGTGGGTTTGTTTGACCTGTCTGGCCCGCATTATCAGGAGATTGC
Source organism: Artemisia argyi (assembly GCA_030686995.1). Lineage (NCBI taxonomy): Eukaryota > Viridiplantae > Streptophyta > Magnoliopsida > Asterales > Asteraceae > Artemisia > Artemisia argyi. The sequence continues at coordinate 199,274,791 of CM060677.1, forward strand.
AGGAAACCCGACTCATCAATACAACTCGAAGGTGTCATTATTGGATTCATTGAGAAACCATTGCCTCCAGGGAAACCGACTCCTGATATCCCGCTTTGCATGAGAAGATTTGAATTCTCAATGTTAACTCCAAATAATAGATTATTACTTTGAGGATCATTGTTCGGTTCTTGTTCAATCGAACACTCTCGTCCTGGAAACGGAGGTAATGATACCGCATTTTGTGATAAAGGTAACGATACCGCATTTTGTGATAAATTGTTATTCTGAGAGAGGCTCGTATGGGACGATGGTGGCCCCAACTGTTCAACTTGGTGTAGAAGTGATTGTGATCCTCCCGACATAAGAAGTGGATCAACTGCCACTCGTTTTGCAGGCCAACCAGTCGAAGTCAACATCGAGGTTGACCGAGGCATGTTAAGAAGATGTGAAGTTTCTTCTTGCGAAAACGAGCCTAAAAGACTCACAGGGTTGTTCCCGTTTGTATCAGAAAAGGTCTGATTTTGTTGCATCGGAGAGAGTAGAGTTTGTTGTTGATTACTGAATGGATTCGGGTTTTGCAATTGTGTCATGTTTTCAGGAATAAATGTCGGTTGAGGCCGAGATTGGTGCAACATCTGCGTTGGCATCTGGGGTTGTTGAAACTGTAAAAGTGACGGATTTGATGCTTTTGACGAATCAATACTCCTCATCTCTTGAAGTGCAGCCGCAGCCATAGCTTGGTAAACATTAGTTTGCATACCGAGCATCCCAGCATCAAGCCTTGGTTGCATCCATGGTGAAGCACCAATTCCCTGAAAGTTTAAAGATTGGATACCACGATCACCAGGGACCCACATTAGTGGCGAGTTCATTCCAAGCTCATCTTCTCTCATCCCGTTAAAAGACGGTAGCCCAGGTGGCCACGGTCGTTTAAGTCGGAGCGGGAACTGAGACGGGTACATTGGGAAAGTCGTTAGCGGTTCAATCTCCCACAGGGATACTCTCGGTTGTCTCTCGCCAGCTGTCGACTCATCCCAACCAACTTTAACCGACCGCCAGTGTGAGTTTGGCCATCGAGCTTGATCAAGGTCACCGATGCCCGTTATGGTGCCCATATAGCTGGAACATGCACAATTTTAGTATACGTGAAAAATGAGTATATTACATAATTGGTCCCTCTTTAGTCTTTTCTGCTCAAAATAATGAAAATTGGTTATTTATAGTATATTCCCTGTAAACAATGCTTGTCTTAATATTTGGTCCTTTGCCCTTTACCCTTTAGGAACAAAAAGCGAAGCTATCAACATACTTTGCGGGACCAAAAGTGATGGTATAAGTTACATAATTAAGGTTGTGAAAGAAAACAACGTTTCCAGGGACCAAATCCATTATAAGTAATCGAGATGGACCAATTCTGTAAATTTGAGAAAACCACAGGGACCATTTATGTAATTTACTTAATAGAGACAGATTGTGAAATGAGAAGAAAGGATTTTAAATATATACCGACGGACGCTTGATTCTTCGGTTTCAAACAACATCCGAAAACGCATGCCAACAGAAACACGTGTATGATAAACTGCTTTAACATACTTCGCAAGAGGTATTACAAACTCCGATGGGCATGCCCTGTAGAGATTACAGCACCAAAATTCAGTTGAGTTAATAACACTTCTGCCAATAACAAAAAGCGAAGACGAAAAAATACCTTGGGTTATAAAAAATGGTGAAACGGCTATTAGTTGCTGCAGCATGTGCAGCAGCAGCAAGAAGCCCCAAATGCATGCTGTCACTTGATAAAACCGAAGAAGGCATAACAGTTTGAGGTCGGTTTGCACGTCGGATTCCTAACAGCAGCTGGTTTTTCTCATTCCTGTGAAAATAATAAATGATCATTAATAAAACAATGAAATGTATAGAACAATACAAAAAACGGATACGAATTACAACGTATTTACCATATGAATAAGACAGAATCACCAGCAACAAGTCTTTTTGCACTAACGAACACACTCCAACCCGTTGTGAGAAGATGCCTTTTCGGTTGTCCTGAAATCATGTAAACATGTATTATCATCTGCAACGAGCTAACATGTTTGTGAAATGGATAAAGCTGAGAATATACCTCGGAATATATGTCTAAACTTCCATTCATTGTCGTGTAAATCCCTTGCGATTAATTCTTGAGCAGGAGGTTGCTGCGAGAAATCCTGAAAATAGAAAGAAAAAAAATACATAAATAAATAAGAATAACATTAGCAAAGATTTAAGCTTAATAAAAACACATCAAATTGGATGGGTTTTGGGTTACCAATGGGGGAAACACTTTCTCAGCTGCACGACGAGGAACTGAAAATCCACCGTGAGTGCTAGTGTCACTTGCTGTCAACGTTTTACAGAAGTAGTTTGTCGGCTGTTTGCTCCCGGCACCCAAATCCGCTGGAAGAAATGCCTCCTTTTGCTCTTCCTGTATAAATTACAAACAAAAAATTAAATGATAAAACATGTGAATTTTTTCAAAAAAATATATTTACTAAGAGGGGAAGAACATACAGAGTTCAGTGGTTGTAATGTCATCTGAGCGTAAACCTCATCGGTCTCCACATCTGCCTGATGAGAATTTTTGAGTTATGGGATGAAGATATAGAGAGGAGACAAAACCAAGAAATGACGATAAAAAAGAAAGGCAAATGAATATAAAAAAAGTTTGTTATGGGTGCTAACATGCATAGTGACATTGTGAAGTTGACATATAAGTTGTGGAGGTAAGCTCGGGTAATTGGGGGTATGAGCATCGACTTCTTTATTTGTTGATGCAGCAACCTACATAGAATACAATTATAACCAAATCAGTTAAAATAAATGGGTTGAACGTGTAAAATGAGTAAAAAGTTACCAGAGGTGTATTCAAAGTGTGTGTGGGTTACCCAACCCGGACAGATTTGACCAGTAGTCAAAATGCGTGTTGAATTGATATTCAACCCACCCATCTTGCCACATTTACAAACAGATTACAAAAAGTTAATATGAACTAACCTGCTCGCTGTGACCCTGGGGGAAGTATACCACACGACTTCCAACAGTGGGGAGGGAAACAAGAGGACCGGCACAAGCATGCCAAAGTTCAGAATTCAAACATCTTTTCTCCCCTGCAAACAAAACCGAAAACCAATAATTAGCCTTTAATGCTTCTCGTTTAACATATCTCAAATACAAAAACTTCATTCATAGAAATGATGTTTAACATTTGATCAGGTGATGCTCTAAGCCCAGAGTATGAAATTGGTCCAGTAAATCCAAATCAGATTAAGAACTATAGTGGATTATTCTCACTTATACAATGCTTCTAATGCTAATTCTAATTAAGTAATTAGTACCAATGGTTAAAGCAAAAACCCAAAGCACAAAGAACAAAGATAAAAATAAATCTTACTGCACTAGATTAAGCATATAATTACAAACCAACTATACAATCTCAAGAACAAACACTAGCGGGGTGTTTGGTAATTGGGATTACGTTCTAATACTAATTATATACGTTTTTGGAATGATCATCTAATCAGCTTCAAATAAGTCACTCTTAAACTCGGGTTATAAAATAACTTGACCTTAAAACTATCAGATAAACAGAATTAAATGATCTTCATCCAAACACTGAAACACTAAAAAAATAATTCTATGCAATTTAAACACACAATAAGCCATGGACCATGGTGCACAGACAGGTGCTGCATAATCTAGCCAATAAAAGGTAACTGCATATACAATCGATACGAAAAGAACAAACCTTCGGGCAGTTGCTGACCGAAACCGACAGCAGAAAGCTTCATTTCAACAGCTTCAAACAACACAGCTACTACTATAAACAACCTAGAATCTCAACAGTTAACCTTAAAAAAAAGGGACCACTTTTCACTTCCAAATCACTGATTCTTACTTGTATCCTTAAAACAACAATCCATACAAACAAAAAAAAGCAAACCCCACTATTCCACTTATTCTTAACTTCAACCGAAACCGGTCGTACTAGAAAACAAAAACAATTTCCACTTCATTCGATCTTGATCCTCCTAACCCTAACCCCCAAATAACTAACCTTTAACAACTTCATCTAAACAAGATTCTTACTTTACTACTTTTAACAAAAACCCACCTCCAAAATCACCTAAAACACCCTCAGATCTCAACCCTAAAAAGAACCCTAATCTTGAAACTAAACCCTAAACAAAACCCAGATCAAAATCAGCAAGATTCATGGATTCAAGTCATAAAGTAACAATCTTTAAGGCTAAAAACACTTGTACAGTAATGGGTCTGTTTTGAAACCAAGATTTGAAGCTTTTTTAATTAATACTATATATGGAAAGTGTGTTTTTTTTTTTTTCCCACTGTTGTGTGTTTTGGGGGAAAATATTAGGGTTCTTGAACAGTTTTCTAGTTGTAATGGAAAATGGTTTAGCTAAAAATTTGCTGCTTATTTTGCTACTGTGTAGTAGTACTTTACTGTAGCTATTACACCATGTAGTACTTTTTTTTCTTTCTCTTTTTTATTTTTTATTTATTTATTTTATGAATGCCCACAATCAATCATCAAACACATCCTTTCAACTTTTTTTCTTGGCCCAAGTCCTTTTCTAGATCTGAATATCTCACTAACAAAGTACACTGAAATCTGCAATTATACTTGCGAACTTGTGGTTCTGGTGTAACCTTTTATCATTACCGTCTTGTTAATTTTGGAGGCCTTATGCCATAATTATAAGTATGGTGCATTACTCGAAAATTTTGAATATATTCACTAACGTACCAAAAAGTTAATTTTCACATGGAAATATTGCCGTTTATGATATTGTGGCTTATTGTATTCAAGGAATGAATATGCTTAGGTAGTTTGAGTCACTTTATTTTACATAATCAAAAATCCTTACATACCGAGGGACAAATCTGGACCGCACAAATCATTAGATCAAATGAACAAAATTTAAGAAAAAAAATGGAGGACCTAAAGTATAAATCTAGATCACCCTCATTTTTTTAACTAAAACCCACTTTTATCTCTTGTTTTTAAATATTACATTTCCCGAAAAAACGTAAACCGTTAACCTAAAAAAATTACACCATCGTGACGAGCATTTAATTATCTTTCAATAGAGTGACACTTTCATATACTTTCGACAAACTTTTTCTTTCATTTTTTTTTCTCGGTGCAGTATCACTTGTGATATAACACTAATCTGTAAGTTATAACACTCAACATGTTTTCGTAAAACAAGTATAAATATTTTTGTAAAACTCCAAATGACTCATTGTAAGTTAATGCATTAATCTGTTAGTTAATACACTTTCATGAAATGTGTTCGACAAAACACCTAAGAGAGGGATGCACAAGTTAAGAAGCAATCACATTTTCCCATGTCCTTTTCTAGATCTGAATGTCTCACTAAGAAAGTACATTTAAAACTGCGTAAAGCGACGGTATATAGTGATAAATAATTATACTTGCGAATTTGTGATTCTGGTGTGACCCTTGATTATGACCGTCTTGTTAATTTTAGAGGCTCTATGCCATAACTATAAGTACCCTGCATTACTCGAAAACTCGAAAATTTTGAACATATTCACTAAGGGACCAAAAAGTTAATTTTCACATGAGAAATATTGTCGTTTATGATATTGTGGTTTATTGTATTTCAGGAATGAATATGTTTAGGTAGTTTAAGTTTAATTTGTTGTATTATATCAATATACGACAATAAGTGTTTATATTATCATTAGTCAAGTTTTAAGGAATTTAAGAATTCAAAAAATGCATGCATTTTTATGAGTAGTAAAGGTATATATAATTAGTTGTAACAAGTTAGTGAAAATAGTGTTTTTGTGCCTTTCTTAGAGCACTTGCAGCAATAACGCAAGCCTTGCGTTAAGTCCTACGTGGACAATCTTTAACGTGCGTTAAACCCACGTTATTGATGCGCCGGATCGCGTTAACGTGAAATCTTTAACGTGCGTGAATCTATTCACGCGGCGTTAAAGTTTTTTTTTCTTTTCTTTCTTTTTTCTTTTTCCGATTTAAATGGTTTTTGGTAGGTTTTTGTGTGTGTTTTAGTGTGTGTTTCGTGTGTGTTGCAGGTGTGTGTGTGTCGAGAGGTAGGAGATGATGGTTGGTTATATCTTTTTTTTTTCTTTTTAGTCCTTAAGGTTTAATGTATTTTCAGTTTAGTCCTTGTGGGTTTATACAATTTTTTTTTTTTTTTTGACTTTTTATTTTTAGTTATTTGTTTGAATAAAAATGTAATTTGTTTTAATTTGTATTTTTTTTAAATAATTGGAAAAAATGATAAAAGTGGGCACCAAAATGTTGAGTTATTGTTGCGAGTGTTTTTTTGTGAGTTAAGGTTAAAGTGTTAAAGCTGATGTGGCACTGACGTGGCATTGTGTTAAAGTTTAACCCAGGTTATTGATGTAAGTGCTCTTAGGTCGAAAGATGTTGCATCCGCTAATTTTATATTCCTGTAATATACAGGTTTGTGTTATAGTTCAATGCACGTAATGTTGTGAAATTTGGAATTTTCTACTTAATTTTGTGTGTTTTAGCGAGTATCATTTTTTTAGTATTACCATTGCTGGTAAAAATATTGTTGTTTTCAGCGTTATGCTAACGTTGTTGTTAAATAATGTTGATGTTACGACTTTTTGTTGAAAGATATTTGTTTAATAAGTCAAGGGACTTATTATGACAAGTCTGATAAGTCTTCTTGTACTTATTAAAGAGTTTGTTACTGAGTGTCAAGATGTGCTAAGTTGAGGGGCTAAAGTGGAACATGAGTCTATATAAGCTCACATCAGATCTAGGGTTTTATATCTCTCATTTGTATCTCTTTATTTTCTCTCTGAGTTCACACATACACATTGTTATTTGTTAGTATTGATATCAATTTGATATTTGTAGTCTTGTGTCATTAAGGATCAATCTCTTTATTTGATCTTTAAGTTCTGAGTGATTTGAGTGAACTTGTAGTGAGGTTGATTGGTGTCTACCTAGTAGAGATCAATCTTAGTCTTTTGTATTGTATTGGTAAGCACCTGTTTAGGGACTTATCTTCTTGAATCATTATAATAAAATACACCAAATGGGTGGTTGGTTGGGTGTACAAGTGAATTGTTGTGTGTTCTTTACCATTTTTACATGGTATCAGAGCTCACGGTTCTGATCTGGTGGTTTTGAGATTCTAGGGTTTCGAAGGTTTTTTGGGGGTTTTTGCAATTGGAAGTATTATTGGTTAATTGAGGTCGTTTTCTTTACGGCCGTGGTTGGTTTGATCTGTTCAGGTCTTGATCTGGTAGTTTTATGGGTTTCTTGATTAGGGTTTCATAAACCCTTATTTGGAAATTTGGGGATTTGTATTCCTGGTGATTCTTGGGCCCGTTCTTGATTACATTGTCACTAGACTAAGTGAATCTAGTGATTTTGTGATCTTTTTCCGCGGATATCTCTCTGTAAGTATTCTTCTTCTTTAAGATAACACTTACTTAGTCAAGAAGGTGCAAACAAAGTGGTTAACACCTTGACCTGCCACCCTGAGTGGTACGGAAACCTGCTCTGGCCACTCTCAGTCTTCTTGGCTGGTATTTGGTTAATCTTGAGTATGAGTTCAGATTGCTTTATTTTTCTGTTATTAGTTATAAGTTGTTTGTGTCTAAGTCGAAGGAGGATAGGTTTTGGGACTATTGGAAGTTGACTGTGGTTGAGATTGGGTGTAGTTGTCTTATTTGTTTTTTGGTTGTCTGCTGCTGGTGGAAGTGTTGATCCACATGTTTTGATTAGTAGTCTTGATGCTGGTAATCCTTTGCATATTCAGACTAATGATAATAGTTGTACTGCTTTAATTCCATTTAAACTTCTTGGAACTGAAAATTATAGGGTCTGGTATGGTGCTATGAAATTGGCTTTACAAGCTAGGAACAAATATAGTTTTGTTGATGGTACTTGTGTTAAAGAGTCTTTTATTACCAGTGATGTTTTGTCTGCTCAATGGGATAGATGTAATGCCATTGTCTTAACTTGGATTATGAACTCTGTATCTCAAGATGTTTATATGGGGTTAGTGTATTCTGAAAATGAACCAGCTGCTTTAGGGCAGTTGGCCACTAACTACCGCAAAAGCGCGCAGTTGACCAAGTCAAAGCTTAAAGGCGGGGTGTAATACACCGTAAAATCCCAGGTCATTTATTAATGCTAATCATCGATACTATTCTAAACTAAGACATTTTTGCGGGCTAATTTGAAATTTTTATATGAGACACTGTTTGTTTGACACCCGATTGTTTTGAACACCGTTTGTTTGACACCCGATTATGTTTTGTCACCTAATTATCACCCGATTGTCACTCTTGGATGACACCCAATGGGGTTAACACCGGTAACTCCCACTTGCGACCCGACACCCCATTTGAACACCGAGAAATTATTAATATATATATATATATATATATATATATATATATATATATATATATATATATATATATATATATATATATATATATATATATATATATGATATTATGTATATATTAACTTTTACAAATTTATTATGACTATATATACATATGAGTATATATATATGTAAGACGACACCGTTTATATATTTATGGTTTTCACGAACCGACACCGACACCGAAACGAAATTCACAATTTTACGAATCACCGACACCCCGTCATATTTGGGTCGACCACAAGCCCACACGGATTTCTTTCTCTCTTTGAATTACTTGGGCCGAACCATTTTCACAAGCCCACACGATTTTCCTTTTCTTGTTTCGTTTCGGGCCGAGAATTCCACAAGCCCACAAGGCTAGTTCTGTTTTCTTTTCTTTTGTGTTGCATGTTATTCGACAAGCTCAGCCATACGCTACATATATGAACCACGCGTGCTTCTTCTTTGGATTCCTTGTTTCCTAATCACACAACACTAGCATGCAACCTCTCCCTTTGACTTAGTTTCATGCGACAAGAAAGCCAACATAGGAGCCGTCCGACCTTTGGTTAATCGCGTTACACACTAAGTCTCCTTAAACCACTAGATCCTATGCTCCCTTGACCAATAACACAACTTAAACAAATACACATGGTACACAAGCATGCTTCTAATCTTGTACAAAACCATTTTTAAAATGGACCAAAGCTTCTAATCGATTTGACAACACCCTTGGCACTAGACAACTTTGTCCCTAGATTGAGCAACCATTCGACTTTTGTAGTATGATATGGAAACATTCGAACCATCCAAGAACTCCCTATATAAATCACATTTAATGCTAGTTTTCACACACACTCAAGTTCCACCGAAGATCTCAATCACAAACACTCTAGTGTTTTCCTTCTCATTGTTGTCGAAGAGGAGTCAAGAAGCACACAAGCAAGGATTCTTGGGTTGGAAAGGAGTTGGGTAACTCTCGAAGGAAAAAGGATCGTTTGAAACAAAGGGACACCACGTTCTCGTAGCTCACATCACACGAACTCTTCACCACCCTAGTCGGTGTTGTAAGTTAATCACAACCCTTATTATTTTCTACATTTACTTGTACCATGCATACACATGACACACACCATTTTTACATCATGATGCACTTGTGATGTTGTATTATGTAAACGCCTCGATACCCCTAGAAATGACCTCACCATTTTATTTCTATACATACAACCCATCTATATTTTTCGACCACCTATATCTTCGACTCACACTTAACCAAATATAACTAACATGCAAACTTTACACGGTTTTTATACCACGAAAACGAGACCAAAACCAAGTCCTAGTCGAACAAGAATCTTAAAACAAACTACACCCATTTTGGGCCTTGAACCGGGCTAATAAGCCCAATACATTTCGTATGAAATTTTCGGATTTGAACTAAGATTTTCGAAATGAAATAAAATTTATAAAAACTGATTTTTATAAATTTTAGAAGATAAAAATAGTGACTTTTTATAAAAATAAAAGTTAACTTTCGAAAACTATGATTTTGGACCATTTTTGCAAAAGTCCCACGATAAGGGATTAAAAATGACAACACATGAAAACTTTCGGACTAAATAGCATATTGTCGATTTTGAGGGTAGAAAATGTATTTTTCAAAAGTTTAAGGAATAAAGTGCAAAAAGTACAAAAAGGACCAAATTGTAATTATTTTTAACCAAAGGGTAAAAAGTGTAACTTTATAAAGTTAAGGGTTAAATATGACAAGGTATTTTATAATTAATTATTTTATATAATTTGATTTATATAAATACATATATATATTTTGGTAACTTTAATATATATATATATATATATATATATATATAACTTTACTAAAAATATTTAATCATAAATATTTTTAAACGATATTATTTTCACAACGAGTTAATATTTATCGAACACCGGTTCGCAACAACAATACGAATAACTACGTGAAGTTATTTTGGAATGTACTAAGACACCCGAACGGATATCACTGTACACGTGACATATCACATGTCATTTACAACACGAATCTAAAACACCGATTACAATGTATTATTTAGGTCGCAAGTCGGAGGAATTTCATTGCTAGTCGTAGCAATACACCATCACATTTGAGCACCGTTGTGATTCACACCACCTGTCAGGTGAGTTCATGGTCCCACATTTTAATTGTTTTTAAACCCCGTGGGGAGATACATGCTATAAATCGAACACAAGTATTTTTCTGTATGCTGTTATCACCTGATATTGCCTAAGTTGACACCTGTGCTACAAGACCCTTATATCACGAACCTTAATCACTTGCGAGTGAGCGCGAATATAGTTGATAGATCTATTGGAATGGCAGCCCGCTGATGCGTGGGAATCGCACCAGGCTTTACCTCTCGAGGGATCTCGAGAAGCTTACAACCCCCACCAGGCAGTGTACCTGATCGTTGTAGTATAATATAGTGACAAGTACCGGGGGATTGATCGTTCAGCTTAGGAATAGTGTCGCTAGGATTAGAAAGCCTAAATACTAGTTCTAAAGGTGAGGGATGATTATTTTTGTGTTTTTATATTTTTTAGAAAGCAAGTTAAAATCTCGGGTTTTGGAGGAGTGGGCGGAATTAGTTGCTATTCAACTAACCCAATAACTAAGATGCAATCAAAATAAAATACTAGAAATGAAATTAAACTAATTTATACTAAAGTTGTGAGCAGTAATTGGAGAAAATGTGTTTACTTAGATTTCACTACTCCCTAGATATCTTTTACCCGTTAATTACTTGTTATAATTGCATGGATGACGGATCGTATTCCTTAATACCATTCATGGGGTGGCACACATAACTCCCCAATTCTATGAGCTCTTATCTCCTCCTACACCATGCCCAGCACAACTATAGGGATTGTAAACAGTGGCTCATGCATTAAATACAACCAATAAAGACCTAATGCGCGTTGGTTCATGTTTCTTAAGACGTTCAAGCATGTTACCAATTGGAGATCTGCCAGTTTTCTTAAGCCTAACATATAAATCATTCATCCAAGACAAGAATAAACAAGTAATCAACACATAATCAATACCTAGGTTTCATTAGATCTAAGCAAACAAAAAAGAGATCTAGCCTAGCATGATAGAATTAAGACAAGAACATGACATAGACAACCAACACATAGACATATTGATTGAATTAGAAGAACACTTATCTTGATTAATCATGCAAGGTATCAAGGGGTTGGAACCCTTGAAAAACCTGTAAAGTTACACCAAAATCGTACTTAGGGTTTCTCCCAAAACTTCTCTCTTTAAATGTGAAAAAAATTAGAAAACTATATATAGGAAAAGGGGTCTGACGGCGTCAAGACCAAATAGGTGACGTCGTCACCTCGCCGCCAAAACAATCCTCGGACTGCCTAGATCCACATTTGACGCCGTCAAGAACAATACATTTCCAGGCCGTCACGACTTTAACTCTTGACGCCCTACCCTCATGACGCCGTCAAAACTCTTCTGGGTCGTCATGGACTTTTACTCTTGACGCCGTCATAATCTTCCTCTTGACGCCGTCATGCACTGTTCCCAGCATGGAAAATTAAGACTTTGGCGTTTTCTTCACTTTTATGCTCCAAAAACGTCCGAATTGCTTCCTTTTCCAGATTTCACTCCCAAAGTACCTAAAATCACAAAAGGAACGATTTAGGGCAATATTTGATCAAATAAATTCGGATTCGGGCTTAAATGACCCCTAAAAATGGATCATTTTTCGCCTCATCATATACCCTTACACTTGAGATTTGCTTGTCCTCAAGCAAATGCGCTTTTATTCTACTCAAAAGACAAGTTAGGGGTCATTTAACACTAATATAAAAGTAATTACAACAAATAATCGTTCCACTAAAGACCAATAGACAAGCACGGAGGTCATACACAAGTACCTCACAAATAGTGTTTAGATACTCACATCTCTCGGGTGTAATAAAGTGTAAATTACAATATGGAAACGGAAGATATCTCTCACTACCTGTCATAGCAAAATAGATTACCATAGGCTTGGGAAAGGATCAAACCTCCACCACATGGCGTAAGCACCTAGGATAAACTATCAAAGAGGTCTTTTAAAGGGTTGTAACGTTAGGTGTAGGGATATGAAATACACGGTTTTGTTGGATAAAGGAAGTTTTACTGGTGGCGAGTTAACAATCTTAGTTAATTACATGTATAATGTGGCGTTGCTAAGCCAAGACTAGACTCGACTTAAGCTAATAAATGAAAAATATCAAAAACATAAAATGAACATAGAATAAAAAGGGATGGTAGTCCGTATGTTTTTTCTCTTTTTCTCTCTCTTTTTTTTTCTTGATTTTTTTTTTTTTTTTTTTTTTTTTTTTTTTTTTTTTTTTGCATACACTCTTACCCTACCATCCAAAATAATACATCATAGGGGATAAACATTCCCCTTACACTTGAATCTTTACATACTTTACAATAAACTAAACTAATGACTCGAATTAAGAAAATCAAAACACTTGGAGCACTTTTAAGATTAACGTACATATGGGGGTAATAATATGATGTTCTTCCCCATTACTCCATAAAATAAGTACTTACCAATGAGTCCCAATCGTCCCAAAACAATATGTTCAAGGATATGACTCGACTTAGCAACCATGTAATCAATTAGAAAGTTAACTTAGGGTTTAACAAATAACAATAATGCACTAAAAATGAGCGCATATACGGAAGGCTAAGGCGATTTGGTTGTACATTTAAGTGGGGTGTAACAAATTCTTCCTTTAAGTAAAATGCTTAAAGTTAGAAACGAAAAGATAGGCTCGGAGGGGTGTACTAGGGGTTTCGTGTACTAAAAATGAGTACAACGCTAAGGGTGTGGGAAAAATTAGTTGACTTAACTAGCCAAGTAATATGACTTAAATGGTCAAGTAATTATGATACGGGTTTAACACAAGGGTAATCCTAATGCCTCTTATCATGTAGTAAATCCTACTACACAAATGTAGTCTCACTAGCGGTCTCGGGATGCATCACTAACGCAAGTTCTAGAATCTAAATGCTACCGGTACACTCATAAGCACTAATAATAAATGCTTTTCCTATCAAATCTAAAGGCGAACCTCACATATTTGGGTGGAAAATTTTTCTGAATATACGGTTATGTGCTAGTCATACAATCTCCTATCCATGAGACGCTTGCTATGGCTAAAGTTTCACTCCTAAATGTTGTAAAAAAATTTAAATTTGGCGCTAAAATTGCACTAACAAGTATTTCTCATAGTTTTATTACACATCTACCATCAAACAAAACAAACTCAAGCGAAAGTGCATATGTAAGGTATCATCTTTTTACCCTCCCCTTACACTTAAGATGAACATTGTCCCCAATGTTCAAGTAAAGAATGTAAAAGTGAAAAAGTAAAGAGAATGAAATCAAATACTCCCCTGATTCGCTCGGTATGGATAATAGGATGGCCGGGTTAAATCTTCCTCCAAGAAAATGAACAATCAAAGCTTCCCTTCCAGAATATAAATCATCTTCTTGTCATACATAACCTGTAAAACCTGACAAAATAGACAAGACAACCTCGCGTAAAATCGGCGGCATCCTATATAAGTTACTAAATCCTAGAAAACAAGATAAGATATAATGTTTGTGGAATGAAGTTTGCAGATCTCCTGGAGATTATAAAACTTAATAATTCACAAAAACCATAAGACTCCGTTAGAAAAACGAAACCGGTAAAATTTCCAGATTTTAACTCCTGACGCCGTCAAGAATAAACCCCTGACGCCGTCAGAATGGACCTGCAGAAATTCTTATGTTAAGTTTCCGGAAAATTTCTGGAAAAACTTGGTCCTACTTCCTGGAAAATCCTGCAAAACTTCATTATGACTCAATACAAGCATTTGACTCTAACAAATACGAATATACATGCTCATTTATTATTGTGGAGAATCATGATCGGTTTGTTTCTTAAAAACATATTTGGGGTTTCCCTTTACACTTATCTTTTGCAAAAATACTTCTAGGTGGAGTTAAGACTAGGCCAAAACAACAAAGTAAAGTATTTCCACTATTTAGTTTAGAAACATGATCTACCAACAATAAAAATAAAGCATGCATACGGAAACAAATAACAAACAAACAAAATAAAATCACACAAAACATGGGTTGCCTCCCAAGAAGCGCTTTTCTTTATTTAAGAGTCTTGTAGCTAGACTCAAGGTCATGGGTTACTACGTGACTTCATCATTGGTTCCACTCTCTAGGTCGTCTTCTAAACCAGTTTTGTATTCCGAACCTAGTTGTAAGCATTCTTTATAGAAACCAAGCATCCTATTCTTTACATATTCTACTCCTCTACGTCTATCCTCCTCATTCCTATAATAAGCCGCTTGCTTGTGTTCTTTTTCGAAATTAGAGAGAAGACGGTATTGTTCAATCTTGTAGGGCATTTGATAGGCAACCTCATCGTTCTCTTCCTTAAATCTAACTATCCCTAAAGTCGGATCATAACTCATCCTAGTGGCTTCAACAAATGGTTTTCCGAATACTATTTGGCTTAGGCAAGCATCTATCACCAGGACGAATGTCTTCTACTATCATAAAATCGGTTTCATAGGTGAGATTCCCTATAATCACATGTAATCCCATAACTCTCCCTACAAAATTACTTATCAGATTCTTACCGGGCATCATCCTAAAATTAAGTTGCTTCTTCATCACCCAATTGTAATAAGTCCTGGTCATGATGTTCACGGGGGATCTAAGGTCGATGTAAGCTTTCCATATATGCATGTGCCCGATATTGCATGGGATGTTAATGTTAGAGGGGTCTCCCATTTTGATAAGGGGTGTGCCGAAGATATATGGTCTCTCGGGACTATCGAATAGATCCTTATGGTACTCCCGTTCTTCTTCGGTGGGCAACTTATCAAAGTATTTTTCTATAGGCTCTACCTCCTCTAACTCCTCTTCCTTAATCTCGGCCTCTACTCTAACTTCATCCTGGTCACTCATCTCTATCTCCTTATCTATTGGTTTAATGGTGACAACATTGACAAAGTGGACATGTTTGGATGATGAAGGATCCTTAATTTGGACTCCACTATTGGTGTCCCTAGTGTCCTTCCTAGGTGTGATTAACGCTTGGTTGTTGAGGGCTTTCAACAAGTTGTCAATCTTGTTGGTCATCTCCGTTTGTTGTTGGTTGAATTCGGTTTCAAACCTAGCTATGCGGGCTTCTTGAGATGCCATGAACTTTGACATCAATCCTTCAAGATTGTTGGTACTACCATAGTTGTTAGAAGGATTGTTTTTGAAAGTACGGTTGGATGGTAGACCGTTTGGTTGGTAACGATTAGGCGGATTGGAAGAATTGGGTTGATTTTGTTTCCACCTAAGGTTTGGGTGATTTTTCCAAGAGGGGTTGTATGAATCACCGTAAGTGTTTGGCTCAGGCTTGAAAGTGTACCACTTATCTCCCGCTTCGTCGGTACGCGTGGATGCGTAGTCCGCAAAAGCTGTTCCGGGGAGTTCCACACAATCACGAGTGTCATGGGGACCACTACATAATTCGCATGAAGAAGTGATTTTGTTCACTTGGCTTGAAGGCTTCGGAGCTTCGTAAGATTTCATAAGAAACTTGACTTGGTCCTCAAGTTCCATGATCCTACGGTCGGGAGTGCTAGAATTGTTCGAAGGCAAAGATATTGCCTTGACTGTTTTGTTCAAATCACGGGGATCATTCCAACTTTCGTTGTCATAGAGAGCAAGATCTTCTATGAGTTCCCATGATTGTTCCGCACTAAGATCACGTAGCTTACCACCGGCCGATTGGTCAATGGCTCGCCTCGTGGAGATGTCGATATGGTCATAAAAAATTTGGACTTGGAGCCAAAGATCTATGCCATGATGAGGGACTTTTTGGAGTAAGTCCTTGAAACGAGTCCATACTTCATAAAGAGATTCATTTTGACGTTGTTGGAACATCAAGATGTCATTTCTAAGCTTAGTAGTTCTCCCCGGTGGGAAAAATTGAGCAAGGAAACGAGTGGTGAGATCATCCCATGTGGTGATGGATCCCGCGGGTAAACGCTCAAGCCATTGACTAGCTTGATCCCGTAGAGAGAATTGGAATAGGCGTAAACGGGTAGTCTCTCTAGTTTCAACACTTAGGTCTATGGAATCTACGATTTTGAGAAAGTCCTTAAGATGTTGGTTTGGATCTTCGGAACGAAGTCCATGGAATGCACGTCCGCTTTGCACCAACCGGATGGTGTCGGATCGCAAGGGGGTCACATTGGCTCCGGTGAGCTCAATGGTGTTTCGGTAGCCTTGGTGGCTAGGTCGGGAATACTCTCCTAAGGTTCGGGGTCTAAGGGGTTCTAATGGTGGATTTTGTTGTGGTGGGATGACGGGTTCAAAGATGTTACCACCTTCCATGATGTCGGATGGTAAAGATTTACGAACAAAGGCACAAAGAAATGAGATAGACTAAAGAAAACCTAAAAATAAAAATAAAATCTTACTAGAAAGGAATCTAGCAAGTAGACCTAATACAAAGAAATTCTAACCTAGACAATAACTATTCCCCGGGCTGCGGCGCCAAAAACTTGATGCGTGGGAATCGCACCAGGCTTTACCTCTCGAGGGATCTCTAGAAGCTTACAACCCCCACCAGGCAGTGTACCTGATCGTTGTAGTATAGTATAGTGACAAGTACCAGGGGATTGATCGTTCAGCTTAGGAATAGTGTCGCTAGGATTAGAAAGCCTAAATACCAGTTCTAAAGGTGAGGGATGATTATTTTTGTGTTTTTATATTTTTTAGAAAGCAAGTTAAAATCTCGGGTTTTGGAGGAGTGGGCGGAATTAGTTGCTATTCAACTAACCCAATACTAAGATGCAATCAAAATAAAATACTAGAAATGAAATTAAACTAATTTATACTAAAGTTGTTAGCAGTAATTGGAGAAAATGTGTTTACTTAGATTTCACTACTCCCTAGATATCTTTTACCCGTTAATTACTTGTTATAATTGCATGGATGACGGATCGTATTCCTTAATACCATTCATGGGGTGGCACACATAACTCCCCAATTCTATGAGCTCTTATCTCCTCCTACACCATGCCCAGCACAACTATAGGGATTGTAAACATTGGCTCATGCATTAAATACAACCAATAAAGACCTAGTGCGCGTTGGTTCATGTTTCTTAAGACGTTCAAGCATGTTACCAATTGGAGATCTGCCAGTTTTCTTAAGCCTAACATATAAATCATTCATCCAAGACAAGAATAAACAAGTAATCAACACATAATCAATACCTAGGTTTCATTAGATCTAAGCAAACACAAAAGAGATCTAGCCTAGCATGATAGAATTAAGACAAGAACATGATATAGACAACCAACACATAGACATATTGATTGAATTAGAAGAACACTTATCTTGATTAATCATGCAAGGTATCAAGGGGTTGGAACCCTTGAAAAACCTGTAAAGTTACACCAAAATCGTACTTAGGGTTTCTCCCAAAACTTGTCTCTTTAAATGTGAAAAATTAGAAAATTATATATAGGAAAAGGGGTCTGACGGCGTCAAGACCAAATAGGTGACGCCGTTACCTCGCCGCCAAAACAATCCTCGGACTGCCTAGATCCACATTTGACGCCGTCAAGAACAATACATTTCCAGGCCGTCACGACTTTAACTCTTGACGCCCTACCCTCATGACGCCGTCAAAACTCTTCTGGGTCGTCATGGACTTCTACTCTTGACGCCGTCATAATCTTCCTCTTGACGCCGTCATGCACTGTTCCCAGCATGGAAAATTAAGACTTTGGCGTTTTCTTCACTTTTATGCTCCAAAAACGTCCGAATTGCTTCCTTTTCCAGATTTCACTCCCAAAGTACCTAAAATCACAAAAGGAACGATTTAGGGCAATATTTGATCAAATAAATTCGGATTCGGGCTTAAATGACCCCCTTAAAACGGATCATTTTTCGCCTCATCACCCGCCTCTGTCAAGGTGATTACTTGGCAGGAAGTGTGCTATATTCGAGGTATTATGGAAATTTGGCACATTTCCTGTCACCGAGGGCCCCTTGTCATTTACATCCACTGTGTTGTAGATGATTGTTATTATCTTTATGATATGTCAAATCAATGTTAAGGCTTGCATTTCGTGAGGCTTAGGAGCAATATTACACCGGTTTAGTCAAGACCTGTCTATCTTGGCTTGTTTATTTCAAATGTTTGACTTGTGTTCACACTATTACTATTTAAACTACTATGGATTCACTCAACCTTTGTGTTGACTTTTTAAGCATGTTTATCTCACGAATTTAGCAAGCATGGCGGCACGGAGCTGGCAAAGGGCACAGGACCTCCCTTTTGATTTCAATAATATTATCATTCTTTACAAACTCATCACTACTTTTGCGAAACAATTAACATTTTAGAAAAATGTTTGTAACTCTGAATATTTGAGTTTTCATGGAATGATATTGACTATCTTTTAAATTGTTTTCTATGAGTATGACTGTGTACTAAACTGTAATGACCCCGATTAGACTTCCGCTGCTTATCAATTTTTGGGGTGTTACAGATTGGCATCAGAGCCATGGTTATAGAGAACCAAATGATTTTTCAAAACATTGGACTATAACCTCACCGGATTTTTAAACAAGTTATTTATCACCGAAGTGCCCTCCGTGCCAGCGCTTGCCAACGTTATGTTTTAAGGTTTCATTTTTAGCACCCATTGCATTTAGTTCACTATGACACTATGATCACTATGCATGTAGCATTATGTATACTAAATGACTTATATTACTGCGATTTTTGGGATATTACAGTACCATGTCGCCCCCGGTTATTATTTTGTTTGACAGTGACGACGTCGTGCCAGCATCATCCACTCACCCTACTATTGACTTATCTGACTATGACACCCATGACACCCGAGACACCCATGATTCTGACCATGACACCCAACCTGTATCACCTGCTATACCATCTCCTGTTCTATCTGGAGACCCATCTGCTGATACTGAGCCCTTTGAGGAGGGTGAGGTTGCTTCTACACCCATTGATTCTTTTGCTATTCAGCCTCTTTTTCGTCCTGTCTGTGGACCTATGACACAGGGACAGTACCTTTATGATCAGTACCTGACATCTCAGCAGTTTCTTGCGGCTAATGATCGTCCTACACCACCTGCTAGTTACCACTCCGGTTCAGATGCTGATGACGAGTCTTCTGACTCTGATACTTCTGACACTGCTGCTTCTATCCCACCACCATCCCCGCCTGCACCGATTCGTCGGCGCAAGCGAGTGAGGATTCTTGAGCCCTATGAGCCTGAGCCTTTCGGAGAGTTGTTTCGATATCATGAGGGAGACTATACCCGCAAATGCACGGCTCGGAAACGAGTCTGTATTTTGCCTGCTTCTACTGTTACACCACCTGTACCTACACCTGTATCATCACCCATATCTGTACTACCACCTGTTTCTATGCCAGATCTGAAACCTGTGGCATCACCAGCACCTTCACCATCACCTGTATCACCCCCACCTGAGCCACATCCTTACATGCTACCTACCTACACCACACCCCACACCTCTAAGATTTTGCCACCCATGCCACCACCTACAGTTTTCTACTCACAGACTACTACTGTAGGACCGAAAATATACAAGATTTATGTGGTTCGGGAGGTCTTGGTTGATGATTATAGATGAATTCCATGTTTGGTTCTAGAGAGAGAAAGTAGAGAGAGGGTGAAGAAAATGGAATATATTAAGATGAAAGAATGAATACACAATTTCCCACACCCCTTATGGAGAGTCATGAGGGGTATTTATAGGCTCTACACATTACAAGTTTGCCTAGTTAACATAAGTAGTCCCTATTGGCATAACTTGTTACATATCTAGTCCATTTCACGTATGTGACGTTATCTTTATAAAAGAGCGAGGCTAACAATCTCCCTCCAAGATATCGTCACACGTGAATGGTTACAATGAGACCTATAAATACATTAACAATGTAAAATTACAACAATAGTAAACTATGTTGACGTTGTTGAAGCGCAGAGTCTCTGTAGTCTAGATACTGAGGCAGACTTGAAGTTCTCTTTTTCGACGATCTCGGCGTATGATCTTTGACACTGACGGCAAAGGTATTTGTAGCTCTGAACTTCAACTGTAATGGTCTAGTTAGGTTATTACTCCCTCCTAACTAGTGAGCCTTTATTACTTTTTCCTGCTCCCTCCTGAACCGACAACTCTCTTTTCATCACGCAGCGGATAAAGTAGATTCAAAAGTGTAGGCACATGGTTGTCGTTCAGGGAGCATCTTGACAATATAACTCACATAACATTGCACAGAAGGTTGGCAATACGCTCCGATGTACACATCATTAGTACTTCTTCGGTTCTAGTGTAAGCACAATTCCCTCGAACAACCAACGTACTAGAGATGAAACACAACTTCTTTTGGCATGTTCTTCTCCCTCCTGATGGTTGCGATTTATCGAAATCATCATACTATTTTGTGTACATGCCTTAATTACCCGTACTTTACACTTCTGATGCAATATAGATAGACCGTGTAAGCATACTTTGTGAGTATATGTGGCAAAAATATACTCTCAATACTATTCTCTCAAATCAACCTTTAAACGAACCTCCTTGTAATTCATCGGCTACTAGTAATGACCACATATGGAGACTGCCTGATATGACCAGCTTGAAAAAGAAGTAATCATCCCATCTTGTGACTTAATGCTTGTACGATAGATGTGACTTAATACCTATACTGAGCACTACAATGTAACTCCTTTAAGTATGAGGTTGCACGAAATATTCGCCGCTTGAACAATCCACTACTTCGTGTGACACTGAGTACTACAACGTAACTCCTTTAAGTGATAGCTATACTGTGAGAACTACAACGTAACTCCTTACATCAGTAATAACTAGATTGTCAAGACTGAATTTTTTAGTTTACGCAGACAAGTTATCTTCAAAAGTCGTGCATCCAACCACCCATAGACTTTGAGATAAATAAGTACACTTGATGAAACACCACTTCAAAATCAAATCGATAATACCGTACAAAAACCCCGTGATCATTTTTCTCAAATCGTAATTCTAGCCGTGAATGATGTATCCCCCGTGAAAATTTACAATACCAAAATACCACTCTTTTACCAAATGCTATCAATAATATTATATCTAAAAATAATTTCAGATTATATAATGATAGATCCATGTATTGCAATCCAACGCATAACATTCTTTAGTCCAGCCCAAGAAAGAAATTTGCAGCCCAAAAATCGGATCTCTAAATCAAAGAATAAGCTCAGTCCAACTCCAAAAAGAATACGATCCAAACACCATTAACATAAAGTCACGGTATTTAAATTGTAAACCCTATCTCTTGACTCATTATTTAACCCTAAACACACATACTACAATAAATCTGCCCCATCTCATACATTCTCTCTCACCAAAGCAGATCTTAAAAAATAACGTGGCTTCATTAAACTTAGTTAACCCATTTCATCAATCACAACTCCATCTGTAATCCCAACAACAAATGATGCAGCCCCATTTATACCAATACCGTGACCTTTCTTCTTCATAGATTTCTTAAGACGAATCAAGAAAATGTTATACAAGGCTTCAAGATCCTTATGTGGGTCACGGGTAGGTATTAATTGGTTTTGTATTTGTTGTTGAACGAACCAAGAGAAGGAAATAACATAGTTGTTATTAACCTTATCTTTATGTTCGGATATTCAATGAAGTAAAGCTTCAAAAAATGGATCGATGATGAAATTGGTTTCTTTTTGTGGTATGATCTTTAAAAATCTTTGGGCTGTTGTTGTACCACATGAAAGAAAAGAAGCAACTGAAATCTTTGTTTTATATCATTTATACTTGTAACTCAGTTAGATTGAAATGGGTTTAGATAGAGATGTAGACTTGAGGTGGATTGTATTGGGATAGATGTTAGTTTGGATATGTTGGTCTTTGTCGAGGCTGAGGTAACTGAAGTCACTGAGTCGATATGGTATTTGGTTTGTGGTCAAAGTGGTCTCTTATTCTCTTCATCTTCATTTCTCGAAAAAATTTTAAAACATTTCGAAAGTTTTTGTCCAAAAAGTTCTCGATAATTTTTGTAACTTTTCGAAAATTTTGAACTTATCGAAAACTTGACTTATCGAGATCCTTAGTTTTCGAGATCTTCGGTTATCGAGAACCTGATTTCGGTAACTAGGGTATTGTGTTCTCGAAAACTACTCACGTTCTCGAAAATAAGTACATATCGAGAACCTCTTATACAAGAGATTCCGATTTTTTCGTCGATGATTTCCCAGATTCTGATGAGTTTTCCGGTGAGATTCGACCTATATTCCGACCACAATATTCACGGTAATGGACAAAAACAAGTCATAAAAAGATATGAGTTGCATAACCTGTTATCTTAGACTAAAAAAGACACAAGAAAACAATTGTACTTTGACCATATATTGGATACAAAAGACATAAATGAAAATTGTTATGAAACTTTTATCCATAAGAGATGAGAAAAAAAATTTCTCAGATTAAAAAATACGGACAAAAGTAGCTTCAAAAACAATATACGAACCACAAAAATCCACAAGTAATAACCTGAGCTCCTTATACCAATTGTAGGACCGAAAATATACACGATTTATGTGGTTCGGGAGGTCTTGGTTGATGATTATAGATGAATTCCATGTTTGGTTCTAGAGAGAGAAAGTAGAGAGAGGGTGAAAAAAATGGAATATATTAAGATGAAAGAATGAATACACAATTTCCCACACCCCTCATGGAGAGTCATGAGGGGTATTTATAGGCTCTACACATTACAAGTTTGCCTAGTTAACATAAGTAGTCCCTATTGGCATAACTTGTTACATATCTAGTCCATTTCACGTATGTGATGTTATCTTTATAAAAGAGCGAGGCTAACAACTACCGTACCGATACTATCACCTACTACATCACCTGTACCGTCACCTGCTCCCACCGAGACCCCCACCTCACCTGGCATTCATAGATTGGTTGATGCTCGTCGATGGTCGTTTTTGTTAGACTACATTCGTAGATGGAGATTGGTTGAGGGATCGCCTAGGGCTGCTGAGCTTGGAGATGGCTCTTCAGCGGTGTTACCGGTCACTGGGGAGCCGATACACCATACTATCCCTCTTTTGGCTGCTAGATTAGTGAGACATGAGGATCGTCTCGATGAGTTGTTGAGCGTTATTGAGGATATATCCTTGGAGAGGATAGAGTGTATGCAGGAGGAGGTCACGAACCTCGTGGTACATAGGACAGCTTTAGAGATGGTATTTGAGATGATGGGGACAGAGATCGAGGAGGCACAAGCTACCATCACTGAGTTTGGTCATCGGCTAGATATTCAGAGGCATGAGATAGATGATTTTAGAGCGATTGCGGGCATCACACAGGAGATGATGGAGCATCAGACACAGGAGTTAGCCGCATCTAGTTCTACCATTCACACACTTTCAGCCACTATTGAGGAGATTCAGGCCCGTGAGAGATCCTGGGATTTGGAGATGTTAGAGATGATCAGGATCATCAGAGAGCTGGAGAGGAGATCAGGAGGCGCACCTGGACCTTCATAGATCTATGACATGTCATTACTTACAGAGACATCTTAACTTGCCGCCTGTGGCATTAATAATATTGTATCTTATTGTTTTGTAACAATGAATTCAAAATTATTAAAACTTTATGTTGGTTACGATTGTAACGTATTGATATTGATTTATGATGTTCTAGTTGTCTGATATTTTATTATGCTCCCATATTGAGATTCATTATAATTTCCATGTGTGTTGTTACATGTCGTGATGTTTATTTATGAATGATATGGTTTATGTTGATGTATGTATTTATGGTGTGGTTGTGATATGTACTTTGTGATGATCTTGACTATTATGAGTTTGGCTACATTATTTCTCTTTGTTATTGATGTTTGGGATTTGTACTTATGCACTTGCGATTTTATAGAGTTATGGCCCCAAGGAAAACCGCTACTGCTACCTCGTCACCCGCTATGACCCAGGCTGCTATCAGAAAGTTGGTTGTCGACAGTGTTGCTGCAGCTTTAGAAGAGCAGGCTGTTGCAATGGCACGAACTAGTAGCAATAACCGAGCCACTGCTGAAAGCGAGTCCGCTATGACTCGGAAGTGCACCTATAAGGACTTCATAGCTTGTAAACCATCTCACTTCAAAGGGACTGAAGGAGTGACAGAGCTTGCTTGATGGTTTGAGCGAACTGAGACTGTGTTTGTAAGGAGCGGTTGTGCCGCTGAAAGCCGAGTCTCGTTTGCTACTGGAACATTGTTGGAAGACGCGTTGTCTTGGTGGAACGCAACTGCTCAGAAAATAGGTGTGGAGGAGGCCTATCAGATCACCTGGACTGACTTTAAGGAGAAGATGCTGAAGAAGTTCTGCCCTAGAGGCGAGATCAAGAAGTTAGAAGATGAGTTTCACACGTTGGTTGTGAAAGGAAATGATCTCAGGGCTTATGATAGGAGATTTCAGGAGCTTGCCACACTTTGCCCTTCAAAGGTTCCCGATTTGGAAAAGTTGTTGGAAAGGTACATTGAGGGAAACGTCACCTCGTCTAAGCCTCAATCTTTGGATGAAGCAATGACCATTGCCCAAAGACTGCTAGACCGGGAGATTAAGCGTAACTCTGCTCAGGGAAACAACGATCACAAAAGGAGGTTTGATGATCGAAGGACAAACAACAACAACAACAGCAACAACAAAAACATCAACAACAACAACCGAAACCCCAACCGTAACTACCACCATGACAGAAACCCCCACGACAATCAACATAATCGACGACAGGAAGCTGTCAGAGCTTATGTCGCTGCACCAGTTAAGGATGCTAGGTATGCTGGACCTCTTCCATTCTGTGACAAGTGTAAGATGCATCACAATGGACCCTGCTATGCTAAGTGTGGGAAATGTTCAAGGACTGGGCATAAGACACAAGATTTCAAGGCTACAGGAGCTAACTTGCAACCCGTGGCTGTGGTATGCCATGCTTGTGGAGAGAAAGGACACTACAGGCGTCAGTGCCCAAACAAGGACAACAATGCACGTGGGAGAGCATACGTGCTGGGAGATGGAAATGTCCAGCAAGATCCGAACGTAGTCACGGGTACGTTCTTTCTAAACAACCGCCTCGTTAAAGTTTTATTTGATTCCGGAGCCGATCAAAGTTTTGTATCTATTTCCCTTGCACCCCTGCTTAATATTACACCCACCCAACTAGACACCACATATGAGATTGAACTAGCTGATGGAAAGCTAGTGAGTACTAACACTATACTCCGAGGTTGCACCCTACAACTATTAGACACCCCATTCGTCATTGACCTTATGCCTATTAGACTTGGTAGTTTCGACGTCGTTGTAGGAATGGATTGGTTATCCGAGAACCGCGCTAAGATCATTTGTGAAGAAAAGGTCGTTCACATCCCTCTGAATGATGAAACCCTGGTTGTTCGCGGAGTGCGAAGTAAGAAACGTCTGAGCATCGTTTCTTGTGTCAAGGTTGTGAAGTACATCGATCGAGGATGTCAAGTCTTTTTGGTTCAAGTTACCGAGAAGAAGTCGGAAGAGAAGCGACTCGAGGATGTGCCAGTAGTCAGGAACTTTCCAGAAGTTTTCCCTGAGGACTTGCCTGGCCTTCCGCTGACTCGTCAAGTGGAATTTCAAATTGACTTGATGCCAGGAGCAGCACCCGTAGCACGAGCACCCTATAGGCTAGCACCGTCGGAAATGAAGGAGTTATCTGGACAATTGGAGGAATTGTCGGATAAAGGATTTATTCGCCCTAGTTCATCACCGTGGGGAGCCCTGGTGTTGTTTGTGAAGAAGAAGGATGGAACCTTCAGGATGTGTATCGATTATCGTGAGTTGAACAAAACTTACGGTTAAGAATCGATATCCGTTGCCAAGGATTGACGATTTGTTTGATCAACTGCAAGGATCGAGTGTCTACTCGAAGATTGACTTGAGATCGGGTTATCACCAACTGAGAGTTAGGGAAGAAGACATCCCTAAGATGGCTTTCAGGACAAGATATGGTCACTACGAATTCCAAGTAATGTCATTCGGTCTAACAAATGCACCCGCTGTATTTATGGACTTAATGAACCAAGTGTGCAAACCCTATTTGGATAAGTTTGTGATTGTATTCATCGATGATATCCTTATTTATTCACGTTGTAAGGAAGAGCACGCAGAACACTTGAAGGCTATACTAACACTGCTCAGAGAAGAGAAATTATACGCCAAATTCTCCAAGTGTGATTTTTGGATTGAGAAAGTACAATTTTTTGGGCATGTTATCGACAGTAAGGGTATTCATGTTGATCCCGCCAAGATCGAAGCTGTTAAAAATTGGGCGTCACCAACGAGTCCTACCGAGATACGCCAATTTTTAGGTCTTGCCGATTACTATCGAAGGTTTATTGAAGGTTTTTCAAGGATTGCTAAACCTTTGACTGAGTTAACACATAAGAAGAAGAAGTTTGAATGGGGAGAGGAACAAGAATCGGCATTTCAGTTTTTGAAGCAGAAGCTTTGTGAAGCACCGATATTAGCACTACCCGAAGGAAGTGAGGACTTCGTGGTATATTGTGACGCATCAATCCAAGGTTTGGGTGCCGTATTGATGCAAAGACTTAAAGTAATCGCTTACGCTTCTAGACAACTTAAACCCCACGAGGAGAACTACACTACTCATGATCTAGAATTAGGAGCGGTGGTATTCGCTCTTAAGATCTGGAGACACTACCTATATGGAACCAAGTGTACGGTTTTCACCGATCACAAGAGTCTTCAGCACATTTTAGATCAAAAAGAGTTGAACATGAGACAACGTCGCTAGAGTTGTTAAGTGACTATGATTGTGAGATCCGTTATCACCCGGGGAAGGCAAATGTTGTAGCAGATGCCTTGAGTCGGAAGGAACGACTTAGACCCCTCAGAGTTAGGTCATTGGGTATGACAATTAGATCACCACTGCCGTCTCAAATTCTTGAGGTTCAAACTGAGGCCCTTAAGGAAGAGAATAGGCCGCACGAGAAGATTTACGGCATGCCAGAAAGCACGAATGGATTTGTCAAGAAACCAGATGGAAGGCTGCGTTTCAAGGACAGAAGTTGGATTCCATTGTATGGAGGAATACGAGACCTCATCATGCACGAGTCTCATAAGTCTAAATATTCCATTCATCCTGGTTTAGACAAGATGTATCAAGATTTAAAGAAGTTGTATTGGTGACCAAACATGAAAGCTGACATTGCAGAGTATGTCGGTAAGTGTTTGACCTGCTCAAGAGTAAAGGCTGAACATCAAAAACCATCCGGTCTTTTGATTCAACCCGAGCTACCAATGTGGAAATGGGAAAGGATTACAATGGACTTCATTATGAAGTTACCCAAGACATCGAGTGGGTTGGATACAATTTGGGTCATTGTCGATCGTCTCACGAAGTCAGCGCACTTCTTGCCAATCAAAGAGACTGATGATATGGACGTTCTTGCACGTTTGTACCTTAAGGAGATAGTTTCCCGGCATGGAGTGCCGATTTCTATTATCTCCGATCGAGACAGCCGTTTCACGTCTAACTTTTGGCGATCCTTATAGAAAGCCTTGGGAACTAAGTTAGATATGAGTACAGCTTACCATCCACAGACCGATGGTCAAAGTGAAAGGACTATACAAACCCTGGAAGACATGCTCAGGGCATGTGTGATTGATTTTGGAAAAGGCTGGGATAAACACCTACTGTTAGCAGAGTTCTCATATAACAATAGTTATCACGCTAGCATTAAGGCTGCACCGTTTGAAGCACTTTATGGAAGAAAGTGTAGATCACCAGTTTGTTGGGCTGAGATTGGAGATGTACAACTCTCAGGTCCCGAGTTGATTCCTGAAACCACTGAGAAAATTGTAAAGATTAGGCAACGATTACAAGCCGCTAGGGATCGGCAAAAGAGTTATGCTGATGTGCGAAGGAAACCAATAGAGTTTCAAGTTGTAGACTAGGTCATGCTTAAGGTATCACCTTGGAAAGGAATGATTAGGTTTGGAAAACGTGGAAAGCTAAACCCAAGATACATTGGACCCTCCGAGATCATTGAAAGGATCGGTCCCGTGGCATACAAACTTGAACTACCTGAGGAACTCAGTAGAGTGCACAACACCTTCCACGTGTCAAATTTGAAAAAGTGTTTATCGGATGAAACACTTGTGATCCCGTTGAAAGAGATCAGAATCGACGATAAGTTGAACTTTATTGAGGAACCTGTTGAGATTATGGATAGGGAGGTCAAACGACTTAAGCATAGTCGCATTCCCATTGTTAAGGTCAGATGAAACTCTAAGAGAGGACCCGAGTACACATGGGAGTGCGAGGATCAAATGCGTGCCAAATACCCACAACTATTTGATGAGACAACCCCGAGCACCGATTCAACTTTGGATTCCGGGACGAATCCAATCTAACGGGTGGGTACTGTAATACACCGTAAAATCCCAGGTCATTTATTAATGCTAATCATCGATACTATTCTAAACTAAGCCATTTTTGCGGGCTAATTTGAAATTTTTATATGAGACACTGTTTGTTTGACACCCGATTGTTTTGAACACCGTTTGTTTGACACCCGATTATGTTTTGTCACCTGATTATCACCCGATTGTCACTCTTGGATGACACCCAATGAGGTTAACACCGGTAACTCCCACTTGCGACCCGACACCCCATTTGAACACCGAGAAATTATTAATATATATTTATGATATTATGTATATATTAACTTTTACAAATTTATTATTACTATATATACATATGAGTATATATATATGTAAGACGACACCGTTTATATATTTATGGTTTTCACGAACCGACACCGACACCGAAACAAAATTCACAATTTTACGCATCACCGACACCCCGTCATATTTAGGCCGACCACAAGCCCACACGGATTTCTTTCTCTCTTTGAATTACTTGGGCCGAACCATTTTCACAAGCCCACACGATTTTCCTTTTCTTGTTTTGTTTTGGGCCGAGAATTCCACAAGCCCACAAGGCTAGTTCTGTTTTCTTTTCTTTTGTGTTGCATGGTATTCGACAAGCTCAGCCATACGCTACATATATGAACCACGCTTGCTTCTTCTTTGGATTCCTTGTTTCCTAATCACACAACACTAGCATGCAACCTCTCCCTTTGACTTAGTTTCATGCGACAAGAAAGCCAACATAGGAGCCGTCCGACCTTTGGTTAATCGCGTTACACACTAAGTCTCCTTAAACCACTAGATCATATGCTCCCTTGACCAATAACACAACTTAAACAAATACACATGGTACACAAGCATGCTTCTAATCTTGTACAAAACCGTTTTTAAAATGGACCAAAGCTTCTAATCGATTTGACAACACCCTTGGCACTAGACAACTTTGTCCCTAGATTGAGCAACCATTCGACTTTTGTAGTATGATATGGAAACATTCGAACCATCCAAGAACTCCCTATATAAATCACATTTAATACTAGTTTTCACACACACTCAAGTTCCACCAAAGATCTCAATCACAAACACTCTAGTGTTTTCCTTCTCATTGTTGTCGAAGAGGAGTCAAGAAGCACACAAGCAAGGATTCTTGGGTTGGAAAGGAGTTGGGTAACTCTCTAAGGAAAAGGATCGTTTGAAACAAAGGGACACCACGTTCTCGTAGCTCACATCACACGAACTCTTCACCACCCTAGTCGGTGTTGTAAGTTAATCACCACCCTTATTATTTTGTACATTTACTTGTACCATGCATACACATGACACACACCATTTTTACATCACGATGCACTTGTGATGTTGTATTATGTAAACGCCTCGACACCCCTAGAAATGACCTCACCATTTTATTTCTATACGTACAACCCATCTATATTTTTCGACCACCTATATCTTCGACTCACACTTAACCAAATCTAACTAACATGCAAACTTTACACGGTTTTTATACCACGAAAACGAGACCAAAACCAAGTCCTAGTCGAACAAGAATCTTAAAACAAACTACACCCATTTTGGGCCTTGAACCGGGCTAATAAGCCCAATACATTTCGTATGAAATTTTTGGATTTGAACTAAGATTTTCGAAATGAAATAAAATTTATAAAAACTGATTTTTATAAATTTTAGAAGATAAAAATAGTGACTTTTTATAAAAATAAAAGTTAACTTTCGAAAACTATGATTTTGGACCATTTTTGCAAAAGTCCCACGATAAGGGATTAAAAATGACAACACATGAAAACTTTCGGACTAAATAGCATATTGTCGATTTTGAGGGTAGAAAATGTATTTTTCAAAAGTTTAAGGAATAAAGTGCAAAAAGTACAAAAAGGACCAAATTGTAATTATTTTTAACCAAAGGGTAAAAAGTGTAACTTTATAAAGTTAAGGGTTAAATATGACAAGGTATTTTATAATTAATTATTTTATATAATTTGATTTATATAAATACATATATATATTTTGGTAACTTTAATATATATATATATATATATATATATATATATATATATATATATATATATATATATATTTATATATATATATATATATATAACTTCACTAAAAATATTTAATCATAAATATTTTTAAACGATATTGTTTTCACAACGAGTTAATATTTATCGAACACCGGTTCGCAACAACAATACGAATAACTACGTGAAGTTATTTTGGAATGTATTAAAACACCCGAACGGATATCACTGTACACGTGACATATCACATGTCATTTACAACACGAATCTAAAACACCGATTACAATGTATTATTTAGGTCGCAAGTCGGAGGAATTTCATTGCTAGTCGTAGCAATACACCACACATTTGAGCACCATTGTGATTCACACCACCTGTCAGGTGAGTTCATGGTCCCACATTTTAATTGTTTTTAAACCCCGTGGGGAGATACATGCTATAAATCGAACACAAGTATTTTTCTGTATGCTGTTATCACCTGATATTGCCTAAGTTGACACCTGTGCTACAAGACCCTCATATCACGAACCTTAATCACTTGCGAGTGAGTGCGAATATAGTTGATAGATCTATTGGAATGGCAGCCTGCCTCTGTCAAGGTGATTACTTGGCAGGAGGTGTGCTATATTCGAGGTATTCTGGAAATTTGGCACATTTCCTGTCACCGAGGGCCCATTGTCATTTACATCCGCTGTGGTGTAGATGATTGTTATTATCTTTATGATATGTCAAATCAATGTTAAGGCTTGCGTTTCGTTAGGCTTAGGAGCAATATTACATCGGTTTAGTCAAGACCTGTCTATCTTGGCTTGTTTATTTCAAATGCTTGACTTGTGTTCACACTATTACTATTTAAACTACTATGGATTCACTCAACCTTTGTGTTGACTTTTTAAGCATGTTTATCTCAGGAATTTAGCAAGCATGGCGGCACGGAGCTGGCAAAGGGCACAGGACCTCCCTTTTGATTTCAATAATATTATCATTCTTTACAAACTCATCACTACTTTTGCGAAACAATTAACATTTTAGAAAAATGTTTGTAACTCTGAATATTTGAGTTTTCATGGAATGATATTGACTATCTTTTGAATTGTTTTCTATGAGTATGACTGTGTACTAAACTGTAATGACCCCGATTAGACTTCCGCTGCTTATCAATTTTCGGGGTGTTACACGGGGGTTCGAATCCGGACTCCAACTTGGTCAGCCAGTGTTGCCTAGGTAATTTACCGGGACATGCCTTCCTTGTTGGGTGGGGGGCTCGGTACCAAAAAGGTACACAGACTTGAGATGGTTCCGCCAAATGCCCTGCTTCTGTGTGGAAAGAGTTAAAAGAAACCTATGATAAAGTTGATGGATCTGTGATATATAATTTGCTACAAAAAATTAATTGTGCGAAACAAGGTGGTAGTTCTGTTGCTGATTATTATCATAGACTTAATTCTTTGTGGAGAGAGTTTAATGCTTTAACTAAGTTGCCTAAATGTACTTGTGAGCATAAATGTACTTGTGATGCTAGTAAAGAATTAGTCTTGCATCAACAGCTGATGAAGCTGATGCAATTTCTCATGGGTCTGGATGATTGTTATCAGCCTGTGAGAACTTCTTTATTGACCAGGGATCCTCTCCCTGAGGTCAAAGATGCTTATACTGTTGTTTCTAGAGAGGAATCCCACAGAGGGATTCCTGAGTCCTCTAGTGTTTCTGAATCTAAACTTAATGCTTCTTCTTTTGCTGCTAAAACCTTTAACAACAATAGAAGATCATATACGTAGTAATAACTATAATAATAACACTAGAGGTACTAGTTCTGTCTCTAATACTGCTAATAGAGGTCCTAATCCTAATCTTAATTGAAAAATTGTGGAAAAATTGGACACACTATTGAGAGATGTTACGAATTAATTGGATTTCCTACTGGTTTTGTTAAAAACAATAATCCTGTTAATAAACATAATGGTTTTAAACAA
Source organism: Artemisia argyi (assembly GCA_030686995.1). NCBI lineage: Eukaryota > Viridiplantae > Streptophyta > Magnoliopsida > Asterales > Asteraceae > Artemisia > Artemisia argyi. Next base: position 199,307,921 of record CM060677.1, read on the forward strand.
AACTATAATGCTAATGTTGATGTTAAACATTCTGAGAATAAATCTAATACTTCATCTGCTAGCACTTCTTCTGGTTTTACTTCTGAACAGATGAAGAAGTTGTTGTCTTTGATAAGTGAAACTCCTTCTGGAAGCATACATACTAATATGGCAGGTAGAGCTTCCTTCTTTAATGGCAATGTTTGGTTCAATATAAATTTTTCTAAATATTTCTATGCCAATTCTAGTCTTGCTGTTAGTACTATAACTTTAGGATGGATCATTGATTCTGGTGCCAATCAGCATCTTACCGTGTCTACTATTGGTATGACCAGTGTTGTGGACATTACTAGTCTTAGAATCACTGTTGGTCATCCCAATGGGACTCTGGCTACTATCAGTCATGTTGGAAATCTTAAATTGACTAATAATGTTACTCTTTATGATGTTTTAGTTGTTCCTGGATATTGTGTGAGTTTGCTATCTGTTAATAAACTTATTAGAGATAGTAAATTGTTTGTTGGTTTTGATGAGGATAAGTGTTACATTCAGGACTTGAAAAAGGAGATTGTTCTGGGGACTGGTAGCCAGTCTGAGGGACTTTATCTGTTTGATATTGAGCCTAGTAATAATTTGGGTAAGTGCAATGTGGTTGTGTCTTTTAATGTGTCTAAGCTTACTTGGCATAACAGATTGGGTCACCCTGCTGACCCAGTTCTATCTGTTCTTCAAAAGGATCTTGGTATTTCCAAGAATTCTACCATTTCTGTTTGTGAAACATGTCATAGGGCCAAACAGACTAGGGAACCTTTTCCCTTGTCTGATCATAAGTCTCAGAATCTTGGTGACCTTTTTCACCTTGACTTATGGGGTCCTTACAGGGTTACTAGCAGAGAAGGTTACAAGTATTTTTTTGACTATTGTTGATGATTTTTCTAGAGCTGTATGGGTTTACTTAGTCAAAACTAAGGATGAAGTTTTTGGTGTTTTTTGTTCTTTCATTCATTTAATTTCAAATCAGTTTAACCTAAAAATTAAAGTTGTAAGATCTGATAATGGAACTGAGTTTGTTAATTAAAGAATGCATGATATGTTTTCTAATCTTGGTATTATTCACCAAACTGCATGTGTCCATACTCCTCAGGAAAATGGGATTGCTGAAAGGAAACATAGACAATTGCTTAATATGGCAAGGAGTCTTATGTTTCAAGGGGGGATTCCTCTAAGATTCTGGTCTGATTGTATTCTAACTGCTGTGTATCTTATAAACAGGCTGCCATCTTCTGTCTTAAAAGGTAAATGTCCCTATGAGTTGTTATATAAAATCAAACCTAATTTTTCCCATTTGAGGTCTTTTGGTTGTCTGACTTTTGCAACTATTTTAAATAATCATGATAAAATGTCTTATAGGTCTGAAAAATGTGTTCTGATAGGTTTTTCTACTACCAAGAAAGCATATAAACTTTTAAGTTTGGATACTAGAACTGTATTTTTTGCAAGAGATGTAAAGTTTTATGAAAATATATTTCCTCTTAAAATGAAAACTTGTGATGTTACTTATGCAGATAATGCAAGTGAAGTAGATCATTTGAAATTTTTTGATAGTCTAAGGTCTCAAAGTCCCAATGATGAAGGGGAAGATTCACCAGTTGAGGATGGTAGTTTGCCACCTTTAAATGATGCTTTAGATAATGATACAGATACTATTCATTTGCATCAAGAAGGTGGGCATTCTGCAACCCACTTTGCTGACCAAAACTGGTGTGAGGTCAGTCCCAATGTTCAAAATTCTGGTAATATAACAACTCAGTCTAGTATTGGTAATGAAGATGTGCAGACACCTGTTGTAAGAAGGTCTAATAGAGAAACTAAAACTCCTGTTAGGTTTAATGATTATGTGATGCATTCTAAAGTTAGATATGGTATTGAGAAGTATGTGAATTATGGTGCTCTTAGCAGGAATAATATGTGTTTTGCTTCTACTTTAAATAAGTCTGTTGAGCCTAAGAGTTATGATGAGGCTGTTGATGCGTGAGAATCGCAACAGGCTTTACCTCTCGAGGGATCTCGAGAAGCTTACAACCCCCACCAGGCAGTGTACCTGATCGTTGTAGTATAGTATAGTGACAAGTACCGGGGGATTGATCGTTCAGCTTAGGAATAGTGTCGCTAGGATTAGAAAGCCTAAATACTAGTTCTAAAGGTGAGGGATGATTATTTTTGTGTTTTTATATTTTTTAGAAAGCAAATTAAAATCTCGGGTTTTGGAAGAGTGGGCGGAATTAGTTGCTATTCAACTAACCCAATACTAAGATGCAATCAAAATAAAATACTAAAAATGAAAGTAAACTAATTTATACTAAAGGTGTGAGCAGTAATTGGAGAAAATGTGTTTACTTAGATTTCACTACTCCCTAGATATCTTTTACACGTTAATTACTTGTTATAATTGCATGGATGGCGGATCGTATTCCTTAATACCATTCATGGGGTGGCACACATAACTCCCCAATTCTATGAGCTCTTATCTCCTCCTACACCATGCCCAGCATAACTATAAGGATTGTAAACAGTGGCTCATGCATTAAATACAACCAATAAAGACCTAGTGCGCGTTGGTTCATGTTTCTTAAGACGTTCAAGCATGTTACCAATTGGAGATCTGCCAGTTTTCTTAAGCCTAACATATAAATCATTCATCCAAAACAAGAATAAACAAGTAATCAACACATAATCAATACCTAGGTAACTAGGTTTCATTAGATCTAAGCAAACACAAAAGAGATCTAGCCTAGCATGATAGAATTAAGATAAGAACATGATATAGACAACCAACACATAGACATATTGATTGAATTAGAAGAACACTTATCTTGATTAATCATGCAAGGTATCAAGGGGTTGGAACCCTTAAAAAACTTGTAAAGTTACACCAAAATCGTGCTTAGGGTTTCTCCCAAAACTTCTCTCTTTAAATGTGAAAAATTAGAAAACTATATATAGGAAAAGGGGTCTGACGGCGTCAAGACCAAATAGGTGACGCCGTCACCTCGCCGCCAAAACAATCCTCAGACTGCCTAGATCCACATTTGACGCCGTCAAGAACAATACATTTCCAGGCCGTCACGACTTTAACTCTTGACGCCCTACCCTCATGACGCCGTCAAAACTCTTCTGGGTCGTCATGGACTTTTACTCTTGACGCCGTCATAATCTTCCTCTTGACGCCGTCATGCACTGTTCCCAGCATGGAAAATTAAGACTTTGGCATTTTCTTCACTTTTATGCTCCAAAAACGTCTGAATTGCTTCCTTTTCCAGATTTCACTCCCAAAGTACCTAAAATCACAAAAGGAACGATTTAGGGCAATATTTGATTAAATAAATTCGGATTCGGGCTTAAATGACCCCCTAAAAACAGATCATTTTTCGCCTCATCAGCTGTTAAAAATCCTAATTGGTCTGAAGCCATGGATAATGAGGTTGAAGCTTTAAATAGGAATAATACTTGGACTGAATGTGTTTTACCTGTTGGTAGAAAAGCCATAGGGTATAAATGGATATAGAAAATTAAGTATAAATCCACTGGTGAAGTTGATAGATACAAGGCCAGATTGGTTGCTAAAGGTTTCAATCAAAGAGAAGGCTTTGATTATGATGAAACTTTTAGTCCAGTGGTTAAAATGGTTACTGTCAGATGCTTGTTAAGCATTGCAGTTAATATGAACTGGCCTTTATATCAGTTAGATGTGAATAATGCATTTCTGTATGGTGATTTAGATGAAGATGTGTATATGATGTTACCTAAAGGTTTTAATGGTGGTGATGATTCTAAAGTGTGCAAACTTAATAAGTCTCTTTATGGACTTAAGCAAGCTCCAAGACAGTGGAATGCTAAGCTTACCACTTCCTTGATTGAGCATGGTTTTGTTCAAAGTAAGTTTGACTATTCTCTTTATATTAAACATAAAGGTGATATATTTGTTGCCTTACTTGTGTATGTTGATGATATTGTCATAACTGGTAACAATGAGTCTGAGATTAAAATGTTTAAACATTTTTTGAGTACCAAGTTTATGATCAAAGACTTGGGAGAATTGAAATATTTCATTGGTATTGAAGTGTTGAAAAATGATAAAGGTGTGTGTATGACACAAAGGAAATATTGTTTGGAGTTGTTACATGAGTATGGTTTGTTAGCAGCTAAACCTGTTGATACACCTTTGCCTGAGAATTCTGTTTCAAGTTGTGCTGAGTCTGATAATGACAAGGTTTTGAATAACATTACTAACTATCAGAAGCTTGTTGGTAAGCTGATTTATTTGACTAATACTAGGCCTGATATTAGTTATGTTGTTCATTGCTTAAGTCAACATATGCATAAGCCACTTCAGTCACATATTAAGGCTGCTTTAAGAGTGTTAAAATACTTAAAAGGTTCTCCTGGTTCTGGTTTGCAATTTAATTGTTCTTCTGATCTTAAGCTTAGAGCTTATGCTTATGCTGATTGGGCAAAATGTCCTGTTACTAGAAAATCTGTTACTGGGTTCTGTGTTTTTCTAGGAGATTCTCTCATATCATGGAAAAGTAAAAAACATGCCACTTTGTCTAGAAGTTCAGCTGAAGCTGAATACAGAAGCTTTGCTTCTACCACTTGTGAAGTTATTTGGTTAAGTAACTTGTTGAATAGTCTTGGTATTGAAGGCTTGTTGCCTGTGGACGTTTATTGTGATAATAGTGCAGCTATTCAGATTGCTGCAAACCCTGTGTTTCATGAGAAAACTAAACATTTTGAGTTAGATGTGCATTTGGTAAGAGAAAAAGTGTCTTCAGGTGTTATCAAAACTGTTAAAATACATACTAACTTGCAGGTTGCTGATATCTTTACTAAATGCCTTGGACAAAGGAAACATAATGTTTTGGGCAAAAAACTTGGTCTTGTTGATATGTTTGCAGGTTCTAGTAATGGTGCTGGTGGAGGAATACAGGCAAAGATTAAAGATATTGTTCAAGTTGAAGACTTATCAACTTGAGGAGGGATGTTGAAAGATATTTGTTTAATAAGTCAAGGGACTTATTATGACAAGTCTGATAAGTCTTCTTGTACTTATTAAAGACTTTGTTACTGAGTGTCAAGATGTGCTAAGTTGAGGGGCTAAAGTGGAACATGAGTCTATATAAGCTCACATCAGATCTAGGGTTTTATATCTCTCATTTGTATCTCTTTATTTTTTCTCTGAGTTCACACATACACATTGTTATTTGTTAGTATTGATATCAATTTGATATATGTAGTCTTGTGTCATTAAGGATCAATCTCTTTATTTGATCTTTAAGTTCTGAGTGATTTGAGTGAACTTGTAGTGAGGTTGATTGGTGTCTACCTAGTAGAGTATATCTTAGTCTTTTGTATTGTATTGGTAAGCACCTGTTTAGGGACTTATCTTCTTGAATCATTATAATAAAATACACTAAAGGGGTGGTTGGTTGGGTGTACAAGTGTATTGTTGTGTGTTCTTTACCATTTTTACACTTTTGATGCTCAGATAGGCAAAATTAAAGAGATATATAAACCTCGTACTCTAATTTACACTATACAAAGTTTTGCAATTAAGACATCATATATAGTTTTACAATGGGGGTTGATTGGCACACTTTTTTTTATCCGCACATTTCAATGTACAAATAGGTAAAGCAATATCAAACAAATGTATAACTGTTTATATCGCAGGATGAAGTGTGCAAATTAAAAAGAAGAGTGTGCAAAATTGTAGGGGTGTAATCGAGTCGAGCCGAGCTCGAGCTTGACAGGGCTTGAGCTTGGCTTGAAATGTATAAAGTAGGCTTGAATTTGGCTTAATAGCTTGACAAGCTTTAATCATCTAGGCTTAAGCTTGGCTCGTGTAAGGCTCGAGTAAGGCTCGAGCTCGGCTCGAAAAGCTTGAATTTAAATATAAACATTAAATTTGATAGTCAAACTCTTTAATAAATTAAAAAAAAAAAATACACGATGAACTTGAGAGGAAAGAATTTATACGAACATTCGAGAGAATTAGGGTTTAAATGGTCCTCCGATAAGTATTTAATTATTATACTAATATTTACGTTAGTTGTTTACATAAATATCTATACAAAAAATATATATGTTCTTAAAAGCTTGAAAAGCTCGATAAAAGCTCGAGCTCGAGCTATTAAAAGCTTGAGCTCGGCTCGTTATGTGTTTCAAGCTTGTTTATTAGGCTTGAGCTCGGGCTTGAGCTTGATAAAAACTCGACTCGATCGAGTCAAGCTCAAGCTCGAGCTCGAGTTGCTTGATAAAAGCTTAGCTTGATTGCACCACTAGTGCAAATCATTAGCCTTTCACAATAGTTATCATTATTGCACAAGAATTAGGATCAAATAAGAAGAAAAATTAAATTAAGAATGATAAGAAGAAACCACAACCACATATTTCAGATGCACATATTAAAATAGGTGCATCTCCCATTGAAAATCTCTCCCTTATTTAAAATGTGTGGCTATAAATTCTTCTTATTTTAGCTTTTCTTTTTACCGGATCCTTTCCATATTGCACAAAATATGAAAGTTGAACCTTTCATGCAATAATTTATTATTGTAACTATTATAGAGTAGTTGTCACTTTTTTTCTTTTACATTTGTTTTTATAATAATTTTACTTAACAGTAAGAACTTATTATTAAACCTAAGTAAAGCAACAACAAGCACTTGTAAAACAAGCAAAAACCTGACACTATTTCACATAATGTATCAGAAAATTTCATTTTTCGACTAGCTCCTGCTTTCTTGTAATGTTACGAGGTTTAATAAGTGTTCTAGTTTGGTATGTGATGAGTGAAAGTCTGACATGTGATATCATTTATAACATGACACGTTATCATCACGTATCAAATTAGAACACTTATAAAAACTCGTTACATTTCTATAACTTTTTGTAAAATTCATGTACCAAACCGGTACATTTTAAAAAGTCCATTGTCATCGTACGACCAAATCTCAAAAGAAAAATATGGACAAGAGTGCATTATTTTTTGAACTAAACAAGAGTGCATTATTGATGTAGACAAACTAATTGAATTCTAGGAAGACAAGGAGAAAGTATACGTAGTTGTATTAGGAGTCAGATTTTGTTCGGACCCAGAATCTAGATTTAAGATTGGATTGTGGTCCAAATTCGCTACCAACCATTTTCGTTTAAATCACACAAGTCGCCAAAAAGTCATCTAAAGAAATCCTTTTCACACTTTAAAATAAAATCTTTTCTTTACTATAATTCATCAAGCACCGTTTAATAATTGTTCGGATAAAATCGTTTTTGGACTACAAAACTAAAGATATTTTTGACCAACTTTAGTTTATACTTTGTCTAAAATAATAAATAGATTAACACAAAAATACTTTTTAGTACAAATAATAATATAAAGAAATAATCTTAAGGTACTACATAGTATGTGAATGAATGGCAACTTTTGTAAAGCAATGATTCTTCGAAAATGATATGTTGCGAACATGTTGATTATTTCTTAAGTAAAGTTCATATATACTTTTCATGTCGTATTTACGTTCTTTTACTCTTTTCTCGTATCATGAATTCATGATGCTGAGAAATGAAAAAGACATCTTATAAGTGATGTGTTTCACTGGTTTGTTAAAACGTTAGGCGATAAATGTTTACAATTTAATATCATTTACAAAGGTAAATGGGGTTGTGGCTTCCCAATATTAGTGGTTCTAAGTATATTTTTCACCTCTTATTTTTGCAATGTTAGCCGTAACTCAAATGTTAAAAAGAAAATGTGAGTTGCCTTTTAAACCATATAAGATATGTTTGACAAAACTAGCCGCAGAAGTAAGTATTTTTCTCATAAAAACGTTTTAGTACGTAAAAAGATATTACACATTAATAGATATAAAAAACGGGGTTTTTGCATATATATCCTTCCGAAAATGCATAATTGCATGTATATCCAAAGCATGCATAAAAACAATTGTATTATGTGCATAAAAAACTTGTACAAAGGATATATATGCAATTATTCACTTTGGAAGGGATATATATACAATTTTGCCAAAAACATAATACAAAATATTTTAAGATATTCGTTATTTGTATATGCTTAAACACTATATAAATATCATGCATAAAACATAATATGCTATTAATAGATTATCGACAGTTAAACATTCCTTTCGTGTGATAATTACACATATTGTATTAGCACATAGAATAAGGGTGTGTTTGGTATCCCAGTATGAGAAATTCATTAATGTTGTGTCACACCCCCAAAATATCTGAATGGCAGCGGAATGGAATACCTGGGGGTGACTGTCATAGCACCACAGTTACAGTTATATTGAACGACCTAAAGTGTCGTTTTGAAAATACATCGTTTGATTCATTCAAAATATTCAGAGTTATAAAACATAGGTCTCAAAAGAGTTGGAAAGTTTAAGTAAATAAGTTTTGTACAATCAAACGATAGTTCACAAGTGCATGAAAATCCAAAATGAGACGCGTCATCCTTGCTACTCAATGAAATGACTCCATGCATGTCATGAGGAATATGTCTTGGTTACCTGAAAATACATTGCGAAAACGGTCAACAATAATGTTGGTGAATAATCATAGGTTTGTAAGTTAAATCGTATGTACATAAGCCACAAGTATAAAGTAAACCGACAAAAATGTCAAAATGCTACATTGGCTCTTAAGCTCATGACCCCGAAGCTAGACGTTACTTGGCCCCAAATGAGTGTTTACCAGACACTCTAATATATTAGACATGAAATGCATTCGTACCCGTTGGAGCAACCCAAACACGAATGGAGGAGTCACCCTCAATAGATCTATTCACTCACTCTCGCTTGTAGATTAATTAACGGTCCATGATAATAAAGGAGACTTGTCATGACGTGGTAATAAGGCAACTTAAGCAATGAAAGGAATTTAATACTTTGGCATGTACAGAAAAATAAGTAATGCAATGTATTCTCCCCCGTGGGATTTGAAATCAAATATGTAATTGAAAACGGGGCTATGAAAACTCACCTTAAGTGATAGTACGATGAGATGAAATGATCGGGACAACAAGGCACGTACACTAGCCGCAACCTAAATGAATGAATATGATCTACTTTAGATCATGAAATGTCGTAATGACTATTCATGCACATGATACCTATACCACTCGTAACTTGAAAATACTTGTTATCGTCAAAGTAGAAAATTTCCATACTTAGGAAAAATAAGTCCAATTAGAAGTATAGAAACTTATCGTAATATATCGTATATAAAATGTTATTGTTATATTCCTCGTCTTGAAAATCTTAAAATAACGTCTAGTAGTCGCATAAATAAACCTTGGGTCGTACGTACTTCGTTAGTTAAAAATAAAATCCTTGAATAAGAAATCTAGAAAATATATCATTTAGTACGTAGTTATATTATTTCTAGTAGTGACTAAATATATATATAGTTTTGGCGATTTTAAAACGTGTATAACTTGGTCGTTTTAAGTTTATTTTCCTCGTTCTTTATATCCACGGATTCGTCTTAGTATGTATTAATATATTTTCGATAGCTCGGCTCCTCTAGGTTACATCTAATGCCTCTATTTGTCTGTCAAAAATCGTCAAACAGCATGCAGTTTTTCAGAAAAATAGTTTTCGTCAATTAACTTGCAAAAATCATAACTTCTTCGTTATAAGCTCGTTTTAATCCGTTCTTTCGCCCACGGCTTCGTTTTTGAAAGTATTTTCTAAATATTTGGTCAAAAATTACCCATCACCTACTGAGTTTCCCACGTTTTAAAAATATGGACAGTAGGTATATGTAATGTTTCAAAAACCATTTCTAGGGTTCCAATCTTGTTCTAACTTCAACCAAACCACTTTCAATCACTACAAAACTAGTCTAATCCTACCATACACCTTCTTAGGGTGTCATGGGTTCCTAAACATCATAAATCAAGTGGATCTAACAAGGATCTAACTATAATCTATTTCTAGGGCTCAAAAGTTAGATATGTATAAAATGAAGTGGTATAAATAGCATATGCATGTAGATCTAGTATATATATCATATAAATCTTGTAAAAACTTGGTAAAATCATAAAGATGAGTTTCATACACTTACTTGAAAGATTAATGAGATTTTGAGGATGAAAACCTATGTAAACCTTGAGTTTATATTTCAAAACCCTAAAAGGAGTACAAAATACACTATATATTATACTTGATCTTGAAAAGTTATGGTTCCTTCTTGTTTTTGTGTTGAGGCCGAGCACCACCAAGAGAGAAAAAGAGAAAGAAAGTTTACTTGTTTTGATTTGGTGAAATGAATGAGAAATGTAGTTTTATGGTTTATATTTTATTACCTAGACAAACTATGACAATCTTTAATGAGTTAGTAGCAAAAATTCAAAGGTGTAAGATGATTAGCATGGAGGGGGGGGGGGGGGGGGGGGGCAACATGGAGGATGGAAGAAAAGAGTGTAATGTGTAAGATAGTTGGTGATTTTTAGTATTATTATGTGTATATAAATAGTTTTAGGGAATACCGGGTACCGAGTTAATTAAAAATAAATTTTAACGGAGTTAACCGGGACATAATAAAGTTATAAAAATTGTAAAAATATGTCGGGTATAATTGTTGAGTGTTTAGATATTTATTATTTAGTTTCTACGAAAACCGTTGTAATTTTAGTAAACTTACGATAATAATTAAATAAATATCCAAAACACCGGGTAAATTAATATTATAATTTTTATATTATTAAAATGAATAGAAAAATATATTGGGATCATAGTCGGGAGTGTCGGACGTGTTAGTCACATTATTGGTCGCGTGTTAACGTTTATTTAGAAATAATTATACGTAAAAGTTAATTATACCAAAAGTACTAATTTAGATATCCTACGAGTGGAATAGTATGCAAGTGCCATAATGATGATATGCAGACTATTTCTAGTCCGTATGAAGTGTCCCAATGATAATGCATGAATTCGCTCCTGAACCAATATGGTTACGCGAATTTTGAATACCCGTAAACTAAATTTACGATGAAATGAGTAATGCACATGAATAGTGGTTTTCTCTCAGAAATAAATAGTGTCATGTGAATAGTGAAATTTTTGAATGTTTCTCGGAATATCAAATTGACCTCAAAAATGATGAATAGTAAAATGATGAATAATGATCGATGAATAGTAATTGGTGAATAGTAAGATGTTGAGGTTTGGAAAAATGACCTGAAATTGTGGGGTATGATATGTTGTTTGGTTGATTATGAGACCCACCATAATGGAATGAGGATACCCATTATATGTGGGTTTTCTCATAGAAGTATGATTTGGTGAGTATGTGGCTACCCATAAAAAGTGATATCTACATACCCATTTTTATTCAGGGTGCGTTTGGTATCCCACTATGGGAATGAATCTATGACTTTGAAAGTCATTAATGTTGTTTGGTTGGTTATGGGGCCCACAACAATGGAATGAAGATACCCATGATATGTGGGTTTCCTCATAGGAGTATGATTTGGTGGGTATGTGGATACCCATGAAAAGTGATATCTACATACCCATTTTCATTCCACTATATTCTCAAACCTATACCTATAGTGATTCTATTAAGCATACCAAACGCACCCTCAATTCTATTCTCAAACCTATACCTACAGGCTACAGTGGTTCCATCAAACATACCAAACACACCCTAAAATTGGAGACACAAAATTTTGATATACAAACCTGACCACATATAATGAAATACACATTAATTAAAGGGCGGGAAGTATAGTAATTTAAATGCATAAATGCTAGTAGTTTATATGTCAAACGCTTCTTACATGAGCATTTCAAAAAAGAGCACTATGACCAAAATAAAACAGCTAAATGCTTGTTGTTAAACAAGCTTTAAATACTTAATGCTAAATACTCCAAAACATTTTTTGCCGAACACAACCTTTAGCATTAAGTTAGGGCAAAGGAAAGGAAAAGGAAATCATTAATGAGGTTCACATCACATTTTTGCCGAACACAACCTTTAGCATTAAGTTGATACTCCCACTACATTTTTTGATGCTTGCACCACAACTTTTGCATTACAGTATTGTACCGTACAACACTGCAATGCACAGTTGTGGTATTTGCATCAAAAAATGTGGTGTGAGTATCAACTCCCATAATGAAATGGAGCATTCCCTTAAACAAGGTAATGAGCCATTACTTTACAAATCGAGAGTTATGGTAAGGAATGCTCATTATATTCCTTAGTATTTTCTTTGCCTTTCTCATTACCATTATTGACTTTGAACAAAAAATGCCCTTAGTTCAGTTGAGGGATTACTCATTGTGGACGTATGGTCCGGACTGGGCCAGGCCCGGCAGACAGCGGCCCACTCTACGCCTAAACCCTAATCCATGCCCTATAAATACATGGCTCGGGTTCCCTTCACAACGGAAGATAACAGGTTACTCTAAGCCTAACTCTTTTATGACATATCGCACCGATACTAACTTGACCGTCGGAGGTGGATCCCGGGGCTACGGCCTCGGGTCCACTCCTAACGGGTTCTCTTTGTTGAACAGGTCTACTCAGGGCTCGAGAAGACGACTGACGACTAACGACCCAGTGAGAATCGTCAAATCCAGCCCGCGCCCGATTATGCATCAACACTCATACACGACTAACCCAAACATTTAGCAAAAAATAACAAAATTTTCGAACTTTATAAATAAAAGAAGTTACGGGATTGTTAATAACAAAATTTCCAAACTTTATTTATAGTTTTTAGAGTTAAGTCTATATAATAGTAAGATACTTTTCAAAATGTAAAAATATCATAGGTGAACTTTAAAAAATATCAATATTGTATACGTATTTTCAAAATTCGTCTCGATATCATATCTTAGTTGATGTGACATGATTAGTCACCGGTTAAATTAATTACGCGACATTGTTAATGATTTTTATTGGTGATGTGACTCTAAATATTTATTATATCTTACTTATAGTTTTTGTATATATCATCAGAAACACTTTTTAGACACAAATATGAATCCTAACAAATCGATGCGATCAAGAAAATGAAGGCTTTCACAATAACTTATTTTAGTTTACAAGGGAAATCCTTTTAGAAAAAAAAAAGAAAAAATAAAAGAAAAAGAAAAGGGGTGAGTTATAGCAATGGGGGCTACCGGTTAGATTAACCCTCTCTATATACAGTAGGGTGTACTTGTTTTATAATTTTTTTTTGGACTTTTTGCTATTTTGTCGTTTAGTGACTGCAATTTTTTTTTTTTTTTTTTTTTTTTTTTGTTTTAGTTTTTGTATTTGTTTTTGTTTAAATAAAAATGATTATGTATGTAAAAAGGATTATGTATGTGTATAATAATGTTTTGTATATGTATAATGTTTTGTATAATAGCACGTTAAATATTACCACATTAAATAACTGCAACAACAACTGTTATTATTAAATTAAACGACAACGTTATACATATTATTTAAAAACAACAATATCTACGACATATGAAGATTATTCATCTCATTTAAAAGATCATGGAGCCGGGCACTTGACTGACAAGCGTGATCCTCAGGATTCCTTGCCATTTCTAACTCCATTTCCAGCGCCTTTATTCTTGCCTTCAACAACTTGTTCTCATTTTTTGTAGCAACGCAGTTTGAGCAATGCGTTGAAGAAGAGGGTTGATTAAAGTGCTCTACTTCAAATTCATCTTTCCACGCGAAGTATCGACACTCATAGTCTTTTGTACCTGGCTATTAAGAAAATAATAAGAAATGTATTTTTAACAAACAAATTATTTACATAACTAAGCAAACGTATGATTATTTACCACTGAAAGAGGACATGCATAAAACTGTCGCCCACGACTACCGTTTTGCCAGGATGTCCGTTCTATAATAAATCCTCTATCACATCGACACCAGAAAGGATTTTTTTGGCCCACCTGACAAAAGAATTTCAACAACGCGTGGTGAGCCTCAACTCTGCACGTTGTTGTCTGGCCGTAGGAGCGATATCGGTCGGTAATATACGAGACAAACATGGGTGAGTAATCTCGCAGCCAGTTATCCATATACGCAGCGATATCTGAAAAAGAAATAGAGCATACTAAAAGGTCATTCGGGTACTTATTTAAATAATTATAAACAATGAATTAATAATTTTTTTTATACCCGGATGGTTCACCAATCGCCGTTGTAGGCGTTGATAATGGTCCCTGAAGGATTCGAATGTCGGAGCTTTAATCATCCAATCCCATCGGTGTTTAATGGACTCATACTCTTTTTCATTGTCGAATTTATTTCTGCAAAACTTAAGCAGATTTTGCTCTATATGCCATCGACAGAGTAATCTGTGAGCGTTAGGAAATTCTTCTCTTATTGCCCCAACCAACGCTAAATCTCTGTCAGTGACGATAACACGTGGGTAATATCTTTCGTCTATCACTTGCTTCACACGTTGCATTACCCATTTAAAATTATGCCCCTTTTCACTGGATATAAAGCTATACGCCATTGAAAATGTTTTATTTGTTGAAGTTACTCCAACAATTTCCAACAACGGCAATTTAAACACGGTGGTATTGTACGTGGAGTCCATCAGCATTATTTGAGGGAATGTACACCATATAGCATACGACGTGGAGTGCACAAAAAATAGCTCCTCAAGCACTTTGGTATGCTCATTTACCCTCGGGTACCATGTATACCCTGAATCCCTCAAATGCGAGTACAAGACTTGAATTGGAGTTCTATCTCCTACTATGTCTCTCCGGAACTTATTTTGTGCGTTATATATAGTTCTAACGCTAGACACGTTATCCGGATTACGGCCCTGTATTGTCGAAAGTATATTGAGTGGTCGTACGTTATAATCTGTCAATTCTTTGACCAAACCCAACTCATCATCCTTTAATCGCATTGCATATGGCACACCATGCAACGACTCTAGCATATCATGATTATGCGTATCATCCTTCACCCTCAAAACCCAATAATTTTTTGTTCGATGATATTTCGCCAGTAATCTGAATGGACAATTGGTTTTATATGTTTTGGTTTTCCGTTTTCCACTACCTCGTACGATATAATTCCCACCCTTTGTACACCTATAATTGATTTCGTTCATCAGACCATCTTCTGATTTGGTTCTATTTTTTACAATTACAAAACCGAGCTCCCGAGCTATATTTTGCACCCACTCAGTTACTTGCTCGTGAGAATCGAAAACCTGAAAATACGTACAATTTTTATAACATTTACATTTTTTATAATAATTACAATTTTTACAACATTTACATTTTTTATAACATTTACAAAACACTTTTTTTTTTTTATAATAATTACAATAATTACAATTTTTTACAACATTTACATTTTTTTATAACAATTTTTTATAACAATTTTTATAACAATTTTGTATAACAATTTTTATAATAACTACAATAATTACATTTTTTATAACATTTTTTATAATAATTACAATTTTTACAACATTTACATTTTTTATAACATTTACAAAACACTTTTTTTTTTTTTTTTATAATAATTACAATTTTTTACAACATTTACATTTTTTTATAACAATTTTTTATAACAATTTTTATAACAATTTTGTATAACAATTTTTATAATAACTACAATAATTACATTTTTATAACAATTTTTATAATAATTACAATTTTTTACAACATTTACATTTTTTTTACAAAATACTTTTTTTTTTACAAAACACAACTTTTACAAATAATAATAATAATAATAATAATAATAATAATAATAATAATAATAATAATAATAATAATAATAATAATAATAATAATAATAATAATAATAATAATAATAAAGATTTAATACGCGTACGCGTATATCTCCCACCCACACACACACACCACACACACACACGCTAACTCTCTCTCTCTCTCTATATCTCACATCTGTCTCTCATTTTCTCTCTCTATTTTAGATCTAGAAACGATTCTAGATCTAAAATTACTCTTGTGTTTAGATTGGTGGTGTGGTATGTGATGGTTCATCAGTGGAATGTGATGGTATGTGCATGCTTTTTAAAAATTAGGGTTCATCAGTGGAATGGGGGTTATTGGGGCTTAGGGTTTCGTATAAATTTGGTGGGTGATTCTGTGATGTTTATGTGATTATTATACTTGTGTGATGTTTAATTACTCAGATCTGTCATAAAAAATAAAAACGCCTAATTTTTAAAAACTAGGGTTTGGGTGTTTTGGTTATTTGGTGGGTGATTCTGTGATGTTTATATGATTATTATACTTGTGTGATGTTTAATTACTCAGATCTGTCATAAAAAATAAAAACGCCTAATTTTTAAAAACTAGGGTTTGGGTGTTTAGGTTATTTGGTGGGTGATTCTGTGATGTTTATATGATTATTATACTTGTGTGATGTTTAATTACTCAGATCTGTCATAAAAAATAAAAACGCCTAATTTTTAAAAACTAGGGTTTGGGTGTTTTGGTTATTTGGTGGGTGATTCTGTGATGGTTATATGATTATTATACTTGTGTGATGTTTAATTCCTCAGATCTGTCCTAAAAAATAAAAACGCCTAATTTTTAAAAACTAGGGTTTGGGTGTTTTGGTTATTTGGTGGGTGATTATGTGATGGTGGTTCTGTGGTAGGTGATTCTGTGATGGTGGTTCTTTTCTGTGGTGGGTGATTCTGTGATGGTGGTTATTTGGTGGGTGATTCTGTGATGTTTATATGATTATTATACTTGTGTGATGTTTAATTCCTCAGATCTGTCAAAAATTAAAAACGCCTAATTTTTAAAAACTAGGGTTTGGGTGTTTTGGTTATTTGGTAGGTGATTCTGTGATGGTGGTTCTTTGGTGGGTGATTCTGTGATGGTGGTTCTGTGGTGGGTGATTCTGTGATGGTGGTTCTTTGGTGGGTGATTCTGTGATGGTGGTTCTTTGGTGGATGTTTATGTGATTATGTTGGTGGTTCTGTGGCTGTGGGTAGGTTAACACCTTGATCTGCCACCAATGAGTGGTATGAATACCTGCTCTGGCCTACCCCACAGTCCACAGGTGTGTGATATGTGATTATGTTGTGCTCTATGGTGATGAATGTGAGACTTGTGTTTCACTTTTGGTTCAGTTGGTTTGGGTGATCTGTGGTGATGAATACCTGTGGCTGTTGGTAGGTTAACACCTTGATCTGCCACCAATGAGTGGTATGAATACCTGCTCTGGCCTACCCCACAGTCCACAGGTATGTGATATGTGATTATGTTGTGCTCTGACCCTCCTATGGGGTGGGTTATATTGACGGGGGCTATTCGGTTAGATTAAACCTCTCTAATATGCTTGATAAGCAGTTTCTGATGAAACTGCTTATCAAACTGCTTATAAGCAGTTTGATTTGAAACTTGGTTTAATCAGTTTGCTTTTGAAACTTGATAAGCAGTTTGTTTTAAAAAAAACTGAGATATGGCAATGATGATTTAAAAAAAAAGTTTTGATTTTGGCGTGGCATTACCGAATGGACATGCAAAATTTTTTTTTTTGCAACCTTTGAAGTTGCAGCCAAATATGATAAAACTTGCTTATGATGCACCAATATATAATCTGAGCCTAATGTTACCTCTTGTGTGTTAAATGGTGAATTTGACATATTGGCAGCCTAAGATCTTTGTTGTGTTTCACTTGCTGCTGCTTGTGTTTCACTTGTGTGCAATCTGCTAAGAAATGGTTTGTTAGAATATTTAAATAGCGAGGGTTAATCTAACCAAATACCCCCGTTGCTATAACTCGACCCCTTTCACTTGTTTGTGATATTGATTGTGGTGAGACTTGCTTTCACTTGTTTGTGATATTTGATTGTGGTGAGACTTGCTTCTTTGTGAGCCTTGTATATAATTGGAGCCTTTCTTGTGAATTATTGCAGTGCTCTTTACTTTCCCGTGAGTATTTGCAGGAATCTTTACTTTCTACTGTTGTGAGTAACATGGGTGCAGTCTCTGCAGTGAATTGAGAATCTTACTGTTGTGTGGAATGTGAGACTTTGTGTTTCACTTTTGGTTCACTTGGTTTGGGTGCAATCTGTGCACATTTGGGTGCAATCTGCTTGTGTACAATCTGTGCACTTGGTGGCAAATCTGTGCACTTGGGTGCAATCTGCTTGTGCAAGCTGCTTGTGTGCAAGCTGCTTATGTGAAAGCTGCAGTTGGACAAAATATTTTTTTCAAAAAAGGCGATGACAAATGGTTTTCTAAAAAACCGAACGGCATGGCAAAGTGATATTTTATCACTTTGCAGCCTTCATATCCGAGCCTAATATTTGGTTAGATTAACCCTCTCTAAATATGGTAGGGTGTACTTGTTTATATATTTTTTTTCAAAATCGGCGATGATGAATCTGAGCCTATTACCAATCTGCTTGTGTTCTAAATCGGCGATGATGATTGTTAATCTGAGCCTGCAATCTGCTTGTGTGCAATACTGCTTGTGTGCAATACTGCATGTGTGCAATACTAGCACTTTGGACAAAAAAAACATGGACAAAGGACAAATAAAAAAAAGTATACCTATTGGACTAATAAAAAAAACAAACAGAAAAAGAAAAAAAAAAAAAAAAAAAAGTCAAAAGGACAAAAGCTGCATGAACAGTACTGCAACAGTGGGCTAGTGTTAGGGAGGGTGGGGGTAGACCCCGTTTCCCTAACACAACCCAAAGAAAATGAAGGAGAAAACAATCGATATCCTTACTTAATGATTATCCAATGTTTATCATTTGTTTGAATAAGTTTAACGACAGAAATTTCTCATGCTATTCATTTGTTCAATAACTATTACTTTGTAATAAAACCAAGTTCCACTACATTATAAAAAACACACTTCCATTACATAAAAAAGTGCACTTCGAGTGGCATAAGTAGATGGTGAAACAAATTAAATAATGTAACTAATATACACTATACAAAATTCAATATGTCAGTAACTGAGTGCCATATAATGACGTGTCATGTACATATAATGTGGACTTTGTATTATTAAAAATAAGTTTGTGATGATAACTGAACGGATTTTAAAAGTACGTGTATGATATTTAATGTTCATGTATGATATTTATACATTTTTAAAAGTATCTTTCTACTATATAAACTTAACCCTAGTTTTTAATAACAAAATTAACCATTAATCTGTTGCTTTTTCCTCACAAATCATTGTCATTCCACGTTAGTAAGACTGAGTTCATGTTTGTTTTTTCTATTCCTTTTTTTTCCTACTATATGACCTTGTATTCGTTAACTAGATGTTAAGCTAGTACGTGAAATAAAACTAGATGTATTTTTTTACTAATCCTCATTTTTTTACTGATGTCCCAAAATAGGGTATCCTTTATCTTCTTTGTCGTAAGGTTTTTTTTCCCAAATTTTGGGGCAATCATGATGTTCCGAAATTATGACAACTTGGGTATTTAGTTAAGAAAAATTTACAATCATCTAAGGCTTTTTTTTTTTTTTTTTTTTTTTCTTTTTTGCCTCTTTGGGCACTGTGTCTGAATCAGTAAGACATTTTGACGTTCAGACCGTTTTTTTTTTTCGTTCAGACGCGTTCAGATGCTGTAAGATCTTAATGGTTTAGACTTAAGAGGGGTGTCTGAATGCGTCTTGTTGCCTCTTGCTGACACAAATAAAAACCAAAAAAAAAAAATAGTTCTAGTAAGCAAATGTGCGGTTCAAACATGAGTTTTTTTCTTTTCCCGTTCAGATGCGGTCAGATTCAGACATTTACGCATCAGATTCAGATTCAGATGTGCGGTTCAGATTCAGATTCAGACCCTCTTAACAAACAAACACCACTAAGACCAAAACAGTATGAATTTGTTATTAACTTGTTTTATAAAGTAAATTCCTAAGTGGCTTTTAACAACGAATAATGCATAGGGTCACATCAACTGATTATTATGCCAAAATTGCATTCAAGTCACGTCATATTATCTCTTAATCAAATCGTAGGATCATATATCTGGTAGTTGAGAATAATGTTAAAGGATTTTGTTATTCGAGTGTATGTTTAGACCTTTTTGTTTTTTAATACTCCGTAATGATTTTAACTTATAATCCTTTGTTCCAAAAAGATGACTAGCTCTGTAATTTAAGAAATAGAAAAAGACATAAGAGCATACGGTAAAATCATCAAATTTCGTGGTTAAAGCCTAGTTAAACATACCGCCCCCTTGGTTAAACTCTCGTTAACGTGGCAGGTTAACCCTTTAACCTCGCGTTAAAGGCTTAAGGGGGTGTTTATTTTTGACTTAATAGTCCTGGATAGAAACAAAACCAGATGGTAACCGGAAAATTGATTGTTTCTTTTTTGCTTATCGGGAACATGAATCCTATATGTGGAAGAGAGTAAAAAAGGTGGTCTTCTCTATCCAGGACAATTCATTACCTATCATCACTATTATACCCCTTTCTCTTTCATTGTTATTTAACCTTGAAAAACAAAAAAAAACATAAACAAAATCCTCATCTTCACTTGGGTCTCCATTTCATTGTAACATCGCCGGCCACCACCGCTAGTCGTCTACACTACCGGCGCTCATCTATCACCACACCTTCACTACGCTGGTCATAACGTTACGAGTGACCTTGAAGTTTATAGATCTATGGTTTTTTTACAAGTTTCATTTCAATCAAAAAACATAGATCTACATGGTTTGTTACTGGTGTTCATTGAACTTCTTTTTCAACTACATGGTTTGGCTTTACTGTTCATGTATTTGAAGATAAGTTTATGTAGTTTTTCATTTATACAAGAATATGTTTGTAAGATTTGTTGTAATTTTTAGGCGTTTTTCAATGAGATGGGTTAGGGCAATGGTAACCCTTGAGCCGTAGGGCTCGTGCCATGAGGTTTTTTTGGTGTCACGTCAGCAAAAATCTCTATGGCACCACATTCTGGCCGTATCCGTTGGCACCAGAAATTCTGGTGTCGTCGGCCAAATATATATATATATATATATATATATATATATATATATATATATATATATATATATATATATATTTTATTTCATTTAAAATAAAACATACATAATATTAATTAAAATAACCTTCATTAATTAAAAAGAAAAATACACATATTACAATTAAAAAAAAAAAAAAAAAAGGTGCATGAAAAATAAAAAAAGAAGTATACTTATACTAAGTCCAAGCCCAAACACACACACACAAATGTGCAAAGCCCAAGTCCAAAAAAAAAAAAAAATAAAAGGGAAAAAAAGGTCGTCATCTTCTTGGTCCATCTTCTTCCTGCTGTACCTGCAAAACACAGCCAAAAAAAAAAAAAAAAAAAAAAACCGAAACACAAACACAAACACAACAAACACAGCCTTCATACAACACGAACACAACAAAAAACCCACCAAAAAAAAAAAAAAAAAAAAAAAAGGAAAACGCAGCACCGCGTGGGCTGGCCACCACGGCGCAACCACCTATGGCGCCAACCCCGGTTTCGTGCGCCGTCAACATTTTTGGGCTGCTAGGGAAAACGCCAGCGATGGCACCTTGGTACTTATCTCTCTTATAATGTTTTACTTTTTATTTTAGTAGTTAACTATTGAGTTTGTTTTCCATACCATTCAAGATCTGTACCACAAAAATAATTTGCAAAATTGATTGGTTTCAACTTTCATGAAGTCACTGATTTCAAGTGTAAGGGTAAAGTAGTCATTACCTATCCACTCATGAAAGAAAAGAAACACCATTTTTTGCTCAATGCTTATTTTAGACAAGCATCACATTTCCAAACAGGATACTGTATCAAGACAGGAAATAAAAAGAAACAGCCCCTAACTTGAATTAAAAAAAAAAAAAAAAAAAAAAAAAAAATTAAAAAATCACTTTATACCCCCCCCCCCCCCCCCCCCCTAATCTTTAACCTCGTTAAAGCCTCCTTAACCATACCGCCCCCTTGGTTAAAATTTAGTTAAAGTTTGGTTATGATGACGTGACAGTGGGTGAAACCTTAACTTGATGTTAACATACCCCATGCTCTAAGAAGCTACTTGTTCTGTAAATTCTTTGTTACAATCATCGTTTAGAAATAGGAATTGACTGACACACATTTATTTTTATTTGCACACTCAAATGTACAATATGATGAAGAAACATATAATAAATGTACAACTCTGCTCATTATAAATATTGATGTGTGCAAATAAAAAATAAGAGTATGTAAATCACATTCTTTTACAGATTATCCTTTTTCTTTTTTTGATGTACTACTGTAATTACTTGAATGTTAACATACATATAAAATTATGTATGCGAAATACATCAGCCATTTACTACAATATTTTAGTTTTGAACTCATTAAATGATAAACATTAAACAAAAACAGCAAACATGGTTCATGTGGTTTACTTACAATTACAAACATTTGCAAAAAAATTCCCTACCGTTTAGTCTCGATTAAACAACAGTCCTTGAGTTAAATGTAGGGACTGTTTGTGCACAAACGTCACTTTAGTTTACACGTGTTGCAAAAAAGTCCCTAAATTTGCAAAAACCGTCCCTTATGATACTTGCGATTACAATAACAGACCCTAGGTTAAATCTAGGGACTGTTTGTTTAACGAACGCTTGCGATTACACACACAATCTTTGGTTGGATTTGAGGATTGTTTGAGTGACTAGAAATAATACTAATACTCCGTGTAGTTACCTACCAATTTCAGAAACGATCACTGAGTTAAATGTAGAAATGTTTGTGTAACCAAAACAAATTTCATGTAAAACCCCCTCGCCCTACAGTGGGGCGCGGGCAAAAAGTTCATCATTCTACATAAAAGCCAATTCCTAAAAAGAAAAAGAAAACTATGTTGAAGTTTGGAGTCGGTGAGTGTCTAATCATCAAAAGAAGTTCAATTTTAATTTTAGGTTAGAGATTGTTCTTATACGGAAAATTAGCTAGTAGTCAAAATGAGAGTTAACAAATTGTTATTATGTGATCAAAAACCTGCAAGAGTATTAAAGGCAAATGTGTCATTTGTTGTTTTTGGAAGAACTTGCGGCATGTTTTTTCTTCTTGATGAAGACGTTGTCAGTATCCAAGTAAACAAAGAACAAAAATGCAAGTTGAGAATAAGTCATACGAAGTTTAGTTACGATAAAATATAGTAATATTTTTAAAAGGAGAACATTACGTCATTACGCATCCGTGATGCTAATAATACGAGTAGCTAGGAGAGACTAAAAATGGCTCCTAAGATATTAATAACGTTGTGGCCACATTTTGAAAGGTAGGCGTAACTTAATTTACGCCGTACATGATAGCGTAAATTTACCCAACGCTATACATGACAGCGGTAGATTAGAAATGTGAAAAAGGGTGTCACTTTGTTTTTCGACATAGCAAAGTATTTACATGTGATGTTAAAGTTAAAAAACGAAGAATATATACTATGAAGTGTGATTAAATACTATGTATGTGCATAACCTAGATCTGACACTCTCTCTCAGACATGCACTATGTTGGGTGGTCTATCATCACCATGCCATTTCACGTGTGAACCCCATAGAAAAAGTCTCCAACCGTGCCCGAAAACCCCATTTTTTGCACTCGTTCGGTGGTGCAGACCACCAAACATTTTTCAATGTTTTTTTAAGGTATATTCTGAGGTATCTTTGTATACAATGACACATTTTTATATTTTTGGCGGTGACCAAAGTGAGTAAAAAATGATAGGTTTAGTGGTGTGTTGAATGGTAATATGTCGCTAATGTGAAAGAGATGAGTTTGGTGACCATGTTATCTAGCCTTAAGTTTGTTCACTCGGTCACACCTACTTGTACGCCTTCAAAAAGATATGTCCACGTACATTGGCACATCCTATGTATTCATTACACATTAGCAACATATATTAGAGTTTGCTATATATATTCGAGCAAAGTTTATGCTCATAACCGAGTAATCATGAACTCATAGTTTGCTATATATATTAGAGTGGACGATACGGTTTGATTGGATCCGAGATCTTATTTTGGCTTGTAAAAAAAGTGTTTTGCTAGAGTTTCAACAATATTACTCGTATTTCCTTTAAATGACGGTAGTGGACGATAAATACTGCTTACTAGTATTAGCATGTTAGATCATATCCTCGAAGTGGTATGTGACTGGGAAAGATCTAGCTAGCGAGGAGAGTAGCTTAAATTAGTAGCGTGCTTTGGAGAAAATTATGTCAGCCATTCATTAAAAGTTGTCCTGGTGATGATTGTAGTAAAAAATTCTGTTAACAAAAAAATTATTGTGAACATGCAACTTCTCTCAACTATTAAGATCTGGACCATCAGAAAGTGCTTCCAGTTGGATAATCCAAAGACAAAAGCCTATATTTGAATTCAAGAAGCTAAAAACTAGCTTTTGCCTTTGTGTTTGACTTTTCTTACCATGGTCCACTAACATGTAGCTTGTTCAAAACTCGAAATGGAGATCTAATCAGTAAACATATTTTTTGTCAATAATTTCAAATCCTAGCCTCTTTGATAACAAATCCTAGAGTTGCAAGTTCGTCCTGCCAAGATGCGGGTTACCTCAACTTATATCGGATCCACACACACACACGATCAATGCAATCATTACTGATACTGTTTGTAGTTCAACTTTGATCAAATAGCACCTTTCCAGTCTCATCACTCGCACAGATATACACAACAATATCATTATGGCGTTTGTCGATCATGTGTTGTTATAATCACACAATTACCACATCGAATCAAACCTAAGCAATCAGAGATGGAACTTACATACAGAATCTCAAAAGCACAATGCAACATCATGTTAACTTTGCTCGAATCACAAAATTCAGTTTAAGCATACTTCCAACATCATCACAAAATCTCGGCATTGACAAATAGATGCGGAATAATCACAAAATAACAAAACCAGACCTTGTTTAAATTACTTACCCAAGAATATGTTGACACTCTTCAATGGAACAAAATTTCACACTGAGGTTAAACTGCAGTTTTGAGAGGAACTAAAACAAAATTTTGGAATCAAGGACTGCAAACAATCTGATATAACTCAAACTTGACTGCAAAACATCAGACCAAGGTCAAACTCAAATCAATAGTCACAAACACATTTATAACGCAAAGCTTGAGCAGTAGAACATGAGAATAATCAATAATTACAAATAATCAATCATGATACAAGAACAAAATCTTAGCATAGCATAGCATAGCAACACATAGTCAGTCAAAACAAAGCAACAACCACGCGTTGCCTAATATATCTGATTGAACATGCATAACGCGCAACAATAAGACATAAACATTATCAAATTATCTCATATATGTAAACAGCGAAGAAAGCGGGTAAATCCGTCATGGCGGCAAACTTGCCCCGCCAAGATACAGATTATCTCAACTTCACTGGACTCCACTCACACACATACGAATGTTGAGATTACTTACATAAACAATAACAACAATAAAAGAGAGGATAAAACCGCCATCGCCATGGCTACAAACATACAAGTTTGCCCCGCCAAGATGCAAATTATCTCATACTTGATTTAATCAAGTCCAACACAAAACAAGTCACTGTAACAGCCTTTGCTTAGGATTTTGTAGATTTTGTTCTTTAAACTTGAAAAAAAAGAGACTTAATGTGATTTTTAAAAGTAATGATGGGGCTTAAATATGTAAAGAAACGTAGAAAGAGGACAAATGAGCCATGGCTGCAAGTTTGCACCGCCAAGATGTGCGATATATCTCAACTTAGATCGAACACAAGTTCAAAGTTATCATCACAGCATCTTAAAAAACTCTCTGTGACTCAACTTTGATCAAATAAGCATCCTCTATACGACTGTACCTATATAAAGAATTAAAGAAAGAGGATAAATCCGCCATGGGGCAAATTTCTCCATAGAGCAAACACCAATTATCTATAAATAAGGTTCATTACCATATAAGAAATTACTAAAACACAAACGGATCGACAGTTTGGCACAACTAGTATACATCTAAGTTCTAACAGCTCCAGTGATAACAATCATGCCTGAGATCCACCACCACTATTACCTGCTGAAGCCGATTTCTTACCACCGTATACCTGTTAAAACACCAATTCATGTTAATCCCCAAAGTAACTTCATTACAGCAAAAACAAAAAGGGATGATTTACTGACCCTGTTTCCCGATGGTGAACGGGAGATATCTGTATTTAATAATGAAACCGGTCATCATAATGATAAACACGAGGGTAAAACAAATCCAAAAACAAAGTACGATTGGCAATATGATGGTGACATCGCAGATCGAGAAGAAGGTCATTGTAATCGATAAAGTGTACCCCTTTGTCATGGCATACCTGAGACATTATAAGAGTATATGAGATTATCTAAGCTGTATTATTATAAAAATACACATTCAGCTAAAAAGAACAGGTTAATAATCCTATAACTTTCATTCACTTAGCACAACATGTTTTCACATTGGCAAAAAAGAGTTTAAACAGTCAAATGAATGAATGTTTAGGGATTGTTAATCAACACTAATAACTAGAGTAGTATGTGAAAATGTAAAATAATTACCAGAGCTGAAATTCGGATCGTCGCCCAATGAAAGGTTGGAACTCGTCTGAGCCTTTAATAGGTAACAAAGGGATACCACCATCCACAAATGGCAAGATAAACGACATCAATAAACACATTTTGTACATACAGAGGCACATGGAAACAGCATAGAAGCCTCGAAGGTAAAAAACACGCAGTGCAAAGTTAGATGCCAAGGCTGCTGTTACGAGCCACCTACGACGTACGTGCAGGACTGTTTTATCTAGGTAGATCTGGTGAAGCCTCCAAAACTGCCTCCATGGATACAAAGCTGCTGATGCGGTAGCCTTAATACAGTCCATAGCCTCACAACCCTTAAGTAACAAAATATTTTTTAGCAGTACGTAACAAGTATATATAGAAAGAACAAATTCTACAAGCATAAAATTTGAATAATAAAAGACATCTCAAATTATTATAAACATCAACTTGGAATAACACATCAACAAAACTAGGGTTTATAGTTCAAGCATATATAGATACAATCAATAGATAACACACAAAAAAACTGGTGAAATTGCATTGAAAAGTAGTTTGTTACCTTTGCTGATTGATTTGTGACAAGTCGTGTGTGTTTTTTTGCAGATGAGGATTGACCGTCCTGTACCAAATGCTTTTGCTTAGGGTAATTTGGATCAGATAGTAATAAAAAGGGTTTATTTATGTGTTTGGATTTGATGGTTGATTGAACAAGAGGATGATGATCAAGTGTGGTCTTTTATAGAAAAACATGGAGATAGGAGAGTTGGTTTTGGTTTATACGTCATGCATGTGTTTAGATAAGGATTACAATACGTTCTCTGTATCACACACAAATACAAACGCAAAATCCCATATATTACAGATCCATCGATCACTCATTATGGGTTTCATTAGGGTTTTCAAGAACACCATCTTCGTCATTATCTTCGCATTGATCATAGTCATGACATCTTCTTCTACCGTCACCGCACCACCACCATCATTGCAGTCAAAACATGCCGTGCTCGAAAACCAACAAAAAATATCATCAGTTTTCTTGGTTTATAGTAAACGCCATGCAGAAGACAAATCTTGTTCGCTAACAAGAATTGAAGAAAAGACACGATCAGAACGAAAAGTATCAAGAATAATAAAGAGTTCGATCACTGGGGTAGTAGTAAAGTTGTTAATAATCGGGTTTATAACTACGCCAATTTTGGGTTTTGGAGACAAGTTCTTAGCGAGTACGGACGTAGTCGCAAAAACCCCACAAAGTGACAAAACGGCAAAAGTTCCACTTTCTTGGTGCTGTCAATGACCAAAACTTGTAGCAACTGCATTTTGATCTTTAGGGACTACACATGCTAAAGATCCGCTAGAAGACAAAATATGAGTTTGCAAAATATTTTACTTTGACTATCACTTAGAGCATGCATATCCATAACTTACGTTAAAACTTAATGCAGCGCCACGTCAGCGCCACATCAACTTTTACACTTTAACTTTAACTCAAAAAAAAAAAAAAAAACACCCACAACAATAACTCAGCCTTAACTCAGCTTTAACTCAAATATTTTCAAATTCTACCCTCAACTAAAACTATTATTTCATTTAATAACTAATAAAAACAACTCATATTAATATTTAAAATTTAAACATACATTAAACTTAAACGCAAGTTACATTAAACATGAAACATAAAGTATGATAATTAAACATAAAACTAAAATAATTAAACATAAAACTGCGAATCAATAGAACGAATCGTCGGACACCCACCCTTCATGACTCGAATAGGAGGCACTCGAATCGTCCTCACTCGTTGGCACACGGTCTATTCCATTTGCCCATCGCCATTCTGCTCGACGGTTTCGACGATCCTGTTTAGCTTTTGCTCGCTGCTCACGAGCTCTTGCCTCCATTTCTTCCTCATATTCAACACCTAACAATTCTTGCATGTTTTGTTCTTCAAATTCTTCATCAGTCAACCCTCTCCAAATGGGTTGGTTTTCTTCCGGTAGATTGTTCACCGGTTGATCTTGTTGTTGTTGGACGACTGGTTGATTGGGCACCGGTTCATTTTCCGGTGTGAATACCGGAAAGATGTCTTCCGGTGGAGTGTTCACCGGTGCAGTTGCATTCTGAATCGTGCTAGAGCTTGGGAATTGCTGGCCAAAGTCATGGTGACTTGGAAATTGCTGAGAAAAGTCACAGTGAGTTGGAAATTGTTGGGAGAAGTCACGGTGTGTTGGGAATTGTTGGGAGAAATCCTTGCGAGACATTGTTTGAGAGAATTATGTTAGAGTTGTGTGAGAATTGTTTGTGAGTTGTGTGAACTGTCAAAGGGTGTTAAATAAGCCCATAAATCCCGCCCATACATTTCAAAATTTGAATTTTAAACATTTAAAAATAATCCCGCTTTTGAATTTGAATATTCAAATTTAAACACATTTAAACTTGAATTTTGAAATTTGAATATCCCGCTCAGATTTTGAAATTTGAATTTTAAACGTTTAAACTTTCCTATATATAATATACATTATCATATAATTATACACACAAATATCAATACTATTAACACACACAAAAAATGGCAAACAACCTAGTTGAGGTGCAAAAATCTATTCTTTCCCGTTTACGCAACGAACAAGAGAAGGAACTCAAGTTGGTTAACAGTTTGCTTGGTGAGATAACTCGTTGTATAATGCAGATGCATAGTCGTGCTCCTGAGGTCGAAAGGTTACGTGATATGCCTCAAGACCATCCAACCATCAACGTCGGGTTAGAAACTCTATTAAGAAATGATGAAACAGATTTGCAACTTTAGGTCGCCTTGAAAATGGTTAGGGAACAAGTATTTCAAGTGTGGGAGGAGAAGTCAAATCTAATCGACAATTACAAAGCTATATAAATCGTATCTGTTGTATTTGTTTCTCGTATCGTTTGTAATTGTATTTCCGTATCGTGTGTGTTTGAATAAATCAGTATCGTTTAAGAATTACAAGGGCAAAAATTGTCAAAACACAAACATAAATACAGGGACTAGAAGTGTATTTTTTTTAATCAAACGTGGCTTAACGCCACGTTAGTGGCTTAACTTGCCACGTTAACGTGGCCTTAACATGCCCTCCCACATCAATAACGCACGTTAACGTGCGTTAAAACACCCTTAACGCAGCCCAAAATGTTACGCATGCGCATGCTCTTATAGCAACTACGTGTAGCTGCTCATATGTTTGGAGACAAAAACATTTTAGTCAAAGTCAAATTTCAAAAACTTATAGCGATTACGTATATTTAGGCTATGTTTGGGGAGGGCTTTTATGGGGCTTATGGGGGCTTGGGCTTTTAAAATAAGCCGGATAATTAAATAAGTATCATTTGTCATGGGGCTTATGGAAGGGCTTATAAAATAAGCCGGCTAAAAACTTTAGCTTCATAAAAGAGGCTAAAAGCTTAAGCCCGTGGCTTTTGAAGAATAAATTACTTATTCACCCACAAAAATATATAACATATATAAAAACTCATTTAATTATGTTCTTTTTAGTAATTTTGCAATAATAAGCTTCAGCCCCAGCCCATTTGCCAAACAAGTTTATAAAAATACAAATTTTAATTTCAGCTTATAATATAAGTCCCAGCTCCAGCTCCAGCCTCAGCTCTAGCCCATTTAACCAAATATAATACGTTTGGAGACGAAATAATTTTAGTCAAAGTCAAATTACCAAAACTTATAGTGACTGTGTAGTCGCTATTAGCTTGGAGACGAAATTTTTTTTAGTCAAAGCCAAAATTGTTCCTTTCCAGTACGTGGGAATTTTTGTCGGAAAAAACGTAGTCGCTGAAGGTTGCATTTTTTTTTAATTTATTAAAATGATTAATAATTATTATAATTAATTATAAAATATTCTATATTAATTATAAGTGATTTAAATAAATGTGGCAAATGACACAAAAAGATATCCAACTTATGAGTTATTTCCAATCAAAGTATCACACTTTTTTATTTGCATCAAAAATTACACATCTTATTTTTTTTAGGCCAATTTAAGTATTTTCGTTATATAGTTGATGACCATTCGTTACTTTTGGGGGGGGGGGGGGGGGGGGGGGGGGGGGGTTATTGCAATTTTTTTTATTTATAATTTTAACCCTTTTTCGAAAGTGACCTCACCCAAAACTCAAATTGCCTCTCACCCACGTACTAAAACCCAACATTTAACACTTTAAAAATTTATAAATCCTTCGTCTATAAGTAACAATACTTGATTTATCATGTCGATTCTATTTTTTTTTCCAAAATTTTTTGTTATTGTCAAAAATTTTTTTTCCCCCCACAACCTATTTTTCTGGGTCCGCCACTGGCCACCACCAACCCTACCAACCACCATCACTACCGAGCACAGCTTACACCACGAACCACCATCACTACCGAGCACCGCTTACAATCACTGATCGTGTGTGAGCAAAAAGAAGGGGTTTTTGCATATATATTCTTCCGAAAATGCATAATTGCGTATATATTCAAATCATGCATAAAAATCATTGTATTATGAGCATAAAAAACTTGTACAAAGGATATATATGTAATTATTCACTTTGGGAGAGATATATATGCAATTTTGCTCAAAAAAAAAGAAAAAGAATAGTGTATAATTATGTTTCCTTCTTCTAGTGTTTTGCTAGAGTTTTAACAATATTAGTTCTTTTAAAAGACGGTAGTGGACGATAGAAGACTGCTCACTAGTATTAGCATGTTAGATCCTCGAAGTGGTATTTGAATGTGAAAGAGCTAGCTAGCGGGTAGAGTAGCTTCTATTAGTAGCGTGATTTGGAGAATATTTTGTTAGCCATTTATTAAAAATTGTCCTGGTGATGAATGATGATTATAAAATTCTGTTAACAAAAAAATTATTGTGAACATGCAACTTCTCTCAACTATTAAGATCTGGACCATCAGAAAGTGCTTCCAGTTGGATAATCCAAAGACAAAAGTCTATGTTTGAATACAAGAAGCTAAAAACGAGCTTTTGCCTTTGTGTTTGACTTTTCTTACCTTGGTCCATGTAGCCTTGTTCAAAACTCGAAATGGAGAACTAATCAGTAAACAGATTTTTGTCAATAATTTCAAATCCTAGCCTCTTTGATAACAAATCCTAGAGTTGCAAGTTCGTCCTGCCAAGATGCGGATGACCTCAACTTATATCGGATCCACACACACACACACACGATCAATGCAATCATTACTGAAACTGTTTTTGGTTCAACTTTGATCAAATAGCTAGCGCCTTTCCAGTCCCATCATCACACCCTCTTAAACTCGCACAGATATACGTACACAACAATATCATCATGGCGTTTGTCGATCATGTGTTGTTATAATCACACAATTACCACATCGAATCAAACCTAAGCAATCAGAGATGGAACTTACATACAGAATCTCAGAAACACAGTGCAACATCATGTTAACTTTGCTCAAATCACAAAATTCAGTTTAAGCATACTTCCAACATAATCACAAAATCTCGGCACTGACAAATAGATGCGGAATAATCACAAAATAACAAAACCAGACCTTGTTTAAATTACTTACCCAAGAATATGTTGATACTTTCTTAGATGGAACAAAATTTCACGCTGAAAGGTTAACCTGCAGTTTTGAGAGGTATTAAAACAAAATTTTGGACTCATCAAGGACTGCAATCAATCTGATATAGTAACTCAAACTTGACTGCAAAACATCAGACTGAGGTCAAACTCAAATCAATAGTCACAAACACATTTATAACGCAAAGCTTGAGCAGTAGAACATGAGAATAATCAATACTTACAAATAATCAATCATGATACAAGAACAAAATCTAAGCATATATAGCATAGCTACACATAGTCACTCAAAACAAAGCAACAACCACGCGTTAACTAATATATCTGATTGGACATGCATAACGCGCAACAATAAGACATAAACATTATCAAATTATCTCATATATGTAAACAGCGAAGAAAGCGGGTAAATCCGTCATGGCTGCAAACTTGCCCCGCCAAGATACAGATTATCTCAACTTCAATGGACTCCACTCACACGCATAAGAATGTTGAGATTACTTAAATAAACAATAACAATAAAAGAGAGGATAAAACCGCCATTGCCATGGCTACAAACATACAAGTTTGCCCCACCAAGATGCAAATTATCTCATACTTGATTGAATCAAGTCCAACACAAAACAAGTCACTATCACAGCCTTTGCTTAGGATCTTGTAGATTTTGTTCTTTAAACTTGAGAAAAAAGGGACTTAATGTGATTTTTAAAAGTAATGATGGGGCTTAAATATGTAAAGAAATGAAGAAAGAGGACAAATGAGCCATGGCTGCAAGTTTGCACCGCCAAGATGCGAATTATCTCAACTTAGATCGAACACAAGTTCAAAGTTATCATCACAGCATCTTAAAAAACTGTGTGTGACTTAACTTTGATCAAATAAGCATCCTCTATAGCTA
Source organism: Artemisia argyi (assembly GCA_030686995.1). NCBI lineage: Eukaryota > Viridiplantae > Streptophyta > Magnoliopsida > Asterales > Asteraceae > Artemisia > Artemisia argyi. Next base: position 199,341,031 of record CM060677.1, read on the forward strand.
TATAAAGAATTAAAGAAAGAGGATAAATCCGCCATTGGGGCAAATTTCTCCATAGAGCAAACACCAATTATCTATAAATAAGGTTCATTACCATATAAGAAATTACTAAAACACAAACGGATTGACAGTTTGGCACAACTAGTATACATCTAACAGCTCCAGTGATAACAAATTTACCACCCTCATCATTCCCGAGAGCCACCACCACTGTTACCTGCTGAAGCCGATTTCTTACCACCGTATACCTGTTAAAACACCAATTCATGTTAATCCCCAAAGTAACTTCATTACAGCAAAAACAAAAAGGGATGATTTACTGACCCTGTTTCCCGATGGTGAACGGGAGATATCTGTATTTAATAATGATACCGGTCATCCAAATGATAAACGCGAGGGTAAAAGAAATCCAAACACAAAGTAGGATTGGCAATATGAAGGTGACATCGCAGATCGAGAAGAAGGTCATTGTAATCGATAAAGTGTACGCCTTTGTCATGGCATACCTGAGACATTATAACAGTATATGAGATTATCAAAGCTGTATTATTATAAAAATACACATTCAGCTAAAAAGAACAGGTTAATAATCCTATAACTTTCATTCACTTAGCGCAGCATGTTTTCACATTGGCAAAAAAGAGTTTAAACCGTCAAATGAATGAATGATTAGGGATTGTTAATCAACACTAATAACTAGAGTAGTATGTGAAAGTGTAAAATAATTACCAGAGCTGAAATTCGGATAGTCGCCCAATGAAAGGTTGGAACTCGTCTGAGCCTTTAATAGGTAACAAGGGGTTACCACCATCCACAAATGGGATGGTAAACGACATCAATAAACACATTTTGTACATAGAGAGGCACATGGAAACAGCGTAGAAGCCTCGAAGGTAAAAAACACGCAGTGCAAAGTTAGATGCCAAGGCTGCTGTTACGAGCCACCTACGACGTACGTGCAGGACTGTTTTATCTAGGTAGATCTGGTGAAGCCTCCAAAACTGCCTCCATGGATACAAAGCTGCTGATGCGGTAGCCTTAATACAGTCCATAGCCTCACAACCCTTAAGTAAAAAAATATTTTTTAGCAGTACGTAACAAGTATAGAAAGAACAAATTCTACAAGCATAAAATTTGAATAATAAAAGACATCTCAAATTATTATAAACATCAACTTGGAATAACACATCAACGAAACTAGGGTTTAGAGTTCAAGCATAAATAGATACAATCATTCGATAACACACACACACACAAAAAAAAAAAAAAAAAATGGTGATTGAAATGTAGTTTGTTACCTTTGCTGATTGATTTGTGACACGTCGTGTGTTTTTTTGCAGATGAGGATTGACCGTCCTGTATCTTTATGCTTTTGCTTAGCTAGGTAATTTGGATCAGATAGTAATAAAAAGGGTTTATTTATGTGTTTGGATTTGATGGCTGATTGAACAAGAGGATGATCAAGTGTGGTATTTTTTTAGGAAAAACGGAGTCTTTGTTTATAGATAAACATGGAGATAGGAGAGTTTGTTTTGGTTTATACATGCATGTGTTTAGATAAGGATTACACAATACGTTCTCTGTATCACACACAAATACAAACGCAAAATCCCATTACAGATCCATCGATCACTCATCATGGGTTTCATTAGGGTTTTCAAGAACACCATCTTCGTCATTATCTTCGCATTGATCATAGTCATGACATCTTCTACGTCACCGCACCACCACCATCATTGCAGTCAAAACATGCCGTGCTCAAGAACCAACAAAAAATATCATCAGTTTTCTTGGTTATAGTAAACACCATGCAGAAGACAAATCTTGTTCACTAACAAGAAGAAGAAAAGACACGATCAGAACGAAAAGTATCAAGAATAATAAAGAGTTCGATCACTGGGGTAGTAGTAAAGTTGATAATAATCGGGTTTATAACTACGCCAATTTTGGGTTTTGGAGACAAGTTCTTAGCGACTACGGACGTAGTCGCAAAAACCCCACAAAGTGACAAAACGGCAAAAATTCCACTTTCTTGGTGCTGTCAATGACCAAAACTTGTAGCAACTGCATTTTGATCTTTAGGGACTACACATGCTAAAGATCCGCTAGAAGACAAAAAATGAGTTTGCAAAATATTTTACTTTGACTATCACTTATAGCAACTACGTGTAGCTGCTATATGTTTGGAGACAAAAACATTTTAGTCAAAGTCAAATTTCAAAAACTTATAGCGACTACGTATATTTACTATACGTTTGGAGACGAAATAATTTTAGTCAAAGTCAAATTACCAAAACTTATAGTGACTGTGTAGTCGCTATTAGCTTGGAGACGAAAATTTTTTTAGTCAAAGCCAAAATTGTTCCTTTCCAGTACGTGGGAATTTTTGTCGGAAACACGTAGTCGCTGAAGGTTGCATTTTTATTTTAATTTATTAAAATGATTAATAATTATTATAATTAATTATAAAATATTCTATATTAATTATAAGTGATTTAAATAAATGTGGCAAATGACACAAAAAGGTATCCAACTTATGAGTTATTTCCAATCAATGTATCACACTTTTTTATTTGCATCAAAAAGTACACAGCTTATTTTTTTTAGGCCAATTTAAGTATTTTCGTTATATAGTTGATGACCATTCGTTAAGTTTTATATTTCAAGTCCACCGCCACTACTACCACCACCAATCATCGTTGCCACCACCGGGGGCGGGCTTATGTATGGACTTTGGGGGGGGGGGGGGGGGGGGGGGGGAGTTGAGATTTTATTGCAATTTTTTTTTTTTTTTTTTTTTTTTTTTTTTTTAATTTTAACCCTTTTTCGAAAGTGATCCCACCCAAAACTCAAATTGCCCCCCACCCACGTACTAAAAACCAACATTCAACACTTTAAAACTTTATAAATCCTTCGTCTATAAGTAACAATACTTGATTTATCATGTCGATTCTATTTTTTTTTTCCAAAATTTTTTGTTATTGTCAAAAAATTTTTTTTCCCCCCACAACCTATTTTTCTGGGTCCGCCACTGGCCACCACCAACCCTACCAACCACCATCACTACCGAGCACAGCTTACACCACGAACCACCATCACTACCGAGCACCGCTTACAATCATTGATCGTGTGTGAGCAAAAAGAATAGTGTATAATTATGTTTCCTTCTTCTAGTGTTTTGCTAGAGTTTTAACAATATTAGTTCTTTTAAAAGACGGTAGTGGACGATAGAAGACTGCTCACTAGTATTAGCATGTTAGATCCTCGAAGTGGTATTTGAATGTGAAAGAGCTAGCTAGCGGGTAGAGTAGCTTCTATTAGTAGCGTGATTTGGAGAATATTTTGTTAGCCATTTATAAAAATTGTCCTGGTGATGAATGATGATCATAAAATTCTGTTAACAAAAAAATTATTGTGAACATGCAACTTCTCTCAACTATTAAGATCTGGACCATCAGAAAGTGCTTCCAGTTGGATAATCCAAAGACAAAAGTCTATATTTGAATTCAAGATGCTAAAAACTAGCTTTTGCCTTTGTGTTTGACTTTTCTTACCATGGTCCACTAACATGTAGCCTTGTTCAAAACTCTTCAAAACTCGAAATGGAGAACTAATCAGTAAACAGATTTTTGTCAATAATTTCAAATCCTAGTCTCTTTGATAACAAATCCTAGAGTTGCAAGTTCGCCCTGCCAAGATGCGAATTACCACAACTTATATCGGATCCACTCACACACGATCAATGTAACCATTAATGAAACTGTTTGTGGCTCAACTTTGGTCAAATAACGCCTTCTCAGTCTCATTCACTCCCTCTAAAACTCGCACATATATACACAACAATATAATCATGGCGTTTGTCGAGCATATGTTGTTAAAATCACACAATTACCACACAGAATCAAACCTAAGCAATCAGAGATGGAACTTACAAAGTCTCAAAAGCACAGTGTAGCATCATGTCACTACAAGAAACTGGAGAATGGGCGACGAAACGATCCCGTCGACACATTGTCATCGGGACAATGAAGAAAACGACAAAAAAAAAAAAAAACGATTGACCGAGGCCAAACGCGTTGAATTTATCGGGCTAATATGCTCCCGTTGACGGACCATATTGGTCAAACTTTTCAACCTCAATAATTGCCAAAACTTGAGCGGGAATTTTGCCCGCCAATATGCTGAAGTTACTTTTCTCGAATGTTAACTTTTCTCGAATCACAAAATTCAGTTTAAGCATACTTCCAACATAATCACAGGATCTCCGCACAAAAAAATAGATGCGGAATAATCACAAAATAACAAAACCAGGCCATGCTGAAGTTACTTACGCAAGAATATGTTGATACTTTCTTCAATGAAGCAAAATTTCACACTGAAAGGTTAACCTGCAATTTTGAGAGGAATTAAAACAAAATTTTGGACTCATCAAGGACCGCAAACAATCTGATATAACTCAAACTTGACTGCACAACATTTTTATTCGGGAAGCCTATTCGGGTCTGGTTACTCGGGTCAAAAATTTTATTCAGTTCGGGTCAACCCGAGTAACCTGAATACTAGATAGGGTCGGGTATTGGGTTGAAAATATCTAGCTACCTTGGGTTCGGGTCAACCCTATTGACCCGAATAAGGATTTTTTTGCATTTTTTTGATATATTTTTGTAAATTACCGATGTAAAAATATTAAATTAGGCTATTTTCTTAATCGTTTTACTCATATTCGGGTTGACCCGAACCCGACTAACTCGAGTTCAAATAGGGTCGGGTTCAGGTATGTTGTTTTTAGCATCGACCTGAATTGACTTGAACCCGACCAACCCGAGCTGAATAACACACCTTGTCACAAACACATTTATAACTTAAAGATTGAGCAGTAGAACATGAGAAAAATCAATAAGTACAAATAATCAACCATGATACAAGAACAAAAAACTAAGCATAGCATAACAACACATAATCACTCAAAACGAAGCAACAACCACGCGTAACCTAATAAATCTGATTGAACATGCATAACGAGCAACAATCAGACATAAACATGATCAAATTATCTCATATATGTAAAACAACGAAGAAAGAGGATAAATCCGCCATGGGTGCAAACTTGCCCCGCCAAGATACAAATTATTTCAACTTGAATGGAATCCACTCACACACATAAGAATGTTGAAATTACTTACATAAACAATAACAAAAATAAAAGAGAGTACAAAACCGCCATCACCATGGCTACGAACATAGAAGTTTGCCCCGCCAAGATGTGGATTATCTCATACTTGATTGAATTAAGTCCGACACATCTTATGTCATTATCACAGCCTTTGTTTAGGATTTGTAGATTTTGTTCTTTAAACTTGAGAAAAAAGAGGCTTAATGTGATTTTTAAAAGTAACAATGGGGCTCAAAAATGTAAAGAAACGAAGAAATAGGAAAAATTAGCCATGGCTGCAACTGCAAGTTTGCACCGCCAAGATGCGAATTATCTCAACTTAGATTGAACACGAGTTCAAAGTTATCATCACAGCATCTTAAAAAACTCTCTGTGACTCAACTTTGATCTAATAACGCATCCTCTATAGCTATATAAAGTGTTAAACAAAGAGGATAAATCCGCCATGGGGGCAAATTTCTCCATAGAGCAAACACCAATAATCTATAAACATGGGTCAAATTTGTTACTAAAACACAAACGGAACGACAGTTTGACACAGCTAGTAAGTGCTATACATCCAAATACCAACTACATAAATGTAACACCTCCAATGATAACAACCTGTATTATGCTTAAGACATCTACCGGTCAATGGTAGGTGCTGAAGCCGATGCCTTACCACCTTATACCTGTTAAAACACCTGTTCAAGTTAATCTCCAAAGTAACTTCATTTAATAACTTATTCTGATAACTTATAATTTGGATACTATTCCCAAGATTTAATAATTTAACAGCTCTTATTCTAGATGATTGTAAAAAATATGTCGTAAAACACTAATTTGATTAGTAATAAGTTTGATCTCTTTCATTGTTCTACTTTAATAAAAAGTGCTACCTTGTGTAACAATTATAGTGATAATAACAATGTGTTTTGAGTGCCTGAATAAGTTTTCGTTTTCTTTTACAAAACCGCAACAACTTGCGGACATTGCTCAGCTCGTAGGAAACAATAATTGAAGTTCTTATTTTACATTTGGGTATTCCAAAATTTAGCTTCAAACACTTTGGATATTCTTAGCGTTTTTAGAAGGAAGGGTAAATTAGTCACTTAATGTGTTGAGATGCTTTCTCTTAGAAAAAAAAAAGAAACATAAGACTGATGCTAGTGGGCGTTGTTTGACAACTACAACCCACAATGCAACACGCCTCCCCCTAGCTCTCCCCGTGTCGCTTGATGATTTTTTTCAAAACTCGGTTGCATCACCAACCAAAACAATTGAATGATGAAGCCTTTAATTTTCGAACGGTGGGCAGTAAATGGATTTAACTTTGGAACGTTGGGGAGTTAATGTGACTTATTTTTCAAATTTTTTCCTCCTTTGACTATTCCTACAAACTACAAACTATGTGTATTCAATTTTGTCACCTACTATGCACCAAATTTACTACTACATAATAAATATATGAAAGCAACTCATCTGTGATTCTATTAAGTGTCACCTACTCTGCACCAAATTTACTACTACATAATGAATATATGAAAGCAACTCATCTGTGATTCTATTCAATGAACCATACTAGTACAAAAACAATCCCAAACAATTTCTTCAAGCTTTACACAAACAATCCCATATCATCTTCTTCATTAGTCTAATATGAAGTAATATTCTTATTTCACATACCCATTGCTTTGACCACTTCATATATAAAAGTAGTAAAAAGAAAAACACAACCCCTAAATTAGAAAAACCCTAATTTCGATCCACGCCGATCTGGTGTTACTTTTCCAGGATATTAACTCTGCAGGTGTTCGATTGCCGGTCTGGTACTAGATCTGCTCCTGGTGGTGCTCACTTATGTTGATCAAAGTTGGAATCATTGGTTTTGTGGTTCATTTGGTGGATGTTTTCTTAGAGATGCAGTATGTTACATGTTTTTCTACCACGATTCCCCTGTTTAAATAGGTATCACCTTCGTAATCTCTTTTCTAACATCACCTAAAACTGGTTAAATACCTCGCTTTAGTAGTTTTAAATTGCTTTCGATTGTGACAGTGGTGTGAATAAAATGTTTATGTTACCATTCCTTCTCTTGTTTTCTGAAATGTGATTATGCGAATTCCCTTCTTTATGATTGATGACCATGTTGCTTTATCTTGTTATACTAGTAACTGAATACCACAATTGTTTTCTAAGGCTATTAGCAGTGAGCCAGAAAAAATCGAGTGTGGAGATCGATCGATCGATATGCCATATCGATCGTCCCATTGTGGCTAGCAAACCATTATCGATCGTCGGCCATGGGAAATCACAAATCGTTCGTCTACCCGATCGATTTTGAAGCAACACTTTCCCACTTTGAGGTTTAAAAAAAAATTATGCAATATGGGTCACCAATGTGAGGAGAGAGGTGAATATAGGTTGAGGAGAGAGAATGCCGAGGTAGCAGCCGGAAAGATGATGCAATATAGGTCACCACTGTGAGTAGCCTAAGTATATGTTTAAACCTGAACTAATGATGTAAATTTGCTTGACTAGTTTTTATTAGTATTTTTTGGTGTCCATTTCACCCATTTATAGTGGTTCGGTTAATTTGGGTTAGCTAACATATCAAATTGGTATATTGTAAAAAAGTGGTTAACATGGAGTCGTGCTGAATAGGCTAAACGTATCAAATGGGTAGATTGTAAATAAGTGGAGCTTTTTTTACACACTGCTAAAAATGCTTATCATGATGTCGCGGAAATTACGCACTACCCTGAGATTATTCTTAATTTGTTTCCTTTTTAAAGGAAATGTTGTTACTTCGTTCTGATCTTGTTCAACTGATCATGTCTAAAGTATGTTGATCTTGTTCAACTAATCATGTCTTAAGTATGTTCGAACTGAGTTTGTTGCGTTCGACCGTGTTGAGTTGTTATGAAAATATTTGATATGATGTTATTGAGTCACTGTGTTGTTACTGAGATAAGCTTCCTGGGATTGAATTCAGTGGTTTGGGTGTTAAACAACCTTTATCTTGTGTTATTTGATCTGTTGCCCATTTGCTTAGTCTTATAATGTTACATTAGATACCTAAATTATCTTAGGTTGGGGTACGGAGACTTTGGTTTTGTGAAATGTTATATGGTTTTTACTTGGAGGTACAAAATGTGCTTTAACTGTGTGATAAATTTATACATAGAATTTTATGGTTTTTACTTGAGGTGCTTTAACTTTGTGACAAAGTTGTTTATGGAACTAGAACATGTAGAAGGCTTAGGAAAATTTCACTGTTAAAACTTATCATTTACTATATTATAAGTATGACCATGAGAATGGTGTTACTGCGGGTAGATAGCGCATCATAGATATGATTTTCTTCCTTATGATGTTTTGTTATTCTGAAGTTTTTAGTTGTTCTACAACTTTTAAGACTACATAAATTGGTTTTGTGAAACTTGTTTCTAAATATTCCGAGTTCAATGTTATATGGTTTCTACTTGGAGGTACAAAATGTGCTTTAACTGTGTGATAAATTTATACATAGAATTTTATGGTTTTTACTTGAGGTGTGTTAACTTTGTGACAAAGTTGTTTATGGAACTAGACGGTTTGTAAAGCTATGGTGAAACAAATGTAAGGTTTTTTTTTTTTTTTTTTCAATAGGGTTTGTTTACTGCTCTTTTAAGCTCCACAAATGTATTTATAAGCGTTTTAAACATGTTTTTGTCCTGCTTTGTGTAGTTTTTGAGTGATTGTTGGTCTTGTGTTGTGCTTGAATACCAACCTTGGCTTGGCAATCATTTTGCATACCGTTTTCATGTCTCATAGCGATACTTTTTTTGTTTGTTTGTTTATTTCCTGCTTATCTTCTTTAACTGATTGTTTGAAGTAAGTTAAAGATAAACTTTATTGTTGGTCTGGTGTTGTGCTTACAGCTTGTTGGATCCGGGTAGCAGATTGTGCACTCACTGATTGTGCCGCAGCACCTTCTCACTCGTAAGTTACATGTGGAATCTAATAATTAGTTAGATGTTACGATTGAGTGCAGGCGGGTATTTGCTTAAATGGGAAGACACACACATACACATCCATTATTATTTTATGTCTTCACCATGTCGTCGTGTTGAGTTGTTATGCAAATATTTGATATGATGTTATTGAGTCACTGTGTTGTTACTGAGATAAGCTGCCTGGGATTGAATTCAGTTGGGTGTTAAACAACCTTTATCGAGTGTTATTTGATTTGTTGCCCATTTGCTTAGTCTTATAATGTTACATTAGATACCTAAATGATCTTAGGTTGGGCTACGGAGACTTTGGTTTTGTGAAATGTTATATGGTTTTTACTTGAGGTACAAAATGTGCTTTAACTGTTTGATAAATTTATACATATAATTTTATCATAGAATTTATACATTAGATACCTAAATGATCTTAGGTTGGGCTACGGAGACTTTGGTTTTGTGAAATGTTATATGGTTTTTACTTGAGGTACAAAATGTGCTTTAACTGTTTGATAAATTTATACATAGAATTTTATGATTTTTACTTGAGGTGCTTTAACTTTGTAACAAAGTTGTTTATGGAACTAGATGAGAACATGTAGAACGCTTAGGAAAATTTCACTGTTAAAACATATCATTTACTATATTACAAGTATAACCATGAGAATAATATGTCATCTTTGTTATGGAACCTTATTTACCTATGACTGAAGTTTTAAGGTTATTAACATCCCTTGAATGATTGAAATTTTTGTCTTGAGAATGTGTTATGCATGTTTTTATATCACTAGGTTTTTGTACGTTGATTTTCTTTCTTCTTTTTAGTTTTGAGACCATGGAAGATGCCAAACACCTCTCTTTTACGGATCTAACCAATGTCTTATCTAACCATACAAATGGGTAAGGTTTTTCATCTTTAACTCAAATCATTGTTATGTTGTTTTTGTGCTAACAGTTTGCATGTTCATTGCTTTAATGCTTCTTTAGTATTGAGAGCAGACCTAGCATCGTACTCATTTATACTTGGGGAGCAACTATTTTTACGGTGTTGTTGTGCTTTTCTCTCTCAGCTCATGCATATGGTTTTGTCCCACACGATGAACACCGCTATGCCATCTGGATTGCATTTACTCCTGATGTTCATGCGGTGGATCAGCTTCTTAGGCAGATTTACCTCACAGATAGTTCTCGTTTCTTATTCACTCATCTTGAGGTACAAAATGTTTTAAGTTGCTCAATATTTTAAGTTACGGCTTAAATTTGCAATTTACCACAGATTTGTTTGTACATTCCGCATTAAACAATTAAATGTATATATTGTGTTAATACAAATATCGCCTAAAAACGTTATTTATATTTTACGATCTTTGCTAAGTTTTGTTAACGACAAAATGTAAACCTTAGTTTTTAGTAAAACATAATTTTAGTTTAAAGACTTGCATAATCAGACATTTGCTACATTTACATTTCATATAAAACACAACATTTTTATATTTCTTAAAATAGAAATGTCACATCCCATTTATGGTAAGTTTGTGTCAAACACATCAATATGCATTTAAGGAAAGATTGTGTGTTTGACTCACCATAAGTTTTCTTACACAAGTAAGTGTTTGACTAGAAATAAGTTGATGTGACTTTGGTTGGTTTGGAATGATTTATTGCAAAACTTACTGTCAGACCTGGCGGAACCTTGGAGGTACACGGGCGGAACCCATCTGAGGGTTCCGCCGTATCCGCCAGAGCTGCTGAAAGTCTTGCTATAAATACCAAGCCATTTCTTAGTTTTTTCCTTAATCACTTCTCATTACATTTACACATACACATTCATATAATTCATCTAACCCTTTAACATTTCATTTTTGTGTGAAGGTTCTTTTGTAGCAAAGAAGTTCACAAGTACATATAAAGTTACAAGTATTCAACACAACGTTGCAAGACTTGTTAGCTTAGCATCGTGTAGACTTTGTGTAGTTTACACTTTATTTGATTGTGTGTTTTCAGTTGTGATCGGTTAGTATTTTAGGCCTTAAAATACATAGTGTGACGGGAGTTGTTGTACCCTTGTAAAAGAACTAACGGAAGTGGTTGTACCCTTGTAAAAGAACTCGACATCTAGCTTAGTGTCGGTAAACATGTATAAGCGACGTGTAAGGTTTTCTCCGCCGGTGAAAGGAGCTTGTTGGCTAGTGAAAGAAACTCTCGAGTTGGATACTCGGGGCATGGACGTAGGGCAAGGAAAAGAGTCCTTGTAGCCGAACCACGATAAATACTCTTGTTGTGGTTTGGTCGTTTATTTCTTTATCTTGCATATTATATATTGTGTTTTGTTTAGATCTTTGATTACACGAAAGTTTCGAAGATAATTAAATTAAAAACGGTAAACTATTCAACCCCCCTTCTAGTTTACCACAATTGGCATCAAGAGCTACGTTATTTAAGCTTTTAAAATATATTGTGTTTTAAAACTTGAAACGATCCATGGATTTTGAAAATTACAAAGAAGGGCAATCTATGCAAAGACCACCACTTTTTGAAGCAAATGGTTTTATATATTGGAAAAACCGATTTGAAACTTACGTGAAATCTAAAGATATAGATTTATGGTATATAATCATTGATGGTGATAATGTAGCAACGAATAGTAAAGATGAAGATCAAAAGAAATTGATTGCTAAAAATAATGAAGCTAAAATGATCCTTTACAATGCTTTGCCTAAGAAAGAATATGAAAGAGTCTTTATGTGTTAAACCGCCAAAGAAATTTGACAATCTTTAATAGTCACTCATCAAGGAAACTCACAAGTTAAGGATAACAAAATTGATCTTCTTGTTCAACAATATGAACAATTTGTTATTCCCGAAGATGAGATTATTGATAGTGCATTTGCTAGGTTTAACAATATTATTACTTCACTTAAAGCACTTGATGAATCTTTTTGTAGCAAGAATTTTGTCAGGAAATTCCTTAGAGCACTCCATCCAAAGTGGAGAGCACAAGTGACGGCAATTGAAGAATCCAAGGATCTTTCAAGCATGTCACTTGACGAGCTAATTGGAAACCTCAAAGTTCATGAAATGGTAATGGAAAAAGATTCGGAAATTGTTAAAAGCAAGAAAGAAAAGGTTAAGTCCATTGCCCTTGAAAGCTAGAGTCCAATCAAGTGATGATGAAGAATCTAGTTCGGATAGTGATGATGAAGAATATGCCATGGCCGTTAGAGACTTCAAAAAGTTCTTTCGTAGACGAGGGAAGTTTGTAAGGCAACCTAAAGATGACAAGAAAACCTTCCGAAAAGATCGTGATGAGAAGAACGGAAAGGTTGAAAGGAAATGCTTTAGGTGTGGAGACATAAGTCATCTCATAGGAGAATGTCCAAAACCACCCAAAAGCAAGTCTCAACAAGCTTTTGTAAGTGGTGCTTTGGAGTGACTATGAAGAAGATGATGATGAGCCAAAGAATGATGAAATCGCTCTCATGGCTCACGACTCAAATAAGGTACTCTCCGACTCATCTTACTCTTCTATTAATGATGACACCTTACAAAAAGAATATATCAAACTTTGTGAATTAAGCTTAAAAATCATAAACAAAAATAAATTTTTGAAAACTAAAAAGGAGTTTTTAGAAAATGAAGTTTATGAGTTAAAAGAAAAAGCTAAGAGATTATAAAAGAGTAAAGGTATTGACACATCGTGCAAATCATGTGAAGAGCTTAAACTCGAAATTGAGAAACTTAGAATTACTCAAGATGATCTAATAAAACAGACCACAAAGTTTAAGAAGTTCGATAAAAGTATTTCTTGTGCGGATGAAATTATGAAACTTCAAAAGTCGCCATTTGATAAAACAGGACTAGGTTTCATGAAACTAGAAACTTCGAAGAGTCAAACGAAACAAGAAAAGAAAGCACAAGAAACTAACAAAACTGCTACAGCAGCCCGCAGAACAGGCGGAACCCAAAATAGGGTTCCGCCCGTTGAACCCAAAGGTTCCACTGGTATTTTCCCTGAACTAAACGAACCCTTACCTTCTCGTGAATTTCCCAATTGCTTAAGAATAAGATTACTTAAGATTTATGCTTGGTTTGTATTAAAGTTATCCTACTGTCTTCTAAACTTCTAATGTAAATGCTATTCTTGCTTTCAAATCGCTTTATCTATACGAACATTACATTCAAACATATAACAATCACCTAAATCAACAACAAAAATACAAACTCTTTTGACATATAATTAAAACCCCAATTTCAAATAAAAATAACAAATTACACATTTAAAATCATACTTTTAACAAATTTTTATTCCATGAATAAATTATCAAATTTATCTTCGGATCACCACAACAACACTGAAAGCCCTATATTAATATTAAACAAAATAAAAAAAATAGATATTAAAAATCATACCTTTAACCCATAGAAAGAGTTTTTGTTCTTGCATAAATAAATTATAAAAACTATCTTCAAAGTCACTGAAATAACATTTAAATTGAAACATATTTTCGTTCAATCTATTCTTAAATTGACCAAATATTTTTATTTAGGGTTCGAGTTTGAAGAGTCGGTTTAAAAGAAAAACAATGGAGGTGTAGCTCTGAATTGTTGTGTGGTTTTGCGTGTCCAGATTTTCACTTAAACCCCTAAATTCTTTGTGGATTTACCTGCTTTTTTAAAGTTTTTTTTTTTTTTTTTTTTTTTTTTTTTTTTTTTTTTTGTTTTTGTTTTTGTTTTTGTTTTTGTTTTTTTTGTAACATTTAATACATATACTTTTATACCCAATGTTTTTGAAAAAACAAATTTATATATATTATTGGCAAATAAGAAAATATTTAGTCGTTTTAATTAAAAAAAACTTAAGATAAATAAATTATTATTATTATTATTATTATTATTATTATTATTATTATTATTTTATTTTTTATTATTATTTTTTTAAAACACAAAAAAGTCCCCACATAAGTTTTTGCTTTATTATATAAAAAGATATATTAAACAAAAACGTACTTGTCATATATATGTGGCGGGTCAAATAATTGAAGTTAGAAGATGGAACGTATATGTGAAGATCCTTCATATACATTGAGAATGCGTTTGGTATATGAAGTATGATTATGATATTAGTGGTAGGCCTCTCAGGTACGAAATATTTATACATTGCTTTTTTAAGGTATATGAAGTATGAAACATATTTATCATTCATTCCCATATTTGAGAGATATACATCTTAAACAAATACAAGATTGGAATGAAAATTCATTCCTTCCTGATTCTCATTCCGGGATACCAAACAAATCCTAATGAGTACACAAAGAAATAAACCATATTTGATGATCCTCCAAACACCCTTACTCCGTTAGCTCCGCTCCAACCAACCCTGTTGCAATTTCTTTTTGTCGTATTTCACTTTTTCACCAGCAAGCAAATGACACGTCCATGATATTCAAAATTGTAGTAAAATAAATTTATAGTACACGTATTCATAATAAAAGTACCAGCATATTTATGAAGCTTTAAGACACTACAACTACCCCATCACTCCTTACTACCTTTGATCTATTTTATCTCCCCCAAATTATATATTAAAAAAAAAAAAAAAAAAAAAAAAAAAAAAAAAAAAAAACTTAATTTCAATCCGATTGTCGATCTACTGGCGCTGACTTATGTTGATCAAAGTTGGAATCATTGGTTTTGTGGTTCATTTGGTGGATGTTTTCTTAGAGATGCAGTATGTTACATGTTTTCCTACCACGATTCCTCTGTTTAAATAGGTATCAACTTCATAATCTCTTTTCTAACATCACTTAAAACTGGTTAAATACATCACTTAAGTAGTGTCCATTTCACCCATTTATAGTGGTTCGGTTAAGTTGGGTTACATTTTGGCTAACGTAGCAAATGGGTAGATTGTAAATAAGTTGCTAACATGGAGTCGAGCTGAATAGGCTAAACGTATCAAATGTGTAGATTGTAAATACGTGGTCATCATATGTTATATTAATACTGTTTTTTTTACACACGGCAAAAAATGCTTATCATGATGTCGTGGAGATAGCTTTTATGCACTACCCTGAGATTATTCTTAATTTGTTTACTTTTTAAAGGAAATTTTGTTACTTCGTTCTGATCTTGTTCAACTGACCGTGTCTAAAGTATGCTGATCTTGTTCAAATAATCATGTCTCTAAATTATGTTGATCTTGTTAAACTGATCATGTCTAAAGTATGTTGATCTTATTCAACTAATCATGTCTCTAAAGTATGTTGATCTTGTTCAACTATTCATCTCTCTAAAGTATGCTGATCTTGTTCAACTAATCATGTCTAAAGTATGCTGATCTTGTTCAAATAATCATATCTAAAGGATGCTGATCTTATATGATGTCTTTTTGTTAAGAAAGTTTCTTAGATCATGTTTCAAAAAACTTAAGTTTTCTGATGAATACTGCTTTTTTCCTGCTTTTGTTATGAGCGTTTTAAACATGTTTTTTTGTCCAGCTTTTGCGTAGTTTTTCAGTGGCTGTTGGTCTGGTGTTGTGCTTCAATACCATCCTTGATTTGGCTATCATTTTGCATACTGTTTTCATGTCTCATAGCGATACTTTTTTTGTGTGTTTACTTCCTGCGCTGATATTCTTTAACTGATTGTCTGAAGTAGGTTGAAGATAAACTTTATTGTTGGTCTGGTGTTGTGCTTACAGCTTGTTGGATCCTGTAGCTGATTGTGCTCACTGATTGTGCTGCAGCGTCTTCCAACTCGTAAGTTTTCAACATTTACTCAAAGTTTCTACAGCTTTTAAGACTAACTGGTTTTGTGAAACTTGTTTATATGAATATTTATATGGTTTTTACTTTGAGGTACAAAGTGTATCTGTTTTTTACTTTGATTATGTGAATTCCCTTTTTTTGTTTTTGTTTTTGTTTTTATGATTGATGTCTTGTGTTCTGGCCTAGGTTGCTTTATCTTGTTATAACTGAATAATCAAAATAGTTTTCTAAGTCTATGTTTAAACCTAAACTAATGATGTAAATTTGTTCAACTAGTTTTACCAGTATTTTCTCTATAGTGGTGTCCATTTCACCCATTTATAGTCGTTCGGTTAATTTGGGTTACATTTTGCCTAACGTATCAAATGGGTAGATTGTAAAAAGTGGCTAACATGGAGTCGAGCTAAATAGGCTAAACGTATCAAATGGGTAGGTTGTAAATAAGTGGTTATCATCCGATATATATTATTACTGTTCAAGTTTTCAGTCTGGAGCTTTTTTTTCCACACTGCTAAAAATGCTTATCATGATGTCGCGGAGATAGGTTTTACGCACTACCCTGAGATTATTCTTAGTTTGTTTACTTTTTAAAGGAAATGTTGTTACTTCCTTCTAATCTTGTTCAAGTAATCATGTCTAAAGTATGCTGATCTTGTTCAAACTAATCATGTCTAAAGTATGTTCAAACTGAGTTTGTTACGTTCGATCATGTTTTACATGATATAAACGCTCATCTCCTTTTGTCTTAGGCTTTTTTATTCT